>VWZY01004963.1:252920-295519 GCA_013399075.1 Chloroceryle aenea | reverse complement strand
GTCCTTCTCCACAGGGCTGCTCTCCAGCAGATCACCTCCCAACCTGTACTGGTGTAATTTATTATTCTTCCCCAGGTGTAGGACTCTGCATTTATGCTTGTTAAACCTCATTAGGTAAAGATGGTCTGTCCAGTGTATGAGGGGGGGCAGGTGCAGTTCACTGGTGGCTTCTAGCTCCTAGCCTGAATGCAGGTAGATGGACAGGGAACATAACCTCAAGGAAGGTAGTTTGTGTGAGAATCCTGACTGCCTGTCCTTCCTTGGCCCACTTGAAGGGGAGGATTGTTCAAGGATGGCCACTGTCACATCCTAAAGAAATGTCTCTGGGGCTGCCTCTTCCTGTCCCTGAGGAGTGTGTCCTGCCCTTTCTCCTCATAGGCATGGTTATTTGTCTGTCACACAGTTTAACGAGCTGAATCAGTTCACCAAGGTCAGACTGAGAGTCAGAGCTGACTTGAGGGAAGCAGCCAGACACAAACACAAATGCAAGCAGGGGAGTCAGGAGGAGAGAAGTGGGGAGAAGGACTGCCTTTTAGCCATACCAGTGAGCAGGTAGGGTCAGTTTATCCTACCGTGGTAAGCCTCACCCAAAACAGTGGGTAACCAGTGCTTCAGCCCAGCTTGCTGCTTTGGCTGCCCCAGACTCAGCTGAGGGGCCACCACCTTCTCCCACTTCTCTTGTTGAAAGTAGCTGCCATCCCTGGAGTACATGGTGATGCCTGTGTGCTGGGTCAGGTCTGCAGAGAAACAAACCCCAAAATCCGGTGTCCCAGGAAGCTAGACTGGTTTAGTCCATGAATCTACAGGCATGGGCTGCCCTATGTCCACCTCTACCAAGAACACACAAAAATGCATTCTGTGCATTGGCACCTGTCCTTAAATGTCCTTAGTTCTCCGAGGAAATCCACTTAGGTTTCCTCAAGAAACAGAAACAGCACCACCACATTCTAATTTCTGGGAGCAGAGGTTTTGCATATGCTACAAAAGACATAGCCATCATGTCTTATAGGGTTGGGAGGGGAGGTTGGCAGGGGTAAAAATCTCTACAAAACTTCTTTTGGAAGCAGCCTCTCTTTTCTGTGCTGCCTGTCATCTTGGCAATTTCCAGATCACGACTCTTGGCTGTTTCCCAGGTTTCTCCTAGATACATTTATTGAATCTCTTCCCCTTATCTTCCCCAGTGTGTTTGGAAGACCGAGCCACAGAATGGGGTTTAGTGAAAGAGTTTCATTTTCCACCCTGAGCGCTAGTTTCCAGGGGATGACAAAAAACTCCACCCTTTAATTACAATTAGTTGCTGCCATTTTGATGACCTAGCCTTGATACCACACTTTCTAGAGCACAGTTGTTGGCTGTAACCAGTTCTAGACAGGCCTCTTAGCAAACACATCAGTGCACATCAGAAACACAAAGTGTTTCTTTGGAATATTTTTCTTTTTGCCATTTGTCAGGATCTGTGGACATGCTTCCAAGCCTCCTGTTGGCTGAGTGAAGTATGTTTATGTGATTATACTAAATTAATACATGCCTAAAAATCAAAGATCGAATAGGATTTATAAATTTTAAGGTGGAGTATCTGGTCTCTGTTGTAAGGAGAATGTATTTCCTTGTAATCTGTAAGGGTCTAGCACGCTCAGTAAAATATTTTTTAAGTAGGTAAATGAACTGGTATCTATATCCTGGACAAGAGAATCTATATTGAGACAGGATGGTATTACGTGCTCTCCGCACATCAATGCTTTGTCATTCCTGATGAGAAACTCATCAATTTGTGGTGACAATTATATAGGAAACTCACTGGAAGCAGGTTTTAAGAAAGGGGTATATGGATTAGGGTTTCACAGTCAGCAAAGCATAGGGAATGCAGCTAAACTGGGTACTCAAAGTGTGTGAATTATTTACACATCAGCTAACTGGATCACAGAAAGCAAATCCAGGATGATGTTGATTAGCAAAGGCTACCTGAATATATCCCACCAGTACATGTTTGATGCTGGGCAAGGGAAAGCCACAGCTGGCTCAGTGCAGAGCCTTTGTGGAGATGTCCATATAGCCAAGCAATGTGGCTAGATAAAGACAGCTTGCCAAAGCACATTGCATTTTTGTCTTCATAAAACCATTATTTCCAATTGTTCCTGTCAAAAAAATAAATAAAAAAAATCAATAAACTCCAGATCCATGTAATCTATTCTTAAAACGTAATGGGACCTCATAAGTAATGTCTGGTAATTTGCTATCAGCTTGGTCAAGGACAGTCAAATTGCTTAATTACACATAACAGTTATTCTGTAAAGACTTAGGAAAACACAGATAAATGTAACTAATCCCTCTTTATTTATTCCCTGCAAACAAAAGCCTGAGGGTTTCTGGAGAAAAAAAAAAAAATCTGTTCAATTAACATAATTAGAGATGGCTGTCACTCAAATCTTCACCAGAACCCACAGACATCCTGGGTGTTTTGATTATGTAGTTAAGTCACGGCCAGATACAACTTTTTCCAGGGTGGTGTTGTCAAGGGCCAGTTTCATTGCCTGCCCTTGTAATGTTACCCTACTGCCACTGGATGGCATGTTCTGCAGGCGCCTGAAGTGCCATCAAAATGGTAGGGGTCTTAAGGAGCTTGTTGCTTTTCTAAGTGGGTCAGATTTCTAAGTGGGTCAGAGCTGTGCACCTCTGTGAGCAACACCTTCCCACGTTTTCATGTGTGGGAGTGTCTTATTTCTAACACAGACATACTAATGGGAATTTAGAAGGAAGGAATAAAATGACAAAGCTGACAACCTCATTCTCTTACTTGTAGAAGATGCAAGGAGGCACCTGCGTCTTCCTGTTACTCCTGGCCTCCTAGGCTGGCTGGCTGGATCGAGAGAGGGAGGGAGTCAACTAGATCCAGAACTACGTGTGCCTGCTGAAACTATCTTCAGTGCAAGAACATCCACATACTGGGGCTGCCTTGAAAATGGTCTCTGAGTCCCATATCCACAACAGACAGACGCTGAACAGCCACTGCTTCCTAGCTCCATTGCCACATCAGCTTTTCTTTACTGGAGAATAAAATATGATTGCAATCAGGAGAGACAAAGCTTCAGATGACTTGGCAATTTTCTTCCTTTGGTGATTACATTGCTCCAGGTAATGCCTTTCCTTTTAATGAAAATTAAAGCAATTTGTGGGAGATGGGATGTGTGCTCTTCACATCAAAACAAGAGTTTTCAGTGAACTACTACCTGATTAGCATTATAAAACTGTACCACTAAACTGTCTGCACTTCATCCCGCAGCCTTCTCTGACCTGCATTTGGATCTTGGCAACCTCACCTTTCTACCTGGGACAGAATCTGTGATCTCTGAAGTTGCAACAGGTGACCCATACTTGATACTATGCTTTCTCCATGGAAGAATGTTGTCTTAGTGGTGGGTGGTGATCTTTGATGCCATTTACCATGCAAAATGCTGAAAGGATCTTCAGGTTGAGGAGAAACTTGTGGAATGGCAAAGAAAGCCTTATCTGTGCAGTGGATGAGGGAAGGCTCCAGCTCTCAGTCCTCTTTCTACTGAAGTGTGGAGTGGTGATGAGGAACACAGGTAACTCCTTCAGGGACACAGTCTTAAGGACCCTTTAAAGACTGCAGAAGCCAAAAAAGGACTCAGAACAATGAGTGTTCTGGGTGCTAAATGTTAGAAAACCACTAAGATAATCATGACAAAAAAAGCAAGGAAACTCAAAGCAGCACCACTGGAGAAAAAAAAAATCAAAAGAAAGACTATAATAAATTCTGACCAAAAGATAAAAAAAAATAAAAATAAAAAAAAAATCCCTCACTAACACACATACACACAAAAGATGAAGAAAAAGGCAGCCTGATTCTATTAACCAAGTATTAACACCCCTGGCTAAAGAAACCCTGCAAAAAGTAAGGATTAACATTTTCAATAAAGGGGACCAGATATTGCAGTGCTAATCACCAGCACTTTCCACTGACAGGAGAATGGAAAATAATGTTCTTAATAGTGTGAAACAGAGCAGGAGGTTCACAGGCAAAGAATCATGGATTGCTGCTGGCAAATGACAAATAACCTGGTTAGAGAAAGGCATCACAGATTAGAAGAAGTCTCTGCAAGAAATAGTAACTATGCAAATGGTCCCAGCACCCATGTGTCTGGCTGCGCTGCAGCTCTACCAGAGGATGTTGTGACAAGGGCGTTAGTGCTAAACACTGAAGCCACGTTTTGCATCGTGATTTTCTAGTCACCAGTTTTTGAAAAATAGACCCCTAAATGTCCTATGCTTTGCATAGTCTTAAGAAGTCTGAGAAAAACGTATTAATTTAACAAGTAGCTCCATAGTGTAATGTGTCTTCTCCTGCTACCTGTAATTACAGCAGGAGCCTGCCTGTTAAGTTAAGGAGCATGTGGAAAGATGGAAAATTATGTGTGATTTAGTGTAACGAGTCACAATCTCTTTATAAGCAGAGTTTGCTTGAACTAGCTATCTAGCACTGACCTCTAGAAGCCAAGCAGGGCTTGGCCATGCCCATCCCTATAGAGCAGCTTTGCCAGGTGTTACAGGTAATGAAATACTGGACAAGGATCTCTTGTAAGGAAGAGGACTGAGGGAGCTGGGAAGAGAGGATGAAGGTTTTAGGTTTCCTTCTCCTGCCACTCTTGTTAGCACTGTAGTTGTCTGTGATACCCAGTGGCACTGGGCAGTTTCTTTGGATACCCAGAGCAATATGAGCATGCACACTTAGTGTTGCCTGGATGCTGTAGAGGTGATGTGGCTGTATGTATGCATGAAGTTCATTGTCATATCTACTGTGATCAAACCTGTTTCCCCTTCCAAAAGCCTCTCCAGAGAACTGTGGTTCTTAAACATCCAATGATGAGAAATCTCAGGTTCAGATAAGATGCATCATTTCTATCTGCAACAGAACTGGATCTGCAGGTTAATTTTTAACCTGTTTCATTGGATATGATATGCGTAAGATATATGTATAAGATACTGGGCATGGGGAGTTGCTCTTTCCCCATTTTCATGCAACACTCTGGTACAATAAAAGCCTCTTCCTACTGGGGCCTTTGGGTGCTACCATTATATGACATGATTGAATATAGCTAAGAATCCTCTTGCCCCCTGGCCTAAAGCACCTGCAGAGCCAATTAATGTACATGTTGTATGCACGTACCATTTTGCCCATTCCTGACAGACAGTTTTTTGGAGAATGATGCATATACACACAGTATTAGCTTCCCCCACACTTACAGAATTGAGAGAAAAACTATTACCTCTTGAGAATTCCAGGGCATTTAAGCAGGCAGAATTTAATTACTGACAGTGTATTAGGATGTACTCCAAGCTTCTTGGAACAATAATGAAGCAGTAGCAGAATCAGGAGCACAGGCAACGTGTGTGTTTACTCAGAGGGCCTCTTCCCAAGTCTGCTGAATCATGAACAACTGACGCAGGGAATTCTCTCCCTGGTGCCCGTTTCACTCTGTGCTGTGTTAGGGTACAGTGCTCTGGTTTACAATGGTTTTTGATTTGGCCGGGGGTAAAAAGTACTGAGGTTAGTTGTTTTTGTTGTTGTTGTTGTTTGTTTGTTTTGTGGCTTTTGTTTTGTTTTGTTTACGGTTTCATGGTGTCCATTCTACTCACAAAATCTCATCCCTGGTTCCAGTGAAAGACGCTAGTCTGAGGTTTCTCTGAAGCTTCCTCAGGGGCCCTTCAGTTCACAAGAACACTGTTACCAAGAGATTAAATGAATTAAAAATTGATGACTGTTCTGTACTGAATGTCTTGCAGTCAAGGATATTTAAACAGATAGCAGGGAGGGTGGAGGGAAGACTGTTTTTTCCAGAGTATTTTTTTCCTGTTTTTAAATAATAGTTTTATGAGGGCAGGGAGGAAGATAGGGAAGGATGGAGCAGGGGGAGCATCTGCTGCTTCTGGGTAAGGAAATTCCTTTTATAAATGATATATTGAGAAAGAATAAAGTGCTCTGATAGAGGCACTTTGCCTAAACTGCACAGAGGGTATCCAGAGAGAAATCAGAGGACTTTGCAGATTAATGCCATTGGAACCTGAAGCCTGTCCTCCTAGGACCAGGCACTGGTGAGTGCTACCAAGGGATTTGAGGGGTGTAGGGGAACACAGCCTGGTGCTGTGACAGTGGCCTGCTGTGCCTGCCTCACAGAAGGGCAAAGTGAAAGGCAGAGTGAGCAGAAAAGAAGAAAAAACCAAAGAGACATTTGTCCAAATCTACCCAGCTTTAAAGCCAGCCAAGACTCTGAAGCACTTGCTTCAGTCCCTGTTGGTCCAGGGCTCTTGCCTGGGTTGTCTAGCGTTTTTTCATACCATCTGGTGTGCTGTTTCCTGGGATGTGTGTGTTGTGGCAGTTGTTCTGTGCCTCTCCTTACATCAGTGCTGCTGCTGGAAGTAGGTGAAGTGGTTGGCCACTCATCTCTGTCCATTTGCTAGGTGTATTGCAGGTTCAGGCCTGCTTTCAGTTTAAGAGGCTGTTACGGTTCACACGATACCATGTTCTCAGTTCAGCATTTTAAACCAAGGCCAAAGTTCTAAAAACTGGTAGTGATTACAACTCCTTCATCTTTTGGTCTCCAGATGGAGACAATTTTAGAAGAGCTGGTCTTTACAGTGCCGGCTCTGGACTTGCTGGGCAAATTTAAAGGTATCATGAGCTGAGTACGCCAAAGAACCCCTCTTTTCTAAGACTGATGCTTGAACTCCATCTGTATCCCTAACTTCACCTCAGAAGATTCTGTACATCACAGAAGGTAAAATGTGTGATGTTCACAGATGAGAACAATTTAATTCTGCTGTATTTGGTCTGTTAGCAAACAGGGGTGTAAAATTGTTTGTATGCATAGTCTTTGTGCCTTAAATGTTCATGAAATGCCAAATTTTTTTTGTCATCATTCCAGCCTAGAGTAGTGACTGATTTGGCCTTCTCCCCTGTCCTTATCTGCAGAAATATAAAGGCTCTGTGTTAGTGTCAGTAGTAACAGAGGACCAGTGGGGCAGAAGAGGATGTTTTGTCTGCTGAGAATTTCCATGCTTCAGACTGCTATGAATATGACCTTGGAGTTCAAGTTCAGAAATATAGATCCACTGATCAAACTCCACTGAGTAAACTGCTACAGGTTCTCCATGCATGTCGTGGGGAGGTGGGCGACAGGGAGAGAAGGAGAGCACTGAAGAGTAGATTATTTACTGTGTTTTGAATTTCAGTTCAGATAAATGTCAAAACTTGCGACATCCAGTCTGAACTGAGAGATGAATAAGTACCTCAGTAATTCCTCAGGATTCTTACTTGTTTCCTTCAGAGTATTGGCTAACTCATTAAAATTAATGGTCTCAGTGACCACCCAAGCTATAATTTCCTTGTTACTTTAGAAACTATTAATTTCCTCAGAATTTAAACAACATTTCATTCTGAAAAGCAGCTATTATACCTGCATTTAAGCTTGTATTAAGTATGAACCATCTTAGTTGTATTAAAAGCACTGTCATTCAAATACCAAAAATGTAACTGACACAGTTAAAGAACAACAGTTGTGAATTTACTTTTCATTCTAGTTTTTCTCCATGAAATGGGCTTGTTTTCTTTGGAGAAGAATGAGGAAAGCAAGCCTCAGATACACATATGTAATTGCCTTCATTAAAAGTCAGCTGAACAGACTTTGTCCTGTGGTGTCTACTCTGTCTCTCCAAGGTAAGTTCCCATGTATTTTTAATGGGAAACTTATTACCAATCAAGCCTGTATTCTTGCACTGGTACATGAAGGTGAATGTTCTGTACTTTTTCATCATGCTGAGTCTCCTGGGAATATCAGCTCATTACGGCATCAACTGTCCCTGCCCTTTGCAAAATGACCCACCAAGGTCATATCAAGAGGTGATGGATAAAGGCAAGCTTTAACCCTTGACCTTGACTTTCCTGGTTCTGAGTGTTAATAAATCTACATTTAGGGGTAGAGGTTTTCTCCCAGCTGCTCTTTGGGAAAGGGGGTGACATGCTGACGCACAACAGGTTGCATTTCCTAGGGCAGTGCGTGCAGGGGAAAGGAGGTTTTTGCCCTGCCCACAACACAAAGCCCCCCATACATTGTGGGAAGAGGGCTGTGAAAATGACTTAGGTCACACAATGGACTGAGATAATAATGGTATACAGAGTCACTTCTTTGGTACCACAGAAAACTGCAACTCTGTTGGAGCCATGGGCAATGACATTTACTCGTCATTGTCTTCAAAGTGGTTAAAAAGGGGTCACCTACCTATCAAACCCATGGGCAACCAGCATTGTTGAGTACCAGGTGGAAACAAGTCCTTTGCAAGGCTTCAGAAATCATAGGAATATATTTCAGGAGCAGCCTTAAGCTCCCTCTTTGCTCAGCAACCTCTTGCTAGATGACCAGACAGCTCTTCCCAAAGCTGTTCAATGACATTGCTCTATGTGTCCAGGAAGGAGCAACCCCAGTGAAGGAGAGGCCTCTCCTCTTGCCTGTCTTTCTTCCTCTATTCCTCTGCTTAGTTTTCTCAAAATGCTCAGTCATTCTCATCTCATTTTCCTCATCTATCTTCAGAGAATGGCAGTGGGCTCACTCCATCTTCTGCATCATTTTTCTTAGGAGCTGTAATGCTGCTGGTTCTGAGGCTTCCAAGTGGTGAAAAGAGCCATTTGGGGCACACCTCAACATAGATTAGAGAATGATCAAATTAAGGTCCCTGGGCTTCCGAACACTTCGTTTCTTTTCTGATGAAAAGTATTGCCTTAAAACTTCCAGTGCATGAAGGCTGCCTGTGGTAAGTGAGGTGTAAAAATTAGCTCCTGCATAGAGCTGCTCTCAATGGCTCTGGGCATTTCACTGCTGTCATCTTCTAGGGAAGTTAAATTGCTTTGTTCCCCGTGTCCAATTAGCTCTATAATCAACTTAGCAGAATGTGGAGCAGGGGTGTGCTGAGATCAGCTGTAGTCATTTTGTCGGCGGATATGTTCAGATTGATCTCAGATTGGGGCAAGGACCCATGAGGGGATCTCAGAGTAGAGGGCAGAGATTATACCAAGCTGATCAAACCTGAAGCCTTTACAGAAGTGAGCAGGAGGCTTTCTGCATGCTGGAGGACAAATAACAGAAATGCCAGAAATACCAAGCCCAGAAATTAGGGGTACAAACATTTGGGTTTTATTCATTTTATGTAAACATTCAAGCCTGTTGTCCAGAAAAAACAACCAGCCAGCAGTAGGACTGAAAGATGAGCTTTAGAAGTGCCAGGGTTAGCTTGTAAGGGCAATGGGATCTAGTATTGTCCCTTCTTGGGCTTTCAGTGTAGCAAGGCTTTGTCCTGTTACTCTGCAATTTGTTTAAACTGATTTATTGCCAAAAACACATTTAGCTCCCTTTTTTCCAAGTTTCTGATTCTACATAGGATAAATAGCTGTAATGAAACCCTTATCCCTTATAAATCTCACAGCTTGTGTAAATACATTAAATAAGACTTCACAGCCCTACAACTAATTGGTCAGCACTTTGGAAAAGTGAGACCTTTCTTTACAGCTCCTTTGGAATGGGCACCAGTCCAACATTATCTTACATGACCAGGTAAGGTGACAACTGATGTCAGAGCAGCTCAACGTGGCAGAACTCTAGGGCAGTCTTTCTGAGACATCACTAGCTGAAGCTCTTCCTTTGCATAGGTATTTCTGACAAATGCCCATGTGGTCCTTGGATGAGTTCTCTCAAGCCTTGATATATATTGCAGAGATCAAAACAAAGCTCACATGAGTAGGTCAGCAATCCATAAACTGGAAAAGCAAGAAAGGCCAACAAGGCAATGATTTAATTTATAATTACTTGCTTTTAATGAGGCAACTGAAACTGCAGGGTGTTTTTTTCTCGACTTTCAGAGTAATCTGAAGAGCAAGGAGGCACAAAGCAAGAGAGGGAGTGGGAATAAATAGAACAAAAGTGGCCTTCTAAAGGCAAATGAGATGAAATCATACCATCAGGTCTCATGGTGTCATCATCCCAGCTGGGGACTGTGAGGGTTGTGTAGTATTTATTCTCAGCAAAGGCTTATCCAACTCAAATATGAAGTTATGCTTTTGCCCAAGAATCACTGAATGTTAGGGGTTGGAAGGGACCTCAAAAGATCATCTAGTCCAAGCCCCCTGCCAGAGCAGGATCACCTAGATTAGGTCACACAGGAATGCGTCCAGGTGGGTTTTGAATGTCTCCACAACCTCTCTGGGCAGCCTGTTCCAGTGCTCTGTCCCCCCCACCATGAAAAAGTTTCTCCTTCTGTTGACATGGAACCTCCTATGTTCCAGCTTGCACCCGTTGTTCCTTGTCCTATCACTGGATGTCACTGGATGTAATCTTTTATCTTGTATTCTGCTTCTTTATGATGTCTTCCCTTGAGTTCAGGTTGTTTTGCAGGAAAGGCATGCTTTCTTCATTCCCTTCACATCTGGCTCATGTTTCCCCTGCTCATTTATGATTATGATGGGGGTGCTCAAATTTTTATGCATTGGTTCCTATGAATGTACTGGCCTGGTACTGTGCAGTATGTCAGGCTTTTTCTGAGCTGGAATCCACATCATGGCACATTCCCAGTCTTTCTTCTGCTGTGATGGGACATGGAAATGAAAAGCTTGTGATTCTGCTAGCAATATCTGCTTAGGAGCGGGAGACGGTTCACAGTTTCACGTCAAAGCATGAGACCTGATGGATTTGCTCACAATCAGGAATTTCCTTTTGTCCCCAGGTTCATCCTGCATGATAAAAGTCTCCTGGTGAGTGACAAGTGGTGTGAACTTACTGCAGCAACAGAAGGCAAAGGGAATGGTCATTTTTAATACCCTAGAGGCACCCGTTGTCCAGATTACTTCCTTGCCCTCACTCCATATCACTGCCCTTTAAGGTTCAAAAGTTACATATGTCCTCAGAATGGCTACAGGAGGGGAGAATAATCAAGTTTCCTTCTCTGCCCCAGCCATGCTGAAGCCAAACAAACTTTGCACCTTTTTCAGACAGAATTTAATATTTTCCTCCTTTCAGTCTGCCAAGCAGAAACCTTTACAGAATAAGGCATGGTGATAAGTCAGAGCAGGACTTGTCTCCCAGGTCAAGGAAAGGTCAATGCACATTAAATGAATATTGCTGGTGCTTCTGTTACAACAAGGCCTAAGCAGTTCAAAGCCAGGCTGCATCATCTGTGGCTGAAAATCATTTGCAGTACTTCTTCCTGAGCAGCAGATTGGCTTCCCATTACACAGGCTAATGAGAAAGTGTCACAAGTGGTCTTGGTAATAATGTTGAAGAAGAATGCCCCTATACTCAGCACACTTGCAGAGATTTTGAGGAGAAGAAAGGAAGGAAAGGAAAAGGTAAAGGAAAAAAAAGAAAAGAAGAAAAGGAAAAGGAAAAGGAAAAGGAAAAGGAAAAGGAAAAGGAAAGGAAAGAAAGGAAAGGAAAGGAAAGGAAAGGAAAGGAAAGGAAAGGAAAGGAGAGAAAAGGAAAGGAAAGAAAAGAAAAGAAAAAAAGAAAAGAAAAGAAAAGAAAAGAAAAGAAAAGAAAAGAAAAGAAAAGAGAAAGAGAAAATTTTACAATATTGATACAATAAAGGTATGAATTTCTGAGACCTGCCTTTTTTTCAACACCTCTTCACTACTGCTTTCTGGACAGTCTTACACCTAGCTGCCAACAACAGAGCAAAGCTTCTGATCCTTCCAGTCTCATGACAGTTTGGAGCAAAGATTCAGGATCTAGGTCAGGACAGAAATGAAAAGATGCTGATCACAAATCAGAGTTCACCACAGAGCCTCTGGTTAAGGTACAGTTAGGGAAGGTATCTAACCTCTGTATGCAACAACATGGGGACTCTTACTGGGGTGGTGTTTAACCATGGTGCTAAGCTGTTACTTTACAAATTCTTCTTGGCCATGCAGTGTATCTCTTTTGCATTTGGCTAGCTGAGGGGGGCGATACAGTACCCTCTGCTTTTTAACTCACCCTTGTTTCCAGTGCATCTCCGGGAAGAACAGCAGCAGCCTGTGTTAGCATACTACCGTGATGCTGACAGGTCAAAAAGCATCATGATCATAAACGACTTCCTTTCAGGCTAAGGCCACATTTTGCAAAGATCAATTTTCCTGTCTTGTATGCTTCCAGGAGCCTTCACTATTTGCACTCTATTTCTCATGAACCATTGCATTAACTCTGGCTTTCTAAAGACCACTCCCTAGAAACACTGCACATATAAAACCAGCAAAGTATACCACAATGTTGGAACACAAGTATTCCTTGTCTGATTTATTTGCTGCCCACTACTGTGTATTGTACATTATGTTACAATTTATGAGTGAGAAGTTCCTCATCACTCCCTTCTACATGAAGCTAAAAGCTCAGGAGAGGAGATGAAAGGAGTACAATTGCTTTTTCCCTAATAAGAGGTGAGCATGGTAAAGCCTTCCCAAATTAAGGGTGGGGCTGGCAGTGGGCAAAAGGGGCAGCAAGCAGGGAGCAGACTGAGAAGCACATGAGAGAAGAAGGAGGCCTGGCTGTGACAGGGGAGCAGGCTTAATGCCAAATCTTCATGGGATTTGTTTGGCTCAGGAAGCCACTGAAAGTTGAACAAGGACTGGAGAGTGATCCTACCTTTCCAAGATCCAGTGGATAAAGGGAAGGTTGTTTATCAGCTGAAATAGGTTAGTTAATCTTCTCACTCAACCTAAATTTTCCCCATTGAAATAATTTGCATATCTTTGAGTTATTATTTGTGTGTTTTATTAAAACCTGGTCTGAGAGATGGGGATGTTTTGGTGCCTTCCGTGTGACAGCTTCAGCTGGAAGAGAAAGATTGGAAGGTCTGCCTCAAGGCTCTGGTCTGTTTTGGGCACACATACAACCTGGAAAGTGAGGTGTGTTCGCTAGAGGACATAGTTGCTATTCTTAGCATCACTGGAATGAAAAGAATACCCACAGGCACTGTGCCCTCCATATGCTCTAAAGCATATGGCTCCAGGGCTGCTTGTAGACTTATGTCCCCCATTCCTTGAATATCTTTCTGGACTACCACTACAGTGACATCTGAATGTCTCACCTGGACATCTTTTCTGGGGTGCTGCAGTTTGGCGATTTACTAGTTCCCAGCCAAATCTCATCTTTCTGAGGAGTCAGAAGCTTTCCAGCCAAGACTGAAGGAAACTTTGGGCCTGTGCACCAATTATACTGCAACCATTAAATGAGCCACAGATTTTGAGCCCAGAAAGCTAAACGAGAGCATTCTTTATGTTTAACCCTCTCCAGAAGTCACAGTATATTCAGTACATCCCATGATAAATTACAGACTTCAGATGGAAGAATGAAAGTGCCAAAAACTAAAAAGGTGTATTCTTATTACTGTACACCTGCCTTTTTCAGCATATGCCCAATTTTGACTCCTAATTTCATATTCCTTCAAAAAAGCAGTTTTTACCCTAAGGTATCGCATGGGTCAGGCTCTGTTCTCCAGAGGAAGTGAGTACTATTATAAAGTTGGAGGGTTTATTAAAGAAGGAAGAGTGGAGAATTTATGTGAAAATTTTCTTGGGTATTGGTAAAAAGTTTGCCTTAATTGGCTCTGAGTGCTGCAGGCCACCGTAACAGTGTAAAACTAGCTACAGTCACCTCTCCTTTCTGCAACAGATACTTGTACTGCAGCCTTATAAGAACTGAAAAAGGTGGAGTAAAAAAAAAAAAAAGGAACAGGGAGGAAACAAGTCAGACATTCAAAGAGAGACCAGAATGAATTGAGTGACACTGGTGACCCATCTAGTCGTCTGAGATTAGGGTGATTTAGAAGATGCTAATACATAAAAATTCTACATATTAAAACACACTCTACATCCAATTCTAATCAGAGAGGTATATTTGCCCCTTCTATTAGACTGCAGGAAGACATAGCCAGAATGTGAGTGCTGTGCCTGACTTCTCATGGGATTTTGTAAGGCTGAGTTAACCAGCAGACACATGAAACTGGGGCCTAGAATTTGGGAGGCAACCCCTCAGCTACTCTGGGCTACCATGTCACTTTATCTCAGACTTAACCTAGAACAAGCACTGCAACCCATAATAAAGCCCTGGGACAAGCAGTCGGGACAAATTACAGAAAGGAATATGACTTTAATTAAACCATAAGCTGTCAAAATACTAAACATGAATAATAAGAAGGGATGGTTGAAGGGAGGAGATGTAGTAACTTTCAGGGCATAACAGCACTAATGGGTCAATCCTTCTCTGTGGTCTTGTTGGCATTTAAAGTTTCCCTCTTTGACATATCATAAGAATGAGGAGACATAACTGCTCAGAAATGGAGAATATTTCAGCCCCTGGGTTTTCCCTGGCCTGTGTCATTGCCATTAAATAGAAACTGTCCTTAACAAGCATCTTTAAGAGAAAAATATTGAGTGTGAGAGAGGGAGCTGAGACCTCAGTGCCTTGCCTTCTGTTGCTTCCTCTCTTTCAGCAGTGCAGATGTTACCTTCCAGTCAGGTTTAAGAGAGAATCCCCACTGTTTGAGGATGTTGAGAAGATTAAGGGATTAAACAGAAAGGGCTCCATTGCAAGAATTTCTCTTCCAGCTGGTGCTCAGCTGGAGTAGAAAGTTTTCTGAGATAGAGAGATTCAGATCTGTTTTGCATACAGATATATTTGGCTCCTCTGATTAATTTAATGTTAATACAGTGTTATATTTTTCCTTCAGAGAAAATTAGAGTAAGATAATGTCACATGCTGTCAGTCTTCAAAGGAAATCAGTAGGGATAGTTGAAGTCCTAAAATAATTTTTTTTCAGGCTATTAGTTCTGATTTGTGACCCTCTCCCCTTCCCCATATAATATTAACTTTTTTTTTTTTCTTTTAGTTTTATCAAAAGTAGCACAATTACAAATCTATGGCTGGATAGAGTAGGTGGACTGTGAATTTTCTTTCTCTTCTGCTGGGTTAAACCCTGTCTTTCAAGTTATTTTACACATAAAGACATTCAGCTGCCTCTGATCTTCACCCACTTTCTCTTGGTTTCTTTAGAATACAAAAGTGAACAGCTCAAGCAAACCAAAGCCCATTGAAGTCAATGGTCCATAGAGATTAGGATGCCTCTTTCTTACCATGTATTTTTGGGGCAGCAAGTACAGTGCAGAAGACTGGGTGTATTGGGAAGGAAGAACTGGCCTTTCGTCTTTGTCAGGTGTTAAAGGATTGCTAATGCACTTTAAAGGTGGTTTGAACTTAAAAAAAAAAAAAAGCAACCTAAAAAAAAGAAATACTTATTTTTTAATACATTGAATAGGCACCCTGTGCAGTTAAGAAGGATAGAAGAGAAGCCACGAGATGCACTGACCCATCCCTGTTAAACAGGAAATTGTGCAGCTCGATGACTGCCTTTTAGTACAGCATTTTCTTTTCCCCCATTATGTTACTATATTTCTTTCTCTTTCTACCTTGCTATGTACTATTTCCACCGTGTTCCTTCTCAGGATTTTTTTCCCTTCCTTTCACTTTCTTTCTACTTTGAGTTATCAAGGAGGCCTAGTAAGGACATTGCCCTCTTCCCTGGCTTGAGTGGAAACATGGTAGATACATGATTAACCTAATCATCCTTCTCTCCCTTCTTCCTCCATCAGACTCACATTTACCCTATGGTTCTTTTATGTCATAGATCTGATTTTCTGGGATAGGAACCTTCAGAATTGCAAAGTTTGCCTGCAAATGAGATAAAATGAATTCTCATCCCTTCTAAGAACCTTGAAGAGGGATTGTAAGGGTTGGTGCAGTCTCTGCTCAATTACTTATATAATTACAGAGGCAGTAGTGAGGAAAAGGAGTAAAAATACCACATATTTGCTGTACAAGTCACTCATCTTTTATAGTCATTTACCCTTTATTTCATAATTAAAAAAAAAAAATCACTATCACAGTCATTCTTTTCTGTTATTCTGGTAACCACAACAAAACCCTTACAGATCCAAGGTACATGTGGTCGTGTAACTTGAACTGGCCACGACTTAAACCAAGAAAAGAAAATTCACAGTTCTTCTACTACACTTTTTTTCAGCTAAGATTTGGTTTGTATTTAATGAAAATTGCCAGCGTTGCAGTGCTGTTAAGAGTTTTATGTTTGTTGATATCATCCATGCTGTTGTGGACAGCAGCAGTGCAAGTTCTTCAGGGACCCACAGATGTATTATTCTCCAACCCCACCCACTACAGCTGTCAAGCAATAAATTAACTGGTTCCTCATGTTAGTTTAGCATTGGCTTGTGACCTATATTTTCAAGGATGCTTTATCAGCTTCTTTACCAGCACTCTGACTCCCCCGGTCCTGCTCCTCTGCCTCCCTGTGCACAGGCCCTGGGGCTGCAGCAGCCCCCCAGACAGCTGGAGGGTCCCAGCTGGTGTCCTGCCTCACTGCAGTTGCTCACAGCTGCTGCTGGGCTGGTGTGCTGCTCCACCTGCCCCAGAGCACAAGGCTTGTCACTCCGGGACGATTGACACAAGCTATTGGTTGTGACAGACGCACACTTGACTAGTTCTGATAGAGGTATTTTCTTTCAGACTGTGACATTATTTGAACAGATCACCTTTGTTTAGCACTCACCATACTCTCATTTGTCAAACAGTTCTCTTGAAATAATGAAGTTCCCAAATATGCCTATGTTTGAAGCAAGTTCTCTGGTTTTCAGTCCTTCAGGTGCCACTATTAAGAGCCCAAACACCTTCGTGAAAATAAGATTTGGAAAAAGTTACTTCCCTGCTTGAGCACAAATACTCAATAGTATTTTCCTTATTGCTCCTAACTGCTTTTGCATGTACAGGATTTGAAGCTCAGTCAGAAGTCTGACTGTTCTCTAGATTTTATGCCAGCTCCTTTGAGTAAATGAAGTTCTTGGAGGTGAAACAACAACCTGGGCATGAAGGGATTATCTGTGTAGACCCCTGCACAGGCCATGCTCTAGGTCTTTGAAAAATCATCCACATTTTCCTTATTCTGCAACCATGATGGGACGAGCATAGCCCAAGAGAACTTCAAAGCCATGTGGCATCAACTGCCATGGCAAGGAAGTTGGAGCCATGTAGAAGTGATTTTCAGTGCTGAAATACAGATAGAAGCTACTGTAAGCTGGAGGCAGTGAAAGATCAGAGAACTGCCTTCTAGTAAGTATAATGCATATTTTGTGGTGTTACAGTTCAGGAAAGAAAAAACTAACACCACTTTTAGGATTAGAAAACCAAATCAAGATATTGTTTCTGTACACCATGTATATTGGCAATCATGAACTCACAGGAGCTGTGTGGATACGCAGAATGGAAACTAGCTAAAGGTAGCATAATACTTTTTCATGCCCAGACAGGTAATTATCCTCTTTCTTTTTGGAGAAATATTTTTTATTTTTAACATGTCAGAGAGCTGGAAATGAAAAATGTTTTTAAGATTAAAGCGGACGGATTCCTGGGTCAATTAGAAATGTTTGTGTAATTTTTTGGATCTTAACCTCCTTCCCCACCCCTGTCCCCATTCATTTCAAGCCCAGAAGTATTTCTTTTCCTTGTTGGCTGATGGAGGACTGCTGGGGCCACCTAGAGCTACTCAAAGTAGGACTGATAGAGTAGATCACCTGTGGCTTTGCTTAGGTGAGTTTAGAGGCGATTTGTGGCTTTGCTGTTAACTACCAGATGTCTCTGTGTTGTGCTGTGCTGTGGACCAGTTCCCACAGAGGTGGACTTGCTTCTTACAGCTATGGAAACCAGCACATTCTTCTGGGTTTTATTCTGCCTGCTCAGTATGGCTCAGGTTAATGTAAATAGTATACGTGTGCACAGCAGCAAAGAAATTGTCAGTTAAGATATCTCACCATAGCATAAAGCTACTGGACACTAAGAATATTTGTATTTGTGGTTCCACACTGCACCTGGGAGCAGTACACTACAGAATTATCAAAAGGGATGATTAGTGTAATGAATTGTGATCCTGTCCAGAACCTGTAACAAAAGAGTTTGCTGAGCCAGGATCACCTGATGAGTATGTATCAAACCCCAGTGTAATTCCTGGAAAAATTAGAGAAGGAGGTAAAGTGTCATTGCAGAAATATAAAATTGCATGCTCAAATATACTCTGCATGTGCATGAAGAAACTGAGCTTTGCTATTGTGCCCAGCAGGATCACATAGTGATAAAGTAGGATCACTGGCATTTCAGAATCACTCTGTGTGTCATAGCACGGTCCTCAAAATGTCAGCGCCTCGAGGAAGTGATGGACTGGTTTCTTAGCAGGTGAAAATAGTCAGAGCTGCCCTGGGTACACATATTTGCACCATGAGGAGATTCTGGCACAAATTTAGACCACGGATTTTTTTTTCATGGAAATAAGTTTATTAAATTTTAAATAAAATGTCTGTTTTTGCAAAACTTACATATTTGCTTATCTTTACTTTTAAAATGGTGCATTTGTGTAGAGAAAGGTTGGACTTTGCTACTAACTGCCTTTGCACAAACCAGCACAAGTCCCTACATGGCTGTGGGTGATTATTACATTAACACATCTCTATGGTTACACCACAGAAACCTTTAAGTGTGAATGCATTTTTTTCCCTTAAGTACCAAGATGTTCTTGATGGAAAAAAAATGACCTCTTCTTGGCTCCTGAGATAGAGTCAGGGATGTGATTAATGCTGACTGTATTCCAGTGTTTTTCCCTGAAGACTAGCTATTAATATTTTCCAGTGATGTATGTCCTTTCACTTAACCACAAATGGGTGGTCAGCAAGGTATCTAAGCCCACATTTTGTCTTACAAAATCACTTTGACTGTACCACCCTGCATAGGGCCTTTGACTTAATGCCCAGGGACTGTGTCTTCCAAGAATGCACGAATGGACACCTCATCCCATCTTACTTTTTTTTTCATTTATCTGCCATTTAAAGCAGATCAAACAGCCTGTGAAACAGAGAGTATTTCTAGATTTAGTAGATTACCTGTTTAATTCACGGTGGCAAGCTACTGAAAAGCCTTACAGATCAGTTGCTGTATGATTGTTGATATATAGCCTTGCAAAGTCTGTTTGATTTGGCTTTGGTTTTGGTTCTATTGGTAATATCATTAGGTTGATCCAACAAATTAGGTGACAGTTTCAGAAAGATTCACCTCTCATTTTCTTTTAATTAAACACATTAAAAGAAAGGAAAGGTATCTGAGGTCCAAAGCTATGTTTTATTACACAAATGTGCACAACCAAATGAAAAAAAAAAACAACCTGCAACAAATTAAACCATAAGAAGAACAAAAGTGCAGAAAAGCAAGCCAGGTTACTGACAGATGAAACAGAATAAATAAATGGCTTGAGAGTAAAACTGGTTTCTAGAAGGGTGCTCAATCTTCACTCCTGTCCAGCAACTTCTAAACTGTCCAGTTGCTTCTAAAGATTTATGCATTCTTTATGGTCCTCTGTAGATTCTTAGGAAAGTCTCCTTTCTTCTGTAACCCCAAACCCCTGATTCAGACTTTGCTTCCTGCTACAGACAGACCTCATTATCCTCCCAGACATTTCTTCATCTGCATTGTGGCACTGCCCAGTCTGTGTCCAGAGTCTCTGCCATGCCAAATTGCTGCTGGGAAGGAGCAACATCTCCCTCTTCTTGCTTCTCCAGGGGTTTCGCCTCACCTGACAGCCAGGGCAAGCTCCCTTTGTGCTGCTGCCCACTGGTACAGCCTCCTTAGCAGAATAACCTGTCCTCAGACCAGGCACCATCCTGCTCAATACTGTTGAAACCTGTTGAAACTTTTGGCATGAAGATCTTTATTTGGCACTAAAAGCACTGTTTTGTTTTGTTCTGTTTCATTTTTTTAAATTACCTCTACTGTCTCCCCACTAGAATTCATTATAGCAACAGTAATTTCTTTTTAAATTAGATTGAAGTGTACAGGAGTGGAGAAACCTGCAACTGAACAACATCCTGCACAGACAAGGAGCTGCTCTTTACCAGACATCCTGGGATGTCCTCACAAAAGATCAGGGCAATAAGGGGACAATGGAGGCAGCCGTGAGGTAGATTTTCTGTGCAAATGGCCCTAAAGGAATGAGATATGTGGTGTTGGCACAAGCAGGCTTGTGGCTTCACAAGTTATTGTCTGCCAGGGGACTTTCTGACTCATCATTCACTCTTTGTATCTAAGCATTTATATGACTCCAAAACTGAATTACAAGTTCTCTGGATGCAGTATCACATGATTTTGTCCTGTTACTTATATTCTCTGTTTTCTCTCTGTCTATTAATTCCTCATTCTATATCCTGTTGCCAGAAACTGAGGTGTCTAGGTGTATATATAGTGCTATGTATATTCTTAAACAAAATATTTTTGTCATTCACAGTTACATGAATGCATATATTCAGCACTGCAATGATTACAAACTCTTGTCACTTAGAGATTTGAATCAAAACCACATTTGTCTATGAATTACTATCTAGACCTTTAATAATGTCCCAAACACCCCAGCTCAGTTCTTTAAAATCTAAGTTTGCTCTTTTCCTCCATTTAAGCAAGTGATAGTAGGTAAAAACTAGTGAACATGCCCCTGGTGTCTGGGCGTTTTGGCTGCATTAGGGCTTCAGGCAAATCTCACAACCCAAACTGAAAAGTATCAGAGGCACTGAGTCATGCGTTGCTTTTTCCCCTTCAACAGATTTTTTTCTCTTTAAAAACAGGACACAACTATTGCACACATCTGTTATAAAAAGGTCTCTTCACTTCTCTGTGAGTGACCATTTTGACAGCAAATGCAGTATTTCTGTCTTTGAATAATTTTGATAAAAGGGTTAAAAGCGTCCTCCTTTCTCAAGCGCTAACAGCAAGTGGTGTATCTCAGAAAATTTTCTTGAAAAGGCCCGTCCCCCAAAGATATATAATGTTCCTGTTGCCAAGAGGCAATTGATATCTTCATGGGGAGGGCTTAATAAATTGAAGCACAGCAGCCAGCTTCCCAGAAAAATGTCAAAGAAGGGTAGGTGTCAGGGAGAAACTATAGTAACATGGGAGGCAGATACAGAGAACTACTAGCAATGTATGAGTCCAGACAAATCAATTCCTGCCACAACTTCTCATCCTAAAATTGTATGAAAATGAATGTGAGCTGAAAAACTGAAAGACTTTTAAAATAAATGAGTTAGATTTTTGGAAGGACTATATAATTAAAGGGATATATCTGATGCCCAGAATTTAATTTAGTTGTGGGTTGGTTTTGTGTGTTGTAATACTCTGGACTCATGAAAATACTTTGATTAATTTATTTGGGTTTTCTTGTTGTTGTTTTTCTTTGCCTGTGATTCTTTCCTTTCAGTGTTTGCAAGCTCCAGCTGCATGGTAGTCCACATGAACCATGAAAGTGAAGGTAGTTATTTTGAGCAACTTGTTCGAGACACTACAGTGATACAAATGATCGTATAAATCAGCCAGCTCACTCACTGATGTGAAATGGTGAAAAATAAATAAGATTTATTTTGAACTTAATTCACTTTAGATGGTATAAACTGAATGAGTTTTAAATATTGGAGATGAGGATATTGTTCCTAAATATTGGACAGATCATGAGATTGATTTCAAAGGATGACTCCCAACTAAAATCATTAATTCTGCCTAACAAATAGCTGGTGGCTTGTTATACAAGCACTGTCTATCTCAAATGATTTTAATCAGGGAACAGGTTCCAAATCAGAGACAGCATCAAGGAGCAACAATTATATTTGGATTTGCATGTTCAAAGAAGACTAGATTTAGTGTTTCCATGACTCTTTTTATATTCTAGAGGTATTTACAAAGTACAGCTTCAGGTCACTAAAGTTGCAGGGGCTGGATTTAGGTCCTTTAAGTTCACTGTTTGCAATTTTGAAACATGTGCTAAGAGCTTTTTGTTCTCTTTTACCTGCAAAGACTCAGCAGACATGATTTAATCTCTAATGGCAAAAGCAAGGCAGAGAGCTATGCTCCTTCTGTTGCTTTCAGAATCAATAATGTCAGCCACCACATCAGCAGAAATGCAGATCCTTCAATTTAGATGTCTAGAGTACAGTTTAGCTGTTCCTGCCTGTCTAACTCTGGTTATTTGTAATACTTTGCAGTATGAGCACTCTGGATTGATGCTTCCTTCCTAATGTACCTGATGTTAGATATCCTGTGCTCTCTGTTAGGAAACCTTTATTAGCTTCTTTGAATGGTACTTGGTGCCCCTCAGCAGGCCAGGCTGCATGTAAGACCACAGAAAGTAGATTTGAGCAAGTTTTGCATAAAAAATGCACATCTTCTGGAGTTGTTGAGTAACATTTGACGTCTGAGAACAAAATAAGACAAGCTATGTTTACCCTTTAGGAAAAACAGATGGTTATTATAGGTTGTAGGGAGAACGAACACAAAGGAATAGGTTGTTTACAATAGGAATTTTAGCATGCATGGAAATTAGAAATATGTGGGAATGAAGGTGAAAAAATAAGTGCTTAGGAGCAAGATGGTCAGACATGTAAAATTATTATCCAGATGAATTCTCCGTTTGGAGCCATGTTTATTCAGATTTTCTTTTAAACACCCAATCTGGACTTCCAAACTGAGATGCACAGAGAGATGGCAATGTCAAGTCTTCAGTGTCCTTAGAAACTGAGTTACATTCCAAGAAGCTTAAACTACCTTAAGTCCCATCTTCAGAATAAATTTTACTGGGAAGGGACTTGCAGTGATGGCTACAAGGGCTACTCTGTGGTGACAGTGTGTCACCACTGACTTGTGGAGAAAAGAGGCTGAGACACCAGAAAGTGACTCGAGGTATCATTCACTAGAGAAAACATGGGAAGTTCAAAGGCTTAGGCCTACCATGTAATCATTAGGATTACAGTCAAGTTCTCTATTAATAGCTTGAGTCTTAACTCATGGAGATGTCAAAGTTTTCAGATTTCAAGCCGCTATCTCCATCAGAACGACTTCCTTTATCTGCTTGCTCTTAGCAAAGGTGATGTCAGACTGGGTCACTGCTGGGGAAAGAAAACTCACAAGGAGTCCAAACGCAGTGCAGGCACAATCCTAATGGCTACAAAGTGTGTTGCAGGATAAAGGAAATAGTGCCCATTTCTTCTGCCCTCTCAAGTGTTAATTCTCTTTAATGAAAAATTAAAAGAATAAGACCTATGCGAATAAGGGAATACAAGTTGAAATGGGGTTGACCCACTTACTTTCTTCTCTTATGCGGCACCTCTTAAATCATGCCAGGGAAGATGGATTATACTTTCAGTCATGAGATAAACCTGTAAACTAGTTCTTGTCTGCAGCACTTGTGTATTATAGATCTTGTGTCTCCTGAAAGATGAATAATTACAGTCCCTGGGGAGATACTCTTTCAAAAATGCAGTCATCATGGATTCTGCAGTGTGGGATAGCTGCATGGACAACAATGATAAAACGAAGAGCCTTCTTGTCCCCAACAGGCATGAAAGTGAAATGGGAGAAAGAACAGCTCTTGTTAGATTAATGAGTGGGACTTCCAATTTCTGGACAAGTTTCTGTTTCCTTTGCTTTGATGAAATAAATATCATTTGATGAGGACTGCTAAGAACTGTCAAATCAAACTGTGGCATAAACCAATTGTGTACTCCTTGATTTAAAGTGGGCTTGCCCCAACAAAATGTCACATGGAAAGAATGGATCCTTCAGAATAAATTGACTGGATTTTCTTTGTCTCTTTCCCTGTTTCACAATCTGTCTTCATTGAAACCTTGGTGAATCAGATAACAAAACCTAATGAGCTGTGCATCATAAATCTGTAACATATCTCATGGATGAATTCTTCCCTGTGTATGTGACATTTACCTTATATTTAGAATTTCAGGCATACTCATTATCCAAGTGCTACATGAAGAAAAGCTTATAAGAATTCTCTTTGAGCATATGCTCCAAATATAACATACAGAGATGCTACACAAGCTCTCTTTTACAGGAGCCTTTTTGGAGTAAGTATTTGAAGCGTGTGTTGTAAAGTAGTGCATAAGACTCAAGCCATAGTTATGAAGCAAGTGAGCTTTTCAGATCAAGGCATCTTTTGGGGTAGCTGGAGAGTTCCTTGTTCCCATGTACTTGTCTGCAGTAGCTTGCATGCAGGGATCACCAAGTGATACTTCTTTGTCTGCTTCTATTCGATACCACTGAACCAGGCAGTTATCATAATTGGTACAGTTGTGCTCTTATTGACACTGCATGAATAGTAACAGGCCTAATGGTCACAGAGACCCAGCTACCCTCTCACCAAGAAATGTCGCACACTCAGAGGGAACAGAATACAGTCAAGCTTATATTGCCTTTGCCTGCCAACAATATCCACCATCATACTCCATTTTATAAAGAAGTGTTTCTCAGCAGACTTCTCTCCTTCAATGCAGTGGCCTGGGATTGATCTGGGTAGAACAAAGGAGACAGGATTTAATAACTATGCAAGTCAAAATGACCCTTCCAGAAAGGTGACAATAGCTGTAAGTGCATGGAGACACAGAGCTTGAAATCTTCGCACACATGCAAGGAAAGCTCTCCATTTTGCCTCTGGCGTTTGGGCTCAAAGTGGGAAAAGGACCAGAAATGTCTTCAGCTACCTCATTAAGTAAATGCACAGCTACTCTCCCAGGAGCAGGGTAGGGTGTTTGTCACTCTCCAGCTTAAATGATATATTTCAAAGCCACTGTTGTTAGCTTCCAACAATGCCTCAACCTTGAAAGGAGTTTCTGTGAAGAAAAACTTGAGAGAATAAAGCATCTAGCTTTAGGAAGACAAAAGATGATCAGCATTTACAAAGATTAGAGCACAGGCACAATAGGATGCTATTCAGTACAAGTATTTAGATTTTTATTACTGCTTGTACTATTGCTACCACCAGTACTTTTGTTATTGTTGTTATTACTATTATGAAGGCAAGCACAAAAGGCCTGTGAATATGTTCCTCGATATACAATACCTAATCTCTCCAGAATGACAGCAATTATACAGAAATGGAAGGGAAAACAGCAGTATAAAGTCCCAGCATTTAAGCTTCATCAGTCCTGAGGCAGTGACTGTCACCAATCCAAAGGAAAGAAAAAAAAAGATATATTGATTAGACATGAGAACATAAAAAGCACATACCTGCTACAGCTTCACACACAGGAACCAAGTCAGGTCTTGTGCAATTTTTATCATGTAATACAATACAAAATCACCTGGACTAGCATTAACAGACTATATTTGATCTGATCATTGCACACTTTCTATCTACATGTAGCATTAAAATTCATATCAATATCACATTAGGTCAGAATCAATAACAAATCTCAAAGCTCTTTCAGCTTGTCCTAATATAAAGACTAGATGTAAAAAAATCTAAACCTTTTCATTATATCTCTTAGTACTCAGAATTGTGTTCTAAGGTTCTTAAACCCCTAAGTCTCAATGTTATATTGAATGCTAGCATTAACTTGAGATGGTGATGGTGTTTTTCCCAGTGTCTCTGACCATGGTCCATTTTCTGGTGGTGAGCTGTCCCATATGGTTTTAGAAAATAGCATTTAACCATTCAATATTTTGCTTGTTGGCATTGTGTCAAGGGGTTTGAAAAGGGCAATATCTTTCAGAGAGAAGGAAAAAAAAACACCACCAAGAAAAAATTAATCCCAGGGGAGAAAGAAAAAAAAAAAAAAGAAAGGGAATTTGCACAGTCCCTAAAATCTAAAATTCTGGAGTTTTTAGCTTGTTTCTCACAATGAATCATAAAAGCAGTCCAAGAATGGACATGCCCTGACAGTGTCGCAGCCTGGCAGGATGGTGCATACCTGTACTCGAAAAAGCTCTACCCAGATGTGTGCAGCCTGCTGTAGTTCAAGGCAAGAGTGAAGACAACCCCCATCTCACTCTGCTGCCTGCAACCCCTCTGTGTCTCCAGGATAGGGATCCTGATGGAGAAACGAACCTCAGCCAGCACCAGGTGGAAGTAAGGGAAATGTCATGAACCAGTGGGCTAACCTGCGCTTGGTTTTTTTGCATGTGTTTGAGAGGCATTTCTGCTACAAAGGGAAGATAACTTCAAATGGATAAAAACTGGCAGGTAGCTAGCATCCATAAATGTAGTCCACCCTAAATGTGCCCGGGTTCATCAAATCAACCACAGAACTTGTCAGCATTGGGGGTGTGAAGGATAGAACCTAGGAAAAAAAGAAAAGATTCTGTGTAAGAGTTTCTTGTTAGGTATGTGAGACAGGAGAAATGTCTTTAAAAATTCCTGTGACATGAGAAACTGTGTCCAGTTCTGATGATTATGGCTACTCTTCCAAGAGCTGAAATAACAAAAGCTGTTAGCAGAGCTGAGGAAGTTAGCCAGAGTGGCCATCAGAGAAGTGAGCAGCAGGAGAGAGGGAACAAGTAATAGGAATAGATCACTCCATCAGATCAGTCTAAATCAGGCCTTGCAACTTGTCAAAAATTAATAATCTCAGGCTGAGAGGGAAGGTTACAGCATTATAGGAGAAGCAATCCACTATCTTCCTCCAGAAGACTGAAATTGTTCTAGATGTAGTTACATTTCAACAATTCGATATTTTTACTTTACCTTGTCAGAGTCATGGGGTTTTATCCCTTTAGTAAGAATTTACATCCCTGTTTGCAATGGATTCAGCTCTTCAAACACCAGAAAGTGCACTACAGTTTTCCTAGATTTTCTGGAGAGAACTTCCTTAAAATTTGGACCTTGTGTCTGCAGCTGCCAACTGGGTCCATGGCTAGTTTGGAAGGCTGACAGCTCTGTGTGAACTTATCTGATATTAGTGTAAAAATTTGCCTTAAGGATGGTAAAACTTGAGAAGAATTGTAAATAATTGTAAATACTATTGCCCTTCTCCACTCACCATGGGCTGACAAGATCACCATAGAATAGGCCAGTGTAGGTGATCATACCAGGGCCATTCCGCCATTTACATGTCTATGTTGGCTCAGTTTGGTCCAGGAATACCTCCTCTTTCAGCAAACTCTCAAGATCACAGTGTGGCATCCCCAACATAGGACAGTGTTTATCCTAAGTATTTAGTCTCTAAATCTCACTTGTGGATGACTAGCTTCCTTGCTTAGTAGGATGCAATGGGGCTCTGTGTGTGAGATCAGGTCTTGCAAGAGAGACTTTAAGAGGTCATGTTTTGTGGAAGGCTGGCTGTCAGACACAGGACTTCTGTGCCAGCCATGGTGCTCCTACAGTCTCAGTGCATCACTTTAATTTTCAAGATTTTTTTGAGAGTTTATATTTAAAGAAAAAGGAAGGTGTGTAGTATCTATGTGATCTTGCCTGCTTTATCAATATATAAAATATCATCATGCCAGGTGTAATATTCCCTGCATTACAGGTGATTAACTGTTACATAAAGGTATAGAGAGGAAAAGGGGGGAGGAGACAAATTACTTTCATTAGACTGGTGTATTCAGGAATTTTTGGGGTCAAGAGTCCTGGACTCACAAAAACTGAATGTTTCCAGGAATTGATATTCTCACATATTGATGTCCTGCTGTTCAGAGAAGGATGTTTCCTTTTGCTTTGTTTTGTTTTGTTCTTATCAAGATAGTGGTTTCTCTTGTTGATGCAGCTGCTGTTGAACTCCATCCTACCCTGCAGGCATTACCTTCATCTCTGAAACAAACATGACTGAGTCCACCTGTGTTTGGGAGAACACTGGCCTCCTAACATATTTTACCAAAATCAGGTACTGACCTGTAGAGATAAAACAGGATCCCACCTTTTTATGCATGGCCTTTGCATTGTCAAACTGCATCTACTTGTTGGTCTCATCCATCATTCCCTCCCTTCCATCCCCCCTGACTCTGCTTGTATATTCTGTAAAATTTAAAAGATGTCAGAGGCATTATATAGGAATAGAAAAATTTTAGGTACTGGCTGGTGCATATGAGCATGTGTGTGTGTGCACGCACACCCGTCACACTTGCCTACCATATGAAATATGCATGAGGGCCACTCAAGTGTTTATCAATTCTTTCCACTGGCTGATCCTGCAAAAATGCTCCTGTAGATTACTGAGTAGAGATGTGTCCTTTGGAGGTAAAGGGCATAAATACTTCAACTGCATTCTGCATGCATGTATTTATCCCAAGTGTAGTTACACCACTTATTTTACGATCTGAAATCACTCAGCTGAAGAGTTCTCCTATTTGTCTGAGTATCTACTATTGAGAACAAATTTTCTTTGACTGCAGTTTGATACAGTCCACAAAAGGAAGAGGTTAAGGTGGTAAACATGGCCCAAAACCACGTATGGGCTCAGGTCTGCAGAAAGATGTGTAGGAAAATGAGTGAATAACACCACCCCAGGGAGCAGCAGAAGCATTAATTCATGTGCTCTTCTGCTGCCTGATGCCTATTTCATCCCCAGTGGAAATACTCCAGGTCACTGAAGAGGTGAGCCCTTTATCACCTCCCCAGAGCACGGCAGTTACTTTGCATCTCCCTGCTCCAGCTGGGGTAAGTCAAGAAAGTCTTGGTAAGGATGTAACTGTCAGGAGCACCAACCTGGTGGCAGATGAGTTATTATAGGAAAGTGGAGTATAAGTCTTGCTATGAGCCTGGTAAAAGCCAAGGGGAGCATCATTAAAAGATGCATTGTTATGGACACTTTACAGCTAACAAGAGTGATGCTCCCTTGGGGAGAGCAGAACCCCGACCAAAGTTCTGTCTTTCTTGCATAAGATGCATCATCAAGGAAAAAACTCTAGAAAAAGCTAGAGCCAAGATTAATATCAAAAGTACCGTTAGCAACTTCACAGGGAGCATCCCCGGGATAATTTATGACAGCGAAGGAAGGAAGGGTATGTATGGTGGTGTTTGTATAAAAGAAGGGTACTTTTGCAAAAATATGAAACATGAAAAATGAGGTGACTTTTACATTTCCATAGTTGATAAGATTTGAAGACACAACTCATTCTTTATTTTTTACAGTAACATTTCTTTAACTCTTCACAGGGATTTGGATGCCCCTACAAAGAGATCTCTTCTGATATTTTTCTTGCTGCTTCCCTAAGATCATACCTCAGTGGCATCAGGTTGATGTTTGACATCTGTAGGCAATCTGGAGCCAAAAGTGGCCCTATGCCACTTTGCTTTTTCTCTTGGGCTGGTTGAGAGACAAACTGACATCAAGTCAGGGTAAAAATTAATTCCTAGACCACAGCATTTAGAGCCAGAAGTTTTATATATTGGCAACATTACTGATCACTTCCTTACTCTTCAGCACCTGCTTTTCCTTTGATGGCAGCAAGCTAACCTGGAACAGTCTCATAAGTAAGAGACACTAGATGGGTTTGGATTCATCCTTCTATGTTTTCTTGAAACAAGACTAGTGACTTTCTTTCAGTGGCTCAGCAGTACTTTGTCCATCTTCCCTGTAGACCAGAAAACCCTTAGTCAAGTCTTGCCTGGTCATTCTCCTTCATCCCAGCAGCTTTGAGTGGGAAAGAGTGAAGCAGTTTCCCTTGCCTGCTTGCTAACACCTGTCCTGTTACATTTGAGGAACAGAGGATATGCAGCTTCCCTATCCAGGCTTTTCATGGATGTGTCTCCCACTTCCTAAGCCTTCAGGTCTAACCATCAAGCCTTGATGGTCCATATACAACTTCTGCTATATATAAACTCTACTTTATAAAAGGTTTGTACTTCACCTTGGCTACTCATCTGGCCTCCCTCCACATCCACGAAGGAACAAATGTCTCGTTCTGAAATATGGGCTTAAGATAAGACATCCTTTGCATCTCTCTCTCATGACTGCAGGAGGCATAATTCATTGAGGGGACCTCAGCTTTAGATGGCCAATATTAGATGAAGTGAATCCCACTTCAAGAACACAGAGTCACACAGGGAGGCAGTGATGGAGCTGAAAATAGGAACCAAGTCTTTGTGGCCTTCAAGTGGGAGTCACCATCACTTGTGGAGGATGAAGGTCTGCTTTGTAAACCTCTGAGAATAAGGTATGTGATGGGGTGGCAGTGGAGATTACTCTATGTAAACATTGGTTTAGTTTAATAACAGGGCTATTAGGGAACAAGCTGGAAAGCTGCACAGTGTTTCCAGATTAGCACTTAGCATGACAGGGGGCATGATAAGACATCTGGAGTTGGGAGGCTGCTATTTCCAGAGTCCAGCTGCAGATTATTTTGCCAAGGCTAGAAGTCAAAAGACTTCAAGGATGCTGGACATCAAAAAGTGAGTTCCTTGAAACAGAAGTTCACTAAACTGTCAGGGAGCTGTTTGTAGGGAAGGGACAGGTGGATAGACAGACTCCCACCAGGGGCCTGAAGAAGAGGAGCCTGCCTCTGTACTAGAAAGAGGTCAGAGTTGCAGCTAACCCTGAAACTGTGACAAATCCTACATCTCAATCTCTTTTACACACTGGTCTTCCCATCCCTGTAATACTCTTTGACACCTGTTCCCAGGCCCCTGCTATTTTTACCCTGTGTCTTTCTGGATCTGAAATGACCAGAATGGAACAAATGCCTTCAATTTATGAAATGGCACAAAAAATAATACTGAAAAATCTCTCCCATAGAGTATAAGACAAGTGCCAGCATAAAATAACAGTTTTTCAGTGAGGTGCTTGGGCCTTTTTTCAAAATTGTTGCAGTTAATTCAGTCCCCAGAAATGCATGTGAATAATTCAAATGGTTTCTCTCGGTGTACATTACCTCGTATTTGTTATTAGTCATCTCAATGACAACTCTCCTCATTGTTTTTAGAGGAAGCACCAGCACAGCATAACTATTTTTCATCAAGGTACAATGAAATGGTCATTCTGAGAGGGCATATTGGGTTTTTAGGGAAGGACCGGGTGTAGATTATGTAGGAAATCTTAAACATGTTTACATTCCCAGTCCTATCAGCCTCACTGTGACCAAGGCACAACAGGGTACATAAGGAGTGGCAATGGCACTGACAAGACTTCTGGATTTTTCTCATTTGGACAAGTGGTGTCTGCTGCAATTCCTTGGTTCTCAGTACTGGAATTTCTAAGACATTGAACTGGCTGATGTCGCCCTACCACTCTCCATCATTTTTGCAAAATTGTGGCAAACGGGAGAGGTGCCGGAGGACTGGAGGAAAGCCTTCAAAAAGGGCAGGAAGGAGATTCCAGAAAACTATAGGCCAGTCAGCCTCACCTCCATCCCTGGAAAAACAATGGAGAGGCTCATTCTGGAGGTCATCTCTAGGCTCATGGAAGAGAAGAGGGTGCTCAGAAGTAGTCAGCATGGATTTACCAAGGGGAAGTCATGCTTGACTAATCTAATAGCCTACCTGACATTGGATAACAATAGTAATGAGGGATGTGTTCTCTCTGTCCATCTCCCTTGTCCTGCACTCAGACCCCTTCTCTGCTTCTAGCTCTTTTTTTAAGCCCACACTTCTTCCTAGGCTCTTCCTCCCAGTGATGTCAGAAAAAAAGGAGAAATGGGCAATATGCAGAAAAATCAAAACTATTGACATCACTGCTGATTTCAGCAATGACTCATCTGCAGCTTCATACCATAAGAGCTAAGTTTTATTGCTTATTATAAAACAAAATCTCCTTGTGGGTGGTGCAGTGCTCTGTGCTGCCAATAAGAGAACATTTAACCTGGAAATTTGTGAGTGTAATTTATAGGCAAGCATGCCCACATGCACACACACACACAGGTAATGATGGTGTTAGCCATCTGACAAATTGCAAGGCCTTGCACATTTGACCTCTTCCCCTGCCCTGTGTGCAGTATCACATGTCCCAGGGGGTTCATCCTGACATCCCACCTCGGAGCAGCTTCCAGCTGCTGCCATTTTGGATATCCTGCCTATTTATTACTTTCCAAAGATCCTCCCTGCTGTCACCCCTGAGGTTACTCTGTCTTGACTGCCACCACATGCAGGGCTCAGTTTTGTGCCAAGCCTTGCTTGAGGATTAAACACCTTATAAGTTTTCTGACTAAAAATGTGAATTTTATACTGGTGGTAGAAAGGGGAGCTTCAAAGCCTTCTGCTGAGATATTTAGCTTTTGCCTTTAGCCCTGAGTATTCTCCATGTAGCAGACTTCAAAGCTGAGATGTTTCCTATGCACAGCAAAGTTATTCTGGATATCTTCAGAATCACTTTGGATTGATTGAGTTTAATCTTTCTTTCTTTCTGAGCTGTGTACAGTTCACTCTACAATAACTAGGGCTTGAGAAGTAGAGAGATCTCAAAACAGTCTGAATAAAATTTTTAAAGTGTTTTCAAGCATTGCCAAAATAGTTTTGCTGTAAAATATGTAGTGAGTAGTTTCCAATTCAGCACATCTTTATTTTCTGAATTTTAGTACAAGTTAAGCACTTAACTGTTGAATAATAATAAATTAAAGCACATGTTTAAACATTTTGCTGAATGTGGTTCATAAAAAATACATGATGCTTTTTCTTCACCTGGAAAGGACATTCTCACTGGTGGATTTGGCACTTGTGACTAAAGAAGGCATCTCACATTCAGCTGGGTAAACAACTCCATATCACACTATCCGATATCCTCATGCTCTCTTTCTAGTCACTTTGTTTATTTGGACCTCTTTATCATAGCATTCGGGCAAAATAATCAGATATGTTTGTATCATATCTATAAATACGTAGTATTTCATTTTTTAGCTAGTAAATTAGTCATTTAGCTAGCAAATGACCTCAAATTTAAAATGCAATATTTTCCAATTTTCTGATATAAAGATACTCAAATTGCTAGAGCATGTCAATAGGAATCAATCCTTGACATATATTCTAATTGCTACACTGTGAATTTAATTGCTGAACTTTGATAAGCATCAGTGTTTGCCCTGCTTCTCTCTCTCAGATTGTTTGGGTGTGATTGCTGATGATTTTCGAGCTTTCTTTTACTCCCTCCAGCTTTCTTCATTTCTGTTTGGTTCAACAGGATTCGCTTCCCATTTTCCCATTTTCCTCTGTCTGCAAAGCAGTGGCTTCCTTTTGCTCTTCTGAACCTGCACATTGCAATTATGATCAGTAATGAAAAGTCAGCAAATGGCAATTTAAACAGTTGCTTTTGAGTAGAAATAAATGCTGGATCCTCTCGAGCAGGCTTGGCAGGAGATGAGCCTGTCAGTCAGAAATTCTTGTGCTTGGCAGGGCAATTTACCTGTCTGATGTTCCTGCTCGTTCTCCATCATAAAATAAAAACACTTCACTTGTCAAACATCTTCCTTTTTTGGGATGCATCTCGCACGCACACTGCTCGTCCATTTGAAACTCAGCTGCGCCTCTAGCAGTCAATCTGACAGCTCAACCAGACAGACTCTATCCTAAAGAGATTTCCCAGTAGCCCACTGAAGCATCCCAAAAGCTTGAGGCCTGCACAAAGGAAAACATTTTTTACTCTATTATTTTTCTCAATAGAAAATTAACTCTTTGTAGAGACAGAACTTTTGAGTTCTTTAAAACAGGAAAAAAAACCCACAACTAAATCCTCTAGGCATTGAAATGTCCAGGTTAAAGCTTAAGTTCTTCCTCCTATCACAGCTTGTATTGAGTAAACAGATCTGGAGCTGTGCTAATAGCAGATCTGGTCACCCAGGTCTCAGTGGGGTGGGTTGCTCCTCAGTGACTGTAACTTCAGACCATACTGCCTTGCTGGCTCCTGCCCACAGCCACCAGCATTTTTCCTTAGCTCAGCACTGGACCTGATAGCCAAGCCTGGCTCTATGGCCAGGATGGTCAGCCCAAGCTCCTGCCCTCAACCTTGGTGCCTTGGAGGTTCTCTTATCTGTGCTTTAGAGCAGCAAGGAGGGAAGTAAAGACAGAGAGGCTCAGATTATTCCTGTTCTAATTCAGGATTAGAGGACGTTGCACACCATGGGACACAGAATCCTCACCCACTCTGCTCAGTTGTCTTGGTAAGATGGGTATCTGTCACTTCAAAAAGAGCTCCCATCCTGGGGACAAATTGTTTATTAAGAGAGTTTCTTTCCAACTGTGAGTTGCCAATGATTGGATTCTGCTCTGAAATATCAGAGCTTTTACCAGCACCATTAGTATTTGGGAGAAATATGTGCCATGGGGCCAGCTCTGTGAGACTAGAGGTTGCCCAGTTTGGTACATCTGGAGCTGTAGGGACAGGATCACAGCAAAGAAGCTTGGGGAATGTTAATTACAAATCCAACTGCAAAGTTTTGCATCCTCTCTCTTCTGGAATCAGGAAGGGTAAAGAGTGACCAGACTGCAATGTGGCTATTCCTAGTGTGCACCACCCTTTTCCCTAGCAGGCTGGACTGCATCCATCCCTGAGACTACGCAGATCTTCCCACTGTTTCCTCCTTGCAGATGCATGAAGTGCGGCTCTCAGTGAGAAGCCTGCTTTGCTCAGGAACCTGGAATCAGTTTTGAGGCCTGAGGTCCCTGCCATGCAAATAAATGTAGTGTTGCACGTCTTGTTCTGAGAAATCACCACCATTCAATTAATCAGACAGTTATTCATCTCACACTGTAATTGTAGTCTGTATGCCACTCATGTTCTCTAGGTATGCTGAATGAACTGATCTCACATTTAAGAATTTGCCAACAGTATAGATGGATGCAATTATTTTGACAAAGATTTTCCAGCACGGGATTTTACAACACATGTTTTTTTTCTTATATCCTGAAGTAAGGGAACAAACAACCTTGGTAATTTAAACATCAAGGTTTCTCCTCCTGTAGTTTACACTTGGAAACAGAAGCACAGGGTAGATTGAGTGATTTTCCTATGTCCAGCCAGGAGGACAGTTGCCAAACAAATAAAATCCAGCGCTCAATCCACCAGCTCACACCCTGGGCAATATTGCCCACAGTGGAGAGGTGTCCTGATGGACATAAACTGCAATGCAAAGGGGGTAACAAAACTGCTTTTGGGGGGTGCCAAAATGTTCCTCAAGCTCGTCACTGACAGAGGCAGAGTAACAGGAGAAGCTATCTGAAGAGCAAGGTATGGAGATATCAGAAGAGTCAAAACAGGCCACTGACAATATGAAGCTACCTCTTTCCTTGGACGAATGATGCACCGATTAGTGGTTGGTTAATATTTAATAAAACATATGTTTTAGCATTAGAGTAATGTGCCAGGACAAAGGGCATCACTATTTTCATATGTGATTGAACTTTCAGCAGCAGAGAGGAAACAAAGGGAGATTTTTATTTTCAGAGCAAGTAAAGGGATTGGCAGACACTGCGGTCTAAAAATTTAATTTTCTATCTTTTCCAATTATATTAAAGGCAAACCAAATGACTCTTAGGTTGGCTGAAGTTTTTAGGATATGAATACTCATTTGAAAGCTTTTGCATGATAGCAGCTTAACAAATTACCACCCATCTGCTAAGCCATCATATCTAGCCCCATGAGTGCTCTTAGCCATCCTTATATTGCGAGTTAAAGCACATCAGCATGGGCGGGTTGGCCTGTCCCTCAGAGGTGCCAATACCATTTGTTTGGAGGGGCGACAGCACCCTTTGTCCAGGTGGTAGGAGCACGCAGCCATCTGCTGAGCTTCTGAAACATGTGGCAATAAGGACTGGGAGCTTTTGTCAGATCTCCACCTTCTGCAAGACAGATCCTGTGGGGTAAGGAAATGACAGGAGCTGCAGATGCAAAGCTTTCTGGGATCTGACCCAGCAATACCTCTGGCAGACATCTGCAGTCTCTCCCACATGCCCAAGACTGATAAATGACACCAGAGGCAAATAATAATGGCCAGCTGTTTGGTTCATTGGACAACAAGCACTGTTCTTACCAATTTGAAAGGCTTAATTGTTTTGAGAAAGCCTTTAATTTGCAGATTGTACCTTGAGCTAGCCTGTATGGATGGTGCCTGATGCGATCGATTACCTGCATTACAAGAAGGGTCTTGGTGTTCTTGTAGCCATGCATTTTCAGACTAAATAGCAAACACTGGAGTATGGCAGGACAAGAGGAGACAGTGGTGTTGAAGGCATTGATCTGAGCTACACTTATCTTCCAGAACTGTGCATTTTTTGCTGTAGACACAATCAAATATGTCAAATGGTTGCTAAAAAGTAAATGTTAGCAGTCAAGGTCACCTTCCAAGGGATACTGAACCACGTGCCCCAGGCAGGCCCCATTAGTGGCGGCACTGACAGTGTTCCTATCACTTTCACCTCCCCCAGCTCTTTGCTCCGTGCTGAGAAATATTCCAGAGGCAAAAGTCTTTTCCATCTGATGCTAAAAAGCCATTCCCTCCTTCCAGCCGGCCAAAGCTCAAGTTTAATAAAAATCCTCATTAGTTGTCATCTAAATATGCAGGAGGTCCATGCCAAGTATTGCAGCTGAGTTAGGGAAAGCCAAAACAGGTTCTAATTAAAGATGGGGCCAGACCAAAACCTTGGGTCACAAGCCTATACTTTGTGGAAATTTGTATCCAAGCTCTGAATGACATTGATCAGGATGATCTCATCACTCAAAGCCCTGGGTACTACCTGGCAGTGCAGTTGTAAACCCCTCAGATCAATCCTTTGATTTGGTCACCTTCTGTAACATGGTTATTCTCTGGGTGCTTCACTTTAATTTAGAGATGGGAAGTTTTAATTAATCCAACATGACAGTGAAAATACAATCAGTACAGCAGCCCCTGTTGTTTGTTTGCATGTTAATTTTGCACTTTGCNTTTTTTTTTTTTTTAACACGCTTGGTTTTTAATTTTCTGCAGTTATGGTTGAAAGCCAATAGCAGCAGTAACAGAGTGTTCCAGAAGGAGCCTGGGGGAACAGGGTGTTAATAAGTGCTGAGTCTGGCACCTGAGGAGCCACAGTGGAGCTTGGGGACTGTATAAAACAAACAAAGTAGCTGGGTTTTTCTGTTAACATGGTCATTAGGGAAGGACTGAAAATCAATGATATATTTCTGGTTTTGTGTTTCAGGGTCAACAATGTACTGAGACATGTGGCAACAACAGCATGAATTTCTCATATCAGTCTTCCATTTTTTAGCCCTAGCAAAAGTGAATTTAAAACAAAGTAAGTATTCTGCAGCAGAGATAGACTGTCATATGGCTGTGAGGTCTAGAGCACAAAAGAGAAATCCTAAATCTGAAACTATGTGGCCAGTTGTGCTCACCTTCCCTTATAATTTAAAATACAGAGTTTCTCCCTATTTCAACTTTGTTTCCCGCTCTTCTAACACCATTCATATGAGGAGAAATGCTGTTTTCAGCCTATATCATTTAGCAGGCATTTATAATGGGGTGTTTCCCTGCAGCTTAATCTCTGTGCAAGGAGGCTCTTGAGTTGCAAAATCCTGTGTCCAGTGGAGATGCTAGTGGGAAAAAACGAAGCTGGTGCTTGAAAGTATTAGCACATTTCCCCAGGTTCCCAAAATACAGGCTCATGTTAGCACTTTGCTATTGACAGAGATGACTCAGCTGGAAGGCAGGTATAAAGATGGGCTTTATGGTCACTGGGAACACTGGCATTCTCCTGATAGTCCATGACTGGAACAGCTCAGCTGTTCTAACCAAATGTAAATACCTATTTCTGAACTACACACCTCCATTTCCCTTAGGTCTAACGGTCTGGAATAGACATTTCATCTCACCCTAAAGGCTTCAGCGATAAATCAGAATCTTAAAGTGTCTGTATCTCTCCTGAACACAAGATGTTTCTCAGGTGATTTGCTTGTACATAGATTTTGCATGGTGGGCTACAACTGTTAAATGAGATGAGTTCCACTTGTCACATACATGACTCCCTAACCCTGAGGCCAGAATCCTGCCTTAACATTTTCAAGGGGTTCTAGAGAACGATATTTAGACTAGTATTTTATGGATATAGAACTTGAAAACAGAGGCACTTGTGCTCTGCTTATTTACTTAGGGCTAAAGCTTATAAATTACCTTCTCACCAAAACATTTTTCTGTTGAGCCTAGTTTTGTAGATGCTGAAAGTAATTGCATTAAACTTCATGAAACCTTTCGAAAAATTAATACTTCTTAGCTCCATTCTGCTTACCAGCAGCACATAAGAAACTCTAAGAAGTCCATGCTAGACTTCAAAAGTTGTTGTTGTTTTTTGTTTTGGTTTTTTTTTTGCCTAAATGGCATCTGTGTTACACAGAGAAAAAAATAGTTAAAAAAAAAAACTTGGAATGTTCTAATGGCCTTAAAGATTCGGGGTCTTTTATTCTTCACACTTCGTGATATTTTCCATTAATCAGCTGGCAACTCACAGACATAGAATGAAGAGCAGGTTATAGTTGATGCGACCTCAGTCAGAGCTGCAGCTCCAGACTTGCCATGTCTGCAGATCTACACAGTGTTAGCCTGAAAGACCATTACGAGCTCTAGTCAACCATGTGCATGTAGAGATGTTAGCTACTTGCAGAAAAAAGCATTGCAACTGTTGTTAATGGCAATTGTGTGACATTGACAGGAGAGCTCAAACAACCTTTTAGAAAGCAGCTGAGAGAAGAAATCAGAGCTGATGAACAAATGTTAATATTTCCTTCAGTTGTGTGACTCGTGCAAAGATTTACATAATTAATCTTCAGCAACAAAACATTTATAATGCAGTTTAATAATCTGGGTGATAGACAGGTCATGTTAATTATCATCTTGCTTCCTGGTGTTAAAAGCCATTGTTTCCATGCTCTCAGATTAGAAGTGAATAGCTGGTATCAGCTTGATGACAGCACAGCAAGTTTGCAGATGATTAATGCCCGAGTGCTTGGCACTAACTGAGGATCCATGAGACAGGGTCTAAGCTCTTGCCCTGCCACAGGCTTCACACGGGACTGGAGGGAGCAAGTGGTTTTGACCACAGTTCTGCATTGCTGATAGCCCAGCAACTGATAACTGATACCCTAGATGAATGTTTGGTCACATCCCTCCTCTCTCTCCTACATAACCAAACTGATTGTAGGGCACTCTTCTAAAGTACATGTGTAAAGTTGTGTGTGTGGTTGTAGTTTTTGTAGGGGGTTTTTTGTTTGTTGGTTGGTTTGTTTTATTTTTCAAAGATTACTCTTTGTGATTTTTTTTTTATTGTTAAATCCTTTTGTGTCATAATCTGCTGAAGAGATGTTAACTTCTTGCTGAACAGCTGCAGAGGGGCTCTTGGTCATCCAGCAGAACTTGCTGACAGCCTATTAGGAAAGCTTTTGTAACTGTCCTGTTCACGGTAAGTGTAGCAGAAGGATTTCAAGGCAACAATAAGGTATTTTTCACACCTGTTTGGGGACATGATGTTTGGAACTCCAAGGGGTAACATGGAGGAGAACGTGGGACTTCTTTGAGATTCAGCAGAGACTAGAATTGTGGCTAAAGAGGATACCAAAATCACCATTTAAATGCTGAAAGGAAGATGATGGCACAGGGACAAGCAAGGTCTTCACACATAAAAGAAAGGGCAACTCGTGAAGGGATGCATCATGAGATCTGACATGGGCAGACAGACAAGCTATGAAAGTGATCTTTGCAGTGGTGCTCTAGAGGAATACTGGCAAGGCAAGATTGTGTTAGAGCTAAAGAAAAGGATACTGCAAGAACTGATACTCAAGATAATGAGCTCCTTGTTGAGAGTTTTATTTGTGCTACTGGATAAGCAAGTCTGGATTTTACTTTTTTTTTTTTTTTAAAGGGTGAGTCTTTTAAGCTAGGGACTGGATGTGAGAACCTAAAGAGAAGCTCACACCCATACCTTGAGTTGATGCAAGGTAACAGCATTATCAAGAATGAGCAGGAAAGGCTGGGCTTTGACAGGAAGAGCACTGTTGTGGCCTGGCATAACTCACTGACATCTCCTAAAGAATTGCTAACTAAACAGCTATGTTAGACTGGCTAGGAAGAGACATTGCCTGGGCGGAGATTACATCCACCAGTCAAGGAAAGAGGTGACCAGTGAATGGTGTTTGCAGAGTAGAATAACCAAAATCAGAGGATTTCAAGAAAGAAGAGAGAAGATCAGTGGGGTTAAAGAGAAGGAGCAGATCTTGGTCATGATGCAGGTGGCTGGAGAGCCAAAAGGGCTGGGGCTGCCCTCAGGCCTGATGTCAGCTGGGCTGGAAGTAAAGCCAAAGAGGCAGGCTGGAGCTCAGGATGGTTTCTTAAGATGTGAACTATTGCTTTTGAAAATGGACCCAAAAAAATCAAGATGAAATGTACTGTACAGCAGGACAGAAGATACAGAGTAAGCTAGGGAAATACCACTTGAAATTACTATTTCTTATAAGTTATTAGGGGAAAGAATGTACTTGCTCTCTCTCACAATGTGGTATTCTTCACTTCTTAGGTGTGTGTAAGCTAATCTTCCCACCATGGTGGCTAAAGAAGTCTTGAAACAATCACTGCCTATGAAGACGAGGAGATAAAACTTATTTCTAGTAGTGCCCTCTCCCCTTAGGGTGTACAACCAGGGCCTTCAAGGGAAAAATGAGTGTTTGGGCTTCTGTGAATCAAAGACTGCTTGCTCTCCTTACCTGAGTAACCCTGCAGAGTGCATGCTGTAGGAATGCTTGTATATCTTTGTATTTTGTGCTATCTTAGCATCTCTTCATCAGTGTGAAGTCAGAAGAGTGAATTTTCACCCTGTAAGAACTGGTATTCTGGCATCAGGCTATGTATAGTATAATGCTCTTGGGAATAGGTTTTACTGCAGTCATTTGAGACACTGGTGACTGAAGAAGATGGAGGAAAAAAAAAAAGGATAAAAGGAAAGAAATCAAATAGGGATCTCGATAACTAGAATTTCAGATCTTGCATAATATCATTCAATGGCAACAGCAGGTGTTTGACAGTACTGTGAACTTCCTCAGAATGAGATCCTGCCAACATGGCTGTGATTCAGTGCAATGATTCAATGACTGCAGGACGGTATCCTGCCAAGCAGCCTTCCAGCAGAAAACTATTCACCCCACTGCAAACATGCCAGTCCATTAGCATTTCAGATTTAATCTATCTGCATGTCCATAGAAGGTGTGCATCCCCTTCAGGTAATCGAAGAAGGGAGGGAGGGATGGAGGGACAAAAATTATTTTTTCTGTCAGGGAATAAAAGGCAAAATTATTAGCAGCGATGTTATCTCTTAGGAGGAGCACGGGATGTGTTTTCTTTAAAGCTCAGATTTTGAAAAATAATGGCTTCTTTTTATTCTCCAGCCCTGCTTTTCTTTCCACCTCCAAATAGGAGCCTTGCTACAATAAGACAAGAGATTCTCTTCAGCTTTCACTGATGCCTTCTAAATTGTGCAGAAATACTACCAACATCCCGAGATAAGCAAAGAAACTCAAGGAGCTGTTGTTAGCAGATATTTTTTCACCTGCGACCCTGCAGCTGGACAAGCATATATGCCCTCCCCATCATCCTCCCCAGTGCTCGCACACTTCTCCTGAGCTCTTTTATCACAGACATGAGTATAAGCCTATAGCAGAAACATTCCCAACTGTGTGACTCCTGAAGACACTTGGCAGAGGTACAGAAAAGGACAAGCCTCACTCAGCTGTTACCCTCCAGCTGTGCAGCCCACCAGCCTCCAGACAAGCTATGTGAGATGAAATCTCCTGCAAGTAAATATGTAGTAAGGGGTGCAACACAGTGGGAGTAAGTGCAGTTTAGCTCATCTCTCCTCTTAGTCCATTTTTCCATTCTGTAGCAGAAGGAAAACAGAGTGGAGCTGAGAAGCAATTCACAGCGCTGCTACTGTAATCTTTGTTACATCACAATGTTCTCATCCTTGCCTGACTCTTTTAAAACTGCTATGATATGAGTAATGATACACTCCACTTACAGAGACTTTGTTAAATAATTTGCCTTTATCACAGGTGCTGCGTAACCTTCTAGGATCAAAAGGGACTCTTTGAGAGGTGATTAGAGCAGGTGAGAAGGGTTTAGTGGTCTAAACGCCACATTTGCAATAATTAGGCTCCCTGGAGTGATAGGTTCAAATCCTAGCAGGGTTGACTCAGCCCTTCATCCCTCTAAGGTAGATTAAATGCGTTTTCTGTAGTAGGGTCTTTTGGACAAGACCTTGAAAAATACACACGCGCATGAGTTTCTTCCTTTTAGTACAAAGCTGAATTTAACAAATTTATGAGAGACGCAGGGCATTTTACAAAAACCTAGATATTTGCCCAAGCACTTCTTGACAAAACCTGTCTTCACCATTTCAGTGACCATGTAGCTCTCCTACTCACCAGTCTTCTTTCTAGAGGGGCTCTTTGGTGGCAAAACACGTAGTGTAGCGAGGGCTATGGTTTGGGACAAGGCAATGCATTTTAAACATATACTATTATTAACACAACCATCAGCCTCTAGTTTTTAGATTACTCTTTAAAGATTAGTATTTTCCACCACACATTGATAATCCCTCACTTGAGGGTGACTAAGACGGTCATGAGTCAAATTAGAGCACCAGAGGCTGAAGGGGAGTTCACAGAATCACAGAATTGTCACGATTGGAAAAGTCCTCTACGATTACTGCGTCCCACCATAAACAAAAAAAAAAAAAAAAAAAACAAAAAAACC
>VWZY01004963.1:238789-252834 GCA_013399075.1 Chloroceryle aenea | reverse complement strand
AAAACAAACAAAAAAAACCAAACCAAACAAACAAAAAACCCACAAAAAAAAAAACAAAAAAACCAAAAGACACAACAAACCCAAACAAAACAAAACCATAAAAAAAACCCCACCTCACCAGTTCACTAGAGCATGTCCTGAAGAGCTTCATCTACATGTTTTTTGAATACTTCCAGAGATGGTGACTTCATCACATCCCTGGGCAGCCCATTCCAGCACTTGACTACTTTTTCAGTAAAGAAATTCTTCCTAATATCTAATCTAAACCTCCCCTGGTGCAACTTCAGGTCCTTTCCTCTAGTCCTGTTGTTAGTTACTTGAGAGGAGAGGCTGCACCCACCTCCCTACAATGTCCTTTCAGGTAGTTGCAGAGGGCAATAAGGTCTCCCCTCAGTCTACTCTTCTTCAAAATAAACAATTCAAATTCCTTCAGCCTCTCCTCATAGGAATTGTTCTCCAGACCCTTGACCAGATTGGTTGCCCTTCTCTGAAGTCACTCCAGCACCTCAGTGTCTTTCTTGTGGAGAGAGGCCCAGAATTGAACAGAGTACTTGAGGCGTGGCTTCACCAGTGACAAGTACAGGGCCACGATCACTTCCCTTCTCCTGCTGACCACACTATTTCTGATGCAGGCCAGGATGACCTTGGCTTTCTTGGCCACCTGGACACACTGCTGGCTCATGATCAGCTGAGTTTCAACCAGCATACCCAGGTCCTTTTCTGCTGGGCAGCTTTCCAGCCACTCTTCCCCAGGACTGTAGCATTGCCTGGTGTTGTTGTGGCCAAAGTGCAGGACATGGCTCTTGGCCTCATTGAACCTCATATAACTGGCCTCGGCCCATTGATTCAACCTGTCTAGATTCCTCTGCAGAGCCTTCCTACGCTCAAGCAGATCGACACTCCCACTCGATTTGGTGTCATCTGCAAACTTGCTGAGGGAGCACTCAATCTAGATCATTGATAAAGATATTGAACAAGACTGGCCCCAGCACTGAGCCCTGGGGGACACCCATGGTGACCAGCAGCCAACTGGATTTAACACTGTTTACAACTCTCTGGGCCTGGCTGCCCAGACAGTTTTTAACCCAGAGAAGAGTACATCTGCCTGAGCCATGAGTTTCCAGCTTCTCCATCAGGATGCTGTGGGAGATGGTGTCAAAGCCAGTACTAAAGTCCACACAGACATCCTCAGCCTTTCCTTCGTCCACCATGNCTCCATCTAGATCATTGATAAAGATATTGAACAAGACTGGCCCCAGCACTGAGCCCTGGGGGACACCCATGGTGACCAGCAGCCAACTGGATTTAACACTGTTTACAACTCTCTGGGCCTGGCTGCCCAGACAGTTTTTAACCCAGAGAAGAGTACATCTGCCTGAGCCATGAGTTTCCAGCTTCTCCATCAGGATGCTGTGGGAGATGGTGTCAAAGCCAGTACTAAAGTCCACACAGACATCCTCAGCCTTTCCTTCGTCCACCATGTAGGTCACCTGGTCATAGAAGGAGATCAGGCTGATCGAGCAGTCTTTCCTGAACTCATGCTGGCTGGGCCTGATCCCCTGGCTGTCCTGCACTTGCCATGTGATCTCACTCAAGATGAACCTCTCCATAGTTTTTCCAGGTACTGAGGTTGGGCTGACAGGCCTGTACTTCCCTGGATCCTCCTTCCAACCCTACTTGTAGATGGGCGTCACATTGGCAAGTCTCTAGTCATCCAGGACCTTCCCTGTTAGCCAAGACTGTTCATAAATGATGGAGAGAGGCTTGGTGAGCTCCTGTGCCAGCTCCCTCAGCACTCTAGAGTGGATCCCATCTGGTCCCATGAACTTGTAGAGTCTCCAGGTGCTGNGTAGATGGGCGTCACATTGGCAAGTCTCTAGTCATCCAGGACCTTCCCTGTTAGCCAAGACTGTTCATAAATGATGGAGAGAGGCTTGGTGAGCTCCTGTGCCAGCTCCCTCAGCACTCTAGAGTGGATCCCATCTGGTCCCATGAACTTGTAGAGTCTCCAGGTGCTGTAACAGGTCATTAACTGCTTCCTCCTTGATTACAGGGGGGTTGTTCTGCTCCCCATCCATACCTTCCAGCTAAGGAGGCTGAATACCCTGGGGGTAGCTGGTGTGACTAATAAACACTGACACAAAGGTGATATTAAGTATCTCAGCCTTTTCTTCATCCTTGTTTGTAATGTTCCCCCACTCCCCAATTCCAGTAAAGGATGGAGATCCTCCCTGGCTCTCTTTTTATTGTTTATGTATTTGTAAAAACTTTTTTTTTTTGCCCCTTATGACAGTGGCTAGATTGAGCTCCAGCTGGGCTTTTGCCTTTCTAATTCTTTCTCTGCATGACCTAATGAGATCCCTGTACTCATCCTGAGATACTTGACCTTTCTTCCAAAAGAGGTAAACTCTCCTTTTTTTCCTGAGTCCCAGCAAAAGCTCCCTGTTCAGCCAGCCCAGTCTCTTCCCTGCCATTTTATCTTATGGTGCATGGGGACAGCTTCTCCTGGGCTTTTAAGATTTCCTGCTTGAATATCATCCAGCCTTTCTAGACCCCTTTGACCTTTAGGACTGTCTCCCAAGAGAGTCTCCCAACCAATATTCTGAACAGGCTGAAGTCTGTCCTCCCAAAGTCCATGGTGGAGGTTTGGCTGACCCCACCCTTTACTTCCGTAAGGATAGAAGTTGATTCTTTTGACTTTAAAAATATTGGAGTTGATTCTGTTTTGTCTTTTTAAAAAATAGCAAAAAACTTTCCTAAGATGATTCCTGTTCCAGAAGGGAGAAGGGGAGGCATGTCTTTTCCTCATGTGTATTTGGTCTGCTTAGGAAGCCAAGCACATTATCACTGGGGAGCAGTTCAAGAAGAATGCCCAGAGCAAGACTTTGGGAGTCCCTTTCGAAGTAAGCAAAAAGAAGATGAAGAAAAAACCCTTTCAACTTTGTGTCCTTGGGCTTTTCTTAGCATGGACAAAGTCACACAGCCAAAGATGATGATGGTGAAGAAAAGGATCGTGAACAAACGACATTGAAAAGTTTATCTTGGTGGAAGCAGAAGCAGAGGCATGGACAGGGGTAGAGGGGAATAGGTAAGTTGCTAGTAGAGGGATCCAGCACATGGGGAAAGGTGCAGAGTGGTTTCCATACACGGAGTTGCAGGTATCTGTGGAAAGAACAGGCTGATGACAACACAGAAAATATCAGAATCAGAGAATGTTAGGGGTTGGAAGGGACCTCAAAAGATCATCTAGTCCAAACCCTCTCCAACAGCAGGATCACCTAGAGAAGGTCGCACAGGAACATGTCCTGGTGGGTTTTGAATGTCTCAGGAGAAGAAAACTCCACCACCTCCCTGGACAGCCTATTCCAGTGCTCTGTCACACTCACCGTGAAAAAGTTTCTCCTTAGGTTTACATGGAACCTCCTCTGTTCCAGCTTACACCCACTGCCCCTTGTCCTATCACTGGACATCACTGAGAAGATCCTGGCTCAGTCCTTCTGACAGTCACCTTTTACATATTAGTAAACATAAATGACGTCACCCCTCAGTCTCCACCAAGCTCAAGAGACTCAGCTCCCTCACCCTTTTCTCACAAGGCAGATGTTCCGCTCCCTTAATCATCTTTGTGGCTCTGCACTGGACTCTTTCAATCAGTTTCCTGTCCTTGAACTGAGGGTCCCAGAACTGGACACAATATTCCAGATTAACCATGCAAAAATGGTCTTTTCTTCATCTTCTTTTCCCTTACTCTGAAAGGGGCTCCCAAACCATGCATAAATGAAAAAAATAGGTGAGTGAGAGGAACTGACAGAGACCAGAAACACAGAAATGGCTAGAAAAAATGTCAATGAGTCTGAAGGACAGGGAGCACTGCATTTATTCCTCTTTGATTTTGTTTTCATAGTGGAAAAGGAGCGCAATGGAGAGGCAGACTGTGCTGAGTGATGGATTTACCTGAGATCACCTTTTTCTGCACTTCTCTCCAACCTGGAGATGCAGAGAGCATAAACTAGGCTGGAACTTTATTTGCCCAACCCAAGTGTTGTGTACGTATCTCTTCTCCAACAAAGATAACTGTCTTCCTCATGCAGTCAGTATTGGGGAAAAAGGAGAATTGAAAGCATGACTGAATAGCAGTCGAGTACAGCGAGCTAATTGCAGCTCCATGCAATCGCTTTCATAGCCGTTATCATAAATGTATATATTTCCAGCCCAATTTCTCTATCTTTTCCGGCCTCCTGTCTTTGCAGCTGCCTCCTCTTCTCCCCTTCCTGATGGCTGCAAATCTCTGCTTATCACCAGTTTTCATGCTGTGTTTTGTCTGTTTCTTTGTGTTTCTCCCTGTACCACCAGCTTCTTGGCTGCATGTGGAAGTTTCTTATTTCCTGGATGTTTTAAGATTTTTGTATGAACTGCTTGCTTCAGTTATCATGTGTGACCTCTTGCCTTATTCTGTTTTTCTGGATGATTTAATTTTACACATGTTTACACTAAGGACTAGATTTGCAAACTAAAGTGGTCAATATGGATGTGCAATTGCTATGTGAGGCAGTAAGAATTAAGACAATTATTTATTTATCAAATTTCTTTTTGTATGAATGTATCCATCCACTGCATGAATTTTTCATGCAAGATCATCTTGAAAAAACCTCTCCCTCCTCCCGGGAAGGATTTGAACTCTCCAGGGAATTTCCCCAAATTCTCGCATTTTTTTCTTTAATTGAACCCCACCATGTAAGGAGAGCTCCATCTACAATATTGATTGTGGAAAAACATGCAGACCTGTCAGTCTCTCTTTTCCCAAGGCAAAACTCTCCTATTGTCCTTTTCTGATGGCGTATAATCTCCACAGAGACAGACTTCAAACAGTTAAGCTTCTTCCCATTGTATTTGGTCTATATGTAGTGCTACATTTTACATTCACATTTAACAGGTTTTAAGCTTCAGTGATAAAGTAGCAACATTTTTCCTTCATTACAACTGTTTGAGAGCTTTTGAAAATGGATAAAAAATGGGAAATTATCCTACAGAGGAAACATCCCCTTCTTTACTCAGTCTGAGACATGATGTGAATGGAATAACACACTTATTACATTCTGGGTGCTGAAAATAAAATGCATTTCCTCCATCTCTTCCACTTGATTTGATAATCTAGTACAATTTAGGTCTCTAATAAATTAAATTGTTCGGAAACTTGGTTCACTGCCTAAACTCTGTGCAAAGCTTTGCTGTTTAATGATTTCTTTCTTTCTTTCTGTCTTTCTTTCTTTCTTTCTTTCTTTCTTTCGGATAAATAATTCAGCCTAATAAACCCTTTGATCTCCAAGGTTAATTGACACCCACAGTAATTCCCAGCTTGCACAAACACCCATATTTGTCCGTCTTTCATGGAGTCCTGTAGCATCACCTAATCTCCACAGCTCACCAGTCAGATTTCCTGTGTTGCCAGAAGACCTAATCACTGCAAATGCCACTTTTGCTCCAGAACAGGCAAGGGCCTGAGGTCCACGTGCATGTACCCTTTTCTCCAAGTGGTTATCTGGTTGATTTCTAGAAAAATCCTGGGACAACTTGTACTAGAGTGATATAAAAACAAAACCAAGAACAAACCCCCAAACCAAAAACCAAACACAAGACCAAAACAGTAACAGTGAAAAAAACTGGAATGAAAAGCTATTATGAAGATCCACAAATATATTATCTGAGGATTTATTCATAGGTAATGTTTCCAGCTGTACAGTGAGATGAATACATTATTAATTATTAAATTGCTCAGATGGTCCTCCTCCCCAAACCTGACATTTATTGAAAAAAAGTAATTGAAAATGATTTGGCCAGTTTCACTCCCTGTGTTTGAGAGGAACAGATAACTCCATCAGCCTCTGTCTCTCTGCTTTCAGGTTAATACACAGTTTATTGTGTATCAATAAAACATAAGAATTGCTCCTGGTATAACAACAGCACCTCTTTGCAACCTCTACCCTGCTTAGCTCCCAAGAATAGCGTGCTAATGAGGGTGTGTGGCATTTCAGAGAGATGCTAGAGTGTTATGCTGGAGCTGATAACTGTACCTCTTGGATCAAACACTGGTCTGGGATGATTCATGCCTTTTACTTATAAGGGTCGTCTTCCTTGAAATCCCAATGTAAATACTCTTGTCCTGTTCTCTGTGAGTGAGTACAGCCTTGAAGTTAACAAAAGCAATGGTCACTCTGCAAGGAATAACAAATCACCAGCATATCCCATTTTTTTCCAGGGAAATATATTTGACTTTTGGGTTGTTTTGCTTTTTTTTAAAATTTGTAGTTTTTCCCAAGTGCTGTAGAAATGCAAAGGCAATGTAGCCTGAGGAGAACCACAGGACAGTGCACAAAGCAACACAAAAAGGCTGAGCCTTAGTTTTGTAAAGAGAGAGGTTGGAGCTGTATCACAAGCCTGATGGTTAGGATGCATGCAGTTCTCAGACTTAAAATCAGGTTTTGTTTACTGCATGTGTTACCATTCCCTTTACAGGATGGCCAATAAATGGGATGGTTTCTACCTATCAGGAGTGGCCTGCTAAGGAAAATAAGGCTTTTAAAAGTCAGATGGACCTCTGTACATTTCCTTTTCCATTTTCACTGAAGAAGTGTCTGCAAAGAAGTGTTTGCAAATAAGTGTTTCTAACTTCCTCGCTTGTATTTATTTTTTATATGTCCGTGATTACACTGTGGAAAAAAAAGGATATTCATGCACTTGTATGATTAGACAAAAAATACCAGATACCCCATTGTATTTTCTAAAGACAGTGGACAAACCCGAGAGTGAAGACATGGTTCACATCTTCCCTCACTGACATATAGTGCTTTAGATGAACACAAAAGCAGATTTCCAAATTGCCTAAGCAAAGCCACTTTCACAGTCTATTTCAGGCATCTGCCATTTTGCTTGCAGATCAATGAGTGCTGCTGTCCCCAGTGTGATGTCCACACCCAACCCCATGGACTGCAGAGGATGGCGTAACTCACCAGCCATGTGTTTCTCCACTGACTCTGAAGAGAATGCAAATGTAGAGCTCAGACCGTACATCAAATCTTTAGGTAACTAAAAATAGACATGAAGATCCCCCAAACTGGAACTAAATCAGTTTTTCTGTATGCAGTGAGCTATCAGCAAGATGCCAATGCAAAGATGAGATGTAAAATCTGAATGTCCCATGCCCCGTTGCTATCATTAATATCATAAACCATGACAAATCTGTATGTGTTGCCAGTAGTTTTCTGAGGTAAATAAGTATCTCTTTTCATCCATGACCTGTAAGATAGCCATCTGAGGCAGATTCCATTCCCTCAGACACTCCAGGCATCTCTTTGACCACAACCTTGACAGCAAAAAGGCCTCACTCTGCCACAGCCTGTGCTCAGTGCTTCTGTTGGCAAATTCAGGGTTCAGCTCTTTTTTTATCATGTCCCGATAGTCCCCCCTAAAGTGTCTCTGGCACCAGCTCCAGATGTCAGGCTGCTAAAATACTGAAGTAAATTGTGAAGGACTGACACATGGCAATGGAAAGAAGAGCAAAACTGAGGACCAAAGCAGTGTCAGGTCTCCTGCTACTTGACAGCACCTCTGTTGGGTTTGCTTATCTTCTGAAAACTAGCCATGTGCTGGAGGACATGTTTCCAAGAACTGACTGGTCCTGATAGGCTAACTATCCCAGCATGTACTTGACAATTTAAAGCAGAAAGTCTTAAGATCCTGATAATGTCACTAAACTGAATAGCTCCCTTCTCACTGTGCAAGCATAGCCTTACTCTGTGGTAATTCATGGCTACTGAGATGAAGCTGCCTGCAGTTTGCTGACAGAAGTAGTTCTTGTCTATATACAGAACATAACTGTGATTTGCACAAGAAATAGATAAAGTATTTCCCCATATAAAAGGCCCACCCAATTTAAAGGTATTCTCATGATCGAAACCACAATTAGATGATTACTGTTATCTAAAAATGCTTTTTAAGGGGATAATATTATGAGTCTGTCTCTAGGAAATGTTATAAAGGTCCCACTTTGGGCAACCCTTTCTGCCATGTATGATTACAAACTGCCCTCTTATACTTACCATCCCTCCTGCTCCTTCTCTCTAAAAATCCCTCAAAACCAAACCTTGGCAAAGAAGGCCTCTATTCAGACAGCATTTTGAAACACTGCCTGAAGGTTTCACCTGCCCCTGCTGATCTTAGGTGGACAGTGCTTGGTGTCTGAGAGGACAATGTGCTGTGTAAAAGCATCTCTCTGACAAGAGAGGTAACAGGCAGCAGTGGATATTCTTGCATATCTATCTGACACATTTGCATGTCAAATCTGCCACGACTTCTAAAAATCAGTATATTATTCCCTTTGAAAGCACATTTGCCTGTCATCAGAATGTATACACTGATCAAGATTTCAAAGTCACCAGAGGTCTCATAATTCCCACTAATGATGAATGAGATGAGTCTGAACATGCCTTGAAAGAAACTGAACTACTGTCCCTGTTTTTTGGATATTCTGTTTGCACACACTTCTCCCTGAAGGTAGCGTGGACTTGTGAATGCTGAGCTTCCACAAAAAACCAGTCTTACATAAACACAGAAAAACACCATTAATATTAGCCTATTTCTTCCCAGTGTGTTAGAGCCTTTGAAAGAGCCTCTTGCAAATCCAAAAAAGGCATAGGGTTTTAATAAGTGTGCAAACAGACAGTTAAAGAGGAAAAAAAAAGAAAAAAGATCAGCTGGTAACTGCTTTCCAAGCATTCAGACTCATCCTACTATTTAATGTATGGACAGATTAGTGGAAATCCAGTGGAGGACCGTGACAATGTATAAGAGGAGGCTGACAGAGCCAGTTTGCCTAGTCCAGTAAGGTGAAAGAATGGGGAGGCCTTACCACAGCATAGAAAATTATGACTGGATTAAAGGAAAAATATTTTCTCAGTGAAGATGAGAGACCTCTGGAGTGAGCAGACCAGAGAATATGCTGAAACCCCATTCTTGGAGATGCAGCTAAAACTTTGGTCAAAAATTTCAACCCACCCTACCTTTGAAGTTGACCTGTCAGGGTTGGAACAGAGAATATTCAAAGGTCCCTCTAAACTGCAGGACCTGTGATTCTATAAATGGATTTATGTTACTCAGCTAATTAATCCCTTGCTAAGAAAAAAGTAGGTTGCCAAGAAATGCCTGAATGAAGATCAAAGAGCCAAAGGCCAGCTCGGGAAAGGTTGTTTTGGATGCAGGAGGTGGCATGTGCCAAAGAGGAGGGTATCTGTGTGAGAAGTGGGTGAAAAAAGCAGGTAAAATGAGAGTCTGTACTGGAACGGGGGTGAAGGCAATGTGGGAAGGGAGCAGGGCTGATACCCCGGTGCATATACTCTGGTGCCTGTACCTGCTTGGGGCTTGATTGAAAAAGAAATCCAATCCCAAAGAAAACAATCAGTTTTTTATGTTTTGACTGACCGAAGCCTTGATACTATTCCACAGCATGAGAGCAGCATCCTTCCACAGAAAAACATTGCCAGTCCCAAGTGGCTATTTCTGCTTCTGTAGTGAAAGAGAAAATGGAAAGTGAGAGAGAGAAAATGAAGTGCTTCTGACAAGAAAACAATGTGTCAGAAGCAACTCCTTTAAATACCAAAAGGTAAAAGGACAGAACTCCATTCATTCTCCACCTTTTTTTGTGTTTGTTTTTTTTTTTTTTAAAAAAACATCTAGTAATTTACCTTCAATTTATTTATTTTTCCTTTAGAAATATTGTGCTTTACAGTAAGAAATCATAGAACTATAGAGGTTAGAGATGCAAGAAGCCTATTAGATCATCTGCTCCACCGCTCTTTGCCAGCCGAGAATTGCTCCCTATGGTACATTTTCTAGTGTTTTGTCCAGCCTTGTTGTAAAAATACTGAGTGACCAGGCTTCTGCCAGGCACCCCAGCAGCTTTTCTACAGCCAGATACATCTTGAAAGATTTTCCTGCTAGTCAGCCTGTGGTTTCATGTTGCTAATCTCACCCCATTTGGCACTTCTGTGTCGATGTAGCAGACTAAATTGTTTTCTCCCCTTTAGCATTTGTATATTCTGACTCTGTATCTGCTCAGGGTCATAGAAAGACAGGGCTAGAAGGACCTTTACTGTTCATACAAGCAGAGCCTTTAAATCTGCTTTGTAAGAAAGCCTGACTAGATTCCTGATAATTGTCATTGTTTTCCATGCTCCTTGTTCCAATTTGGCCATGCACAGCAACTCCCCCAACTGAGTGCATTATTCCAGGCACATTTGCATTAAAATGGTGCAGAAAATAGATCTCTATTGCCTTTGATTCAAATATCAAGGAACTGCACCCTAAAATTGCATCAGCATTTTTACAACCGAACTGTAATATGCACTTATGTTCAATTGGCCACCCACACTCCTTGCAAAGTGTTTCAGTATTCCTGCTAGCATTTTGCCATAGACTACAAGTGTTTTGGAGGATTTTGCCTCAGGTATGTTTTTATGCTTACAATTGGGAACTCATCTTGTTATTTTCTCCAGTAATGTCCCCAGTCTCAATAGGTCACTTGGTGTTATTTCCATGTTCTGACTTACCTTTCAGTTCCTCCCAAGCCAGGGTCATGTGTGAGAGCCCTTTGCGTGCAGCTCACATTCCCTATAGATTATCACAATGTTTCTGACACCCACAACATTTTTTTTTAACTAGTTTACTCTGTTGTATAGCCTAGTGCTTTCTCCCTTCCTTATACATCTTTTGCTTTCCAGTTCAGATTCTCCTTTCTTCTGGGACCATGATGTTGCCTTTTGTACCTATTTTTTATTATAACCATTATGGTTTTTAAAGAGGACTTTTTTTTTTCTTTTTTTTTTTATGGGCTTCCTTGTTTTCTGAGCTTATTTACAGCTGTATTTATTTTAGTTCGATAGGATTAGAAGCAATCTTCTGGATCACTGAATCCAGATCTCTATTATTTCAAACAGCTGTGCCATGAAATCCCTTTAAAATATTAATTGAGCTCCAACTTGATGAAGCTGTAAAATCAATTAAGTTTTCTGACCCCACTTTTTCTAAAGAAATACCATTCTCAATCTATCCTATTTGGATGGTTAAAATTCTCCTTCAGATTGCCAGTCCGGACTTCCTCATGGCCAGTTTTTGCCACTTGTCCAGGAGCCAACATAATCCTTGATCTTTGTTAGGTCTTTTTACTCTCTATTGCTTCCCCTTTCCCTCTTTCAACATACTTATGAAAGGCAATCAGATCTTGCCTTAGTATTTGCTTTCTGAGCTTATACATGCCAAACTTCTCCATAAACTGGCTGATAAAGGGCAGTCTAAAACCAGTTGGATTAGCTTTTAGCAAGCTGCCCCATGCATGGGGTTTTGCATGGGCTGATTTATGTTTCTTTCTTGCAGGATAATCTTTTCAGAAAAAAAAACAACATGTTTTCATAGCTGCAAGGACCAGAATTTATTGTTTGTTATATTATAAACATAACATCATAGACTTCATGTTCATAGTTGTTTCCATTCCCTGGATCATTCTAAAAGACCTTCCCCTGCCTGGTCTAGTTTTAAGCCACCTTCTGGAACGTAAATAGTTACCATCAGGTGCAGAAGTCCATATGAAGTCTCCATAACAGAGTTTGTACCATGCTATTAATGCTTTCATATATGGAATGGAAATAGCTCAGTTGGCCTATCCTGCCTGTGGTAATGTCATAACTATGGCTAAACAAGTCCATCCAGCTTGCTTTTCACTGTCACTTCCAATCAGCAAACTTAAACTTGTAGCTGTTTTTTTTAAGTGCACAAGCTCACACTTTGCATTAGTTGTTCCTCTTCCCATATCTGTTCATTTTTCCCATCAGTTGACACAGCTCTTCAACCAACCCAGTCCTTTGGAAGGCTGCCCTTGTCCTTATTCCTAGGGTGATGCCTCCCAGCTTCTAATATTCCCTCCCATTGCTCTTGACTTACTGAATTTCCTGTCTTCCCCAGTTTTTGTATTATTCTGGAGTTCAATATGTTTGTATGGCTCCAGTTCATGACCATCTAAAATTCAGAAAGATTCACCATGGATCCCAGACTTCTTTTGTGGCTGTAAGTGCATCGGTATAAAATTTCACTTAAAAAAGGCGCTATTTTCCCTTAAAATATGTAATTGAGCTAGTTACACTATTTATTTGATAAACCTTGTTGTATAACAAAGAATATGTTAATATTGCTAAATAGTTAATAATTTGTGCCCCTTTTAGTAGGTGGTGATGAAGGTTGGTCAGGAAAGCACTAGTGTTAACATTTTCTACTATATAAGCATGCCAAATTCACTAAATTTCAATCTGAACAGCAAAAGTAGCTCTGATACCAGACTATACTCTTTTGACATTTTTGGAATTAAACATTAGGTTTTCTTGTTTTGAAAGCATTCTCTTTCTTTCATTTCTTTAATTTCATATTCTATTTTATACAGCAACAACATTTCTGAGAAATAGAATCAAAATGAAGTATCATTGCTGAAATGTATTTTGAGTAATCTAAAATAAATCTTAAAAAAATCTTGGAGAATTCTGAAGCATGCCTAACCATGTTGAAAACTGACATAAAGACCTTGAAAAATTACATTAAACAGAATTTCTATTCTCTGCAGAGCTTCAATCTCAACACACACAACGCTCAGCAATTCAACACAACTAGTCCAGGTGTTATGTCTTACTGAAGTCTTGAAGAACTATAGAATAATGAAGATTTTTCTGGCTGTCTGTTTAAGCAGATGCAGTTTTCTGCTCCAGGATTAATATAGGTTGTGCAGCTACACACTACATTCTGAGGGTGGTTTTATGCTGAGCTGAAATGTTTCTTTTCCTAAAATGAGCTGTCAGCATGTTTACCTGTCTCAATAACAAGCACAGAAAGAAGAATAAGTAAAACTGGTCTGATGTCAGGAATACGTGTTGTAAAGCCTAATTCCAGGCTGCAATTCCAACTCCCTTTTTTGCAGGAGGGTTGCCTTTGTCTTCATCAATTAATGTACCAGTTTCTAGAAATCAAAGTTTTTAATACCCCAAGTGTTTCAGAGGACGAGACTATTTGCTGAAGGCCTTGATGATGGAAAAAAATCTAAAGCACAACTGATGAAAGAGGTCATTGAAAGGGTTTTCAAATGCTGTTGTGGCACATAACAAAACTAGGAAGGTTTCAAAACAGAAAGCAAGTGTCTTTATTCCCTGTTCTCTTCTGTTTAACTCTTTTTGCCTCTCTGTTATGTGCCCTCTTGCATCATAAAAAAGAGCTTCTGGTCATTTCATTTTCTATTCTGTTTCACATTGACTTAAAGTTACAACGGACTAATTTGATCATTCTTGTTTAGCAGTGACATCTTTAAACATTAAAACTTTGGTGTTATTGTTACTAGGATTTTTTTTTGCATCAGAACAGATTCTTCTCTCCTTAAATTGGGTTGTCCATCATTACCAGCCAGTGGGTGCCCACCAGGGCAGCCATGAGCTGGAGGCATCATGTTGCCTCATCATTCTCCTCCTTGGAGGGCAGAGCCCACATCTGTGGTCAAGGGCAAATCAAGGCAAACCCAATCATCTTGCTCTGCCTCTGTTTCCCCTTCTGCCCTTCCGCTTCTTTATGCTGCAGCCCTGTTGTGGCAGGGAGGGAGCATCTTGTATGGTTTGATTGCATTTTGCCTCACCTGGTGGCCTCTGAGCTCAGCTGGGCTCTTGGATTTCTAACTGGCTAGCTGTTCTCAACCATAGAATCATAGAATCATAAAACAGTTTCAGCTGGAAGAGACCTTCAAGATCATCAATTCCAGCCTTATTCCTAGCTCTATCAAAACCACTAAAACATGTCCCCAAGCACATCATCTACTCAGCTTTTAAACACCTCCAAAGTTGATGACTCCACCACCTCCCTGGGCAGCTATTCCAATGCCTGACAACCCTTTCAGTAAAGATATTCTTCCTAATATTCATCCTGAACCTCCCCTGGTTCAACTTCAGGCCATTTCTTCTTGTTCTATCCTG
>VWZY01004963.1:196736-238765 GCA_013399075.1 Chloroceryle aenea | reverse complement strand
TTTTTTCTTTTTCCCTTCTCTTGATAACTGAGGAAAAAGATCAGGGAAAGGAATAGGCTGAAATCTGAGCCTTGCCTTTCCCCCCATTCTCCCTGCTGGATAGATCTCCCTCTTGGACAGAGACAGGCTCTGAGTAATAGAGACCATAGTTCAGATGATCTGTAAATGTCCTGTAGTGGCAAGCTTGAATTATATCTAAGTTTCTCTTGTTCTTCCACTCAGACAGCTGTGCTGTGCTTGCAGACTAGAATGACCTCCTAAACCCGTCTTGCAGTACCAAAAGCAGCCCACGTAATTGGGCTGCACAGCCACCCGCAGCTCTGGAATAAGGTCTTCAACACTTGCCTGACTCGGGTCATAGCAAAGATATGCCAGTCTGCCAGACTCATTTGTTATTTTGGAAATGACCCGCCATGGTTGCTGCACCATTAATTGGCCATGATCCATTTCCTGGTTTATGCATTCATCTCCTCCTTCTGCTGCCTGGTCCAAGAGATGCCAAGTACATCATTTAGTGCACAGCACTTTGAATTTGGACTTAATGTGTAGGGTATTAGACAGAGATTTTGATTAAATTAGAGATCAGGATCTGTTTGTGATAATCTCTGTAATCATTCTCACCAAATCATTTTACTGCTTGCAGTGACTACATCTCTGGAGTGAAATACAGGAAGAAAATATATATGACTCAGGCAGTAGATTTACATCAGAGATGGCTTTGGCCCAAGGATTTATGCAAACCAGATTTGCAGTGTTGCAAATTTGGATTTTTCCTTTCTGTTTCAAAGAGGAAAAGAGCAACAACAGTTGATACTGTCATGAAGCTGCAAGCCTGAAACACAGGGGACTGGAAACTTTGATGTCTTTAACAATGTTAATCCAAGCCTGTTGGACCTGTGGACAATTTTTGCAATCAAAAGCTAATGAAATGTGCTGCAGTGGGCAGTGGTGTAAGACCAACATAGGAAAAATCCTGCTAAAATCAATGGGAATTTTCTCTACATTCATTTTATAGGATTGCTTACTGCTTGAAGAACTGCTGTTCTTCATCCCTGAAAATCCTCACTGATGTACTTCTATTCCTTACCTGCTTCTCTTCTTTACCTGTATGAGATCACTGTGGTAGGTGGATGATGGTGTGCTGTGTGTACGACTGAAAGACACTGGGACTCAGCAATGTAGCTGCAAAGCCTGACCGGGCTCCTGCACCTGCACAAGTAGGAGGTTGTGCACAAGTCTGTGCTTCACCAGCACAGCACATGGCTCTACCATCAGTCCTGTGCCCAGACCTACTGCTTCACCGTCAACTTCTAGTGATAATATAGGCTTCCCAGACACAAACTGCTGCCCATAATTTTCAAAGCAAATCTGGGTCTGTCTTTAGGTTTACCACTCAGATAAATGTAGAAACGATTAGACATTTTGTCCTGTACTTGCTTCATCTGTCCAATCACATGGAAATTACTACTGTGATATTTGTATGGCTGGTCCAGAAGACAAATACAAGGTTAACTCACTCTGTTGCTACAATAAATAAAGCACCCCCATAAGCCAAACTAACAGCCTATTATCCCCTCCAGGTCCATCATTTGTCTGGTCCAGAAAGAAAAAAAGGAACAGGAAGATAGATGATACTTTCAGGTGTAAAGCAACTACCCTTTGCACTATTGGCTTTTGGACCCAAGCGTATGTACTTGACATACTCATTTTCTTAAACTGTATATGTTCATGGATCTCTCCCCTGTGGCTTACATGTGTATGCTGGAATCAATTCTGTCTTATCATCATTGCCATGGTTACCTTATCATCATTATAGTATGCACCTGTTGCTCTAATACTACTGTGGATGTCTCACCAAAATTGCCCAAAGCAAATCTGGATCCCAGAACTTACTCTGTATGAATCCCAAACTACTAAGCATTGATATCTTTTATGGTCTGTTTCCCAGCTAAAACAAAAATGATTTGAACATCTCTGCTGACATAAAACTGTTTGCCTTTTCTGAGTAGAGAGCAAATTATTCCATGTATCACCTTCACTATAAGTTAATTCCTTACATCAAATACAAAAAAAAAACTAACCCAAACCAAAGAACCAACCAAAACCAAACCAAACAAAAAACCCAAACAAATACCCAACCAACCAACCAACCAACCAAAAAAACACAAACAAACAAAAAAACAACAAAACCCTCAATCCTTCCACTTAACTGGGCCTCTCAGCATTTGCCTTTATTTGCATTACTACATTGTTAAAAATCATGAGATTGTTGATATCAGCAGCAGGGAATACATGTCAGCTCCTGAAATGAGGCTATCATCATATGGCAAATACCAAGAGCATTATATCTGGGTGGGGCATATCTCAAAGCCAAGGACACACCAAAATATGGGTTTGGGTTGAAGAAATTTTTGCTGGGGATATCAGGATACAGGGCCACAAAAATGATCAGAGGGTTAGAACACCTCTCCTGTAAAGAAAGGCTGAGAGAGTTGGGGTTGTTCAGTCTGGAGAACAGTAGGGTGCAGGGACACAGTAGTTAAAGGGAGGCTTAAAAGGAAGATGGGGACAGTCTAGTAGGGCCTGTTGAGTTAGGACAAGATGTAGTGGTTTTAAAGTGAAAGAGGGGAGATCTAAAATGAAAGATTTTAAAACTAAAACATGATAGATTCAGACTGGATATAAGGAAGACTTTTTTTTTACAGTGAGGGTGGTGAAACACTGGAACAGGTTGCCCACACAGGTGGTAGGTGCCCTATCCCTGGAAACATTCAATGCCACATTGGACAGGTCATTGAACAACATGATCTAGCTGAAGAGACCCTTGTCACTGCAGGGGGGATGGACTAGAAGACCTTTAAAGTTCCCTTCCAACCCAAACTATTTCAATTCTATGCCAGTCTTTCAGAATATAGTTGGGGAAGCCCAGATGTTAATATCTGGATTTAATTCAAACTCTATATTACCCTTCAATAGACAGATGAATGCAGAACTGTCATACTAAAGAGTAACTGTAACTCAGTTCAGCCCTAATTACCATATTTCCCATCCTTTTTATCCTTATTATAACAACAGCTCCTTACTACACCCTTGCAACATTTGCAAGCAGAGGCTTCGACTATGTTGTGATAATGAATGTCATTATGAGGTTAGAGTACAGTGGCATGGAGAAAATGATTCATCACTGGAAAAGAAAAAAAAATGTCTTGGATGATACATTGTCTAGATGCATGATTCTGGGTTTATAAGCAAAAGGGTTTATATTGTTCCACAGCTGTAATCTACTATTACCCAACTAGAGAAGACCAAACACACTTAGGATTTTTAGAGTAATACCCATTCTAGTAAGAGTGAAATCTTAAATAAATACAAGTAGACAGTAGAACCTCTAGTAAGAGAGGACATGGTACCAGTGATTGTAGCAGTTAAACTTTTCTTCTTAAGCTGTAAATGACAGTCAATTTGTAGATAACTACAAATGTAGCTAACTGACCATCTTTTTGAAGTGGAAGTGGAAACTAGGACACAAGGTCATTATGATACATCAAATACAGACATCACCATGGTTTTTAGTTAATGACAAAGTAAGGCAATACTTCTCTCATCCTGTGTTCAAATTACACAGCGTTACTCAGAAGTGACAGTGATGCCATCCTCCCACTATACTTTGAGCACATTGAAACTTGGGTTTTTATCACCTTGGGCTTCATAGATTTATTTAGATTTAGTACTTATTTAGATTACCTCCACTTGGTCCTTCCAGAAGTATGTATTCCATAGAAAGGAAGGATGGAAACTTACCCAAAATGCTGCACAGAAACTAGAATTATGGTCTCCCATTTGCAAAAAGAAATGACAGTCCTCATCTCTGTTAAAAGATACAAAGAAAAAAAAAAATCTGCAGAGTCAGCTTTCCTTTTAAGGAACAACTTTTTGTGTTAGAATAGCTTTTGATCATGATGCTTGATGCTTGAAGGTCCCACTATTCCTTTACCACTGAGTCCTGTAGCCTCACACATGTTTAAGACATGGCTGCAGCTCTTCAAGATGGCCAGCCATGCTTGTGGTTGATGCATGCATCAGCTCAGCATGGCATGCTGGGGCTGTGCTCTGCGCAAGACTTATTTCCTTATTAAAAATGAAGGTAGTTCTCTTTTGTTCTGGCTTAAACAAATCAGTGACCCTGAATTTTCTGATAAATCCCCAGATATTGTCTTCTGTGGGAAAAATTTTGTGTTCTTCTTGTGTTCATTAAAAGTAAAATTGAAAAAAATCTTAGCACTTGGGATAACAGCATTTGTCAGTGCCATTTACAGGGTGCTTAGCTCAGCTGAATTAATGTCTGCCAAATGGGCAAACCTGAAAAAACCTTTTTACCTCATGTTCTTTAAAAATCCTTTGTCGTTAGGCATACTTAAAAATCACAGGTAGAAAAAGACCATCTCAGCTCTCCACTTTGACCCCTTAGCTTTACAGAATTCCTTATTATATCATTCCCACCATTACCTTATCTAACATGGCCATACATATCCAGAGCTTTTGATTCAGACAAATGTTGGCCTAGCTACCCTATTGCCTAATTATCCTTATTAACTTTTTCTTGAATTTAACTTCAGAGTTTTAGCTTTCACTTTTCTAACTTCCAGAAAATGTTGTTCCTAAAACCACAAATGAAATACAAGATCTTTTGACAAAGAAATGTAATAGCCAGAGGGAGGGAGGAGATGCATACGGCAACTTTTGCCCTGCTTAGTTAAGCAGGACTTCCAGTGACATCCTGAAACAGATGAGGCCCTGATAAAAACAGTCGTGATTGACTGTTGTGCTATCTGTCTATATTCTAGATCTTTAAATGAACATGAAAACTTTCCAGGCACCTAATATTTTTCAAAAGAACAGCCAAGGAAGAAAAGAATTATTCTGTGCAGTTTTTAGGTTAACAGCCTACAGTAAATGAAATCCCGATCAAGCATGACACAATACCTGTGTCATTGCAGAGGCATTTGTATTAGCCACTGTTGTCTATCTAAAAGCCTTAACTAGGACTTTACATTTCTGAAGGGGAGGTATTGAAGATGGATGAGAGGGACTGACCTGTAGAGGTACCTGTTGCTGCCTGCTAGCAACAGAAGGAGCCCAGGCGAACTATGTTAAAATAGGCACTTTTCAGGGCCAGATCTGGGAGAAATTAATCCCGGTGTTAAATCAATTTTTGATAAAAAGGAAATGCAGTATCATGGTTGTTTATTACTGATAGAAACATCCAAGTTTTTGAGGTGCTCCTAAATTGGTGCTTGAAATCAGTAATATTTTGTGGCAATCATATTCAGGACCTGAACATGTAAGAAAGGAATTAGAGAATCCTGTACTAGTTTGATCAAAGTCTTCTCACACACACATGTGTTGTCCTGGAGCTGTGAGGGAGGCTGATGGAATATGGTGATCTCCACACTGCTTGGGCTGCTCTACACATGTGTCTTACTCGTCTCCCAGCTTGTTTCACTCTGTTTTGGCTTTTTTTTGTGTGTGTGTGTGATTTGTTTGTTTGATTTTGTTTGGGGTGGGGTTTTTTTGTTTGGTTTTGGTTTTGGTTTTCATTTTATAAGTCATTGAAGTCCTGGCACTGTGTGCCAAGTCTCCCTCACTTCACATTGAGTGGATGGGAGATGGGGATGCAAATAAATAGCTGAGGTCAGAAACTTCTTCCTTTATCCTCTGGAGGCATAATACAGTGCTGACTGATTATTAGCAGAGAAGTTCAGAGTAACTTCAGCAGACCTTGATTCAAGAATGAGATTGTCTGATTCTGCTGAAGGACAGGGGAAGAGTACACTTGTGTGGGATGCCTATCTGTGACACCAAAAGAATAAATCACATTATCTCTCATGTTGGATTTCAAGGAGATGGTTTATTCTCCAGCACAATGCTAAATTCTCCAAGTAAGAAAATTCCTGGCATCAGATCTTTGCCTCTAAAAGCATTTCTAAAAGGATTCATTTTAAAACCAGAGAGAACTATTATTCTCTGACCTCTTATTTTGAAGAAAGTACACCAGATAGATTAAAGCATTGTTATTGCTCGATCAAACAATGCACTTGAATGTTTGTTGGGAAAAAAGGTTTTCAAAAACAGAAAAGTACCCTTTCATAACACAGTGTCAGACCTTTTGATGAATTACAGTGTATCACCCAACTCTGATTCCTCTTTCTTAAACAATGAAATATGTTTGCATACATTGTGTAGTCTTGATATTTCTCCTTAATATAGCTGTAGGGAAACAAACACCACCAAAATGAAACAAAACAAGCAAAGAATAAACATTTGTACTTCTTGTGAGGGCCATTAAGACCATACTTATCTAGTGCAATTCCATTCAGATTCCCTTAAATAAAAGATAAATTGGTTTTGGAATAAAAGTGGTTTGTGCCTATGAAAACAAAACATGCCACTGTATGTTTCAGAAAATTAGAAAGGCAGAGAGCAGAAAATATACAGGATGGGGTGAAAACCGCCCATGAGAAGTAGAGAGGACCCCTGTCCATTGCATATTCTCCAGCATATTCAGGAATACCTCCAGGCTGCTGCCAGCCAAGCTCCAGCAGGATTTGTCTCGCTCAACTGAGAGGTCCACACATTAGCAAAAGTTAATCATGTAGTGGAGCTAAACATCCAAGGGTCTTGGTATGAAAGAGGAGAAAGGACCAAGGCCTCAAAGAAGCTGATTGATGCATCTCAAGGTAGGAATTTAAGACAGTCAGGATGAATCACAGTTAACATTACCTGCTTTTCCCCACATTTCATGAAGGCTATGATACAGACAGGAGATGATTCCCCACTTCAACAACTTTAAATTGTATCCTCAGCTGTGGAGAACCTAAGAGCTCAAGTCACATTTCTAAGGATTTTGCTCATGAACAATAAGGAAATTTGGGCTAAGGCATGTTTAAAAGCCTTAGGTGATGCTGCAGTGTGGTGATAGCTTCAGACAGACTTTGAGCCTTAAGAGAGTCCTTGAGCAGCCTAGTCTAGTTCAGAGGCATCTAGTCGAAAGGCATCCCTGCCAATGGCAGGGAGGTTGGATTAGATGATCTCTGAGGTCCCTTCCAGCCTAAGCCATTCTATGATTATGTTGCTAGTTGGGTATTCCCTTGATGAATTCCTGCAGATTCTGTATTTGTATTTGCTGCAGGTGATCTGTCTCACCCTGCCTTTTATTGGTATCTGATCAGGTATTTCTCTGAAGCAACCCTTATTATTTAGGTGCCATGAACACAGGAAGCATTTTCCTTACCCAAAATCTGAAACCTCTTTTTGCAGTCAGAATGCTGCCCAAAGAGGTTGTTTGTCTCATAGCCCTCTCCCACGCTACAGTTTGCTCCACTTGCTGTTTCCAGACTCTGGCTTCTTGCCATCTTTTTGCCTATGACTCACAGCCCCAAATATGCCATAAAACATTTGCATTAAGACCCCCATATTATATGCCCTGACTGTCACATTGCCCCATGATTTGGGGTGTCTCTTCGGTGAGCTATCATTGAGTAAAGGGGTATTTAACCACTACCTCTTTTAACCCTCATTGAAAGATGTTGCTCTCTCCAGTGGTTTCAGTAAGTTTTGGGGGTCAAACAGGCTCACTAGAAAACAAACTTCCTCATAACAGCAAAATAACAAATCCTTTTCTGAACCTTATAGAGTTCTTGGTGCCAGTGATACTGCAACATGGGTAAGATTTGTGTGTAATAAACAACACCAGCATGCGATATTTTTGTAGCCCTTCCACATCTTCCATCCAATCCTTCCTGTGTTTGTCATGCTTACATGTCCTGTGATGCTTAAACACAGAAAGAAATCTCCTTAGGTCAGGGACCTGTCAATCAGTTAATGCCTCTAAAGTGCAATGCACTCTTAACGGGGCTGTATTAATAATGAATCACATTTGCTTTGCAGATGGAAAATGCTTGTTTGAGCTTTCCCTACTGTGTATCAGAAGGGGTAGGGACTCACTACATCCAAAGGGAAAAAAGTCACTACTACGACAGCAATGTCAGCTGTCATAGCCCAGCTGTGACAGGAAGGACAGGACTGACCTCCTGTCCATTAGCAGTAAGATTTTGTTGCAGAGGCCTCTCCACAGCTGCAGGCAAAGTGAATTACTGAGTCATTAGAAACGGACACAGGGCCCAGCATGTCGAGCTTTACTGCAGTGGTACTTAGATACTCCAGTTTCACTACATCAAAAGGGCAGGCCAGACAGTCATCAGTGTGGATATTTTTTCTGAGGTAAGACAACTCCTATTCCCCTCGCTTTTAGAATTTAAAGAACTCAGGCAACAACTCACTGCAATGACAGGTGGGTAAGGAAACAGAGGGAATATTGACTTTTAAAGTAGCTTCTTGCCTCTGTAGGATCAAGAAAGCTGGGTAGGTAGATAGCCACTTTGTCTCCCTCATCATTTTCATCTTCTCCTGAGCACTGACTATTTTTCTTCTCTTTTCAGCTTGTATCCCAGTACACTATAAATCAATCTCCTTTGAGGATGCTCCACTGACATGGTAAACATAGGGGGAAGGAAGAGAGCAAGCAGAGTCAGTCCCACAGGCTTCCCTGCAATACATCAGGAGGCTCCCTTGCCCTTCCTCTCTATCACTGTGCCCCAGTGCATCCACAACTCCAGTACAAGTGAGCAACAGATGGTCAGGCTTCAGTCAGACCAGGGTAGTAACCCCAGGGAACAGGGCTGAGAGGTATTATTTTTTCACCATGATGGAGGAGAGTGTGATGCATAGCTGAAAATAGTTACATCTTGGAAACATACACCTGCCCTCGAGTCTGATGGCAATGAGAGTTTTCCATTGACATTATTAAGAACAATGGCAGACTCTTGCTCCATTCATTGCATTTGTTGGCATTTCCTTTTCTGTTGCATTCTTAGATTATCTTGTCAAAAGTTACCATGTTCTAGATTACCATGTATGGGACCTGGTCAGTGCCCCTGTGCCAGCTGACCATTCTCCATTAAATGTATTGCTTTTACTTTAGTTTAAGTCATTCGTATTTCATGATAAGACCATTATTTTTTTGTTTAACAGCTGTTTTCTCCTTGAGTTAATTTTTATGTGCACTGTGGGGCAGTCTCCCACTGTCCCTGGAGTGGTGGCTGGGTCTCCTTCTGTCTCTCCTCCTTATGCTGGTCATGCAGTACGGGAGGTCTCAGATGCAGCAACTTCATAAAAATCAGAGGAGTCACCATGTTGTTTTCGTTGGACATTAGATGCTGCCTGGCTGCAACTCAGCTGACTCCCACCTGCATTTCAGCACATGTCCTTTAGCATTACCCACCATCATGAATAATTTCTACAGTGTGTACAAGAGCATGCTATGAGGAGAAAAATGCTTCATCCCAGTATGTATTTGCTGTAGCTTTAGAACTCACCCTCTGTATACTAGCAAGAGATTAAAAAAATGGACATGAAATATAAAGATGTGAAAACTCCCATCTGATCCAGAAAAGAAGGTTTAATCTCTTCCTGCTCTTTAAGCCCCTGAGACAGCCTGAAAATCAACTGACTTTGCAGTGTGTGTGTAAGTTAACAAACAGAGGCTTTGCTGTCCCAGGGAGGGAAAGGAGATCTTGAGTACGGTTTCTCAGATATGGGTTCCCGTCCTCACCTCCCAGAGGCACAAATCCAGCACTGCTGGTGGCAGCTGCATCTTAGATGATGGTAGATGCTGTGGCAAAACACTCTGGGTAATATTTTTCGTGTTATTTTCCTCTCATACGTCCCAGGACTGTATTTGTGTTTTCTTAATTACAGCTTTTCATTAACTACTCGTCCTTATTTCTTCATGAGTGATTATCCCGGGTTCTTTGCCTGCACTGTTCTTCTCCTGTCATGGATGCCCTGTTTTGTATCTGCAGTTGTAATTTTCCTAACTGTGATGTGCCTGTACTTGCTACATTTCATTCCTTCCTGACAGCTTCTCTAATTTATCCAGGTTGTTGCAGTAGCTCCTAGATTATTAATTATTGCTCCCAAGTGTTGCATCATCTCAGTATTAATATTTCTCCCATATCTTCCTGCAGATTTCTTTTAAATATATTAATAAAAAACAGATTGCCTGGGGAGCCCAGTCCTTTAGCAGGGATGGGGTGTCAGGAAGGTAGGGGTGGGTAAGCAATGTTAAGAGGTGAGAGATGTGAAGTGCATAATACACTTGCACGTATGGGTTATCAAAAGCCACTTTGACGGAGTTAGGAAAGAGGAGGTTTGATTTTCATGTGAAGCCAGCCACCAGCCACCCAAGGCCTTCTAAATTACTACCCTTTGCTGTGCAAATCCCCGTGCTTTTGCTGGGTAAAGCCTTTTTCTTCCTTGTCACATGAATTTTCTGTAAGGGTCATGCAAGAGCAACCAAAAGAGAGACTCAGGAAAATACAGCTTATGAATTTGAGGGAAGACATGGAGAAAACTGCAGTCAGTTTAGCATATGTGCTTAGCATGGCAATTAGAGAAAAGAATAAAAGCCTCAAGGTGCAAAAAGGTTAAGACAGAAAAGAAGCAGCAAAGGATGGAGACACATTACTGTTCTCTGAGGACATTCTGAGTGCACACATCCCTTTTCCCGATTGTTCAAGCTAACAGGTTTGTGTTTTTTTTTCCTCAGACCCTCCCATTTTAGGGGCATCAGATTCTGAACAGAATCACTGCAAAAGAGAACGTTTCTTCAACCTAGTGGCACCAAACCAAGAGGGAGTACATGAATGAATCTACATAAGAGCAGGTCTTCTCTGACCTAAGCATTTGCACCAAATCCAGCCAAAGGCATGCAACAAACAAAATCTCCAGGGTATAAAAAAAATATGAGAACAGCCCCTTTCCTGCACTCAGGTCCCTGGACCTAACTGCCTCCACTCTCCCAAAGTGAACAATGTTATCTCCAAAAAGGCAGTACTGTCCCCAGCAGAGACATAGTCAAGAAGTTGCTGCCTTGGCATGCCTGTGTCAATGGTTTCAATTACCAGTGTGCTAGGCTACTTTTAAAGGCTATTGACAGTTCTAGCCCTTTAAAAATAAAGGCTGCAGAGCAAATATCACCTCTCTTGTTCCTCTGGGATCCATCTGCCTGGGATATACTCTTGAGCAGGCACTTGCAGCTTTTGCAGAGTACAGGCTGAGCCCTACATGGTCGGGACTGTCAGTGTTGAAAGAGCTCTTGGAGCCACAGATACATGCAGGATGGTAAATGCTAATGTACTGACTCCTCTGGAGCTGAATAACTGCAGCTTCTGTTTGAATGGATGAATCACTGCAGGACCCTTTTAGAGAATATCATGGTGATTATACATGTTCAATTCATGATGGGACTGGTGCTCGACAGATGTTAGGGTTTTACTGACACAGTAACTCTTTCCCACCTTTCCAGATGTATTCTGCATTCTGCCTGTGCTGGGGTATGTGCAGCAGGCACTGCCTGTACTGAAGGACAGTCTGGAGCATGTCTGGCTCTTGCCCTACCTTACTCAGGATTCCACAGAATTGACATGTCCAGAAGTGTTTTGTGTCATCCTGGGTGCTGTTGCAGTGGTCACTTATCAGCGATGCACTGGAAATGATGGTCTAAGCCCTGCCTCTCCCTGCATCAGTTGCACTTTTGGGGATGGTGAAGAATGGTGTTGGTCAAGAAGCATGTCCTTTATACAATAGGGCAGGATTGCAAATGCCTGTTGTGGAGGAGACGTGGATTGGTGCTACAAAAGGGAGCAGTTTGCCATGCTTGGAACGTTTATTGTGCTGGAGGACACAACACCTGATTGTGACCTCCACAGCTACTTCAGGGTGGTGGTAGCTGAGTTTCCAAGCTACTCCACGGAATGTCCAAAGATACTTCAGAGCACACCACCTCTTTACCTTACTTCTTCAATGACAGTACCCGAATGCCTGAGGCAGGTGGTGCTATATGGTCTGGCACAAGCACTGAGTCAGAGACATTTTTCACTTTGAAGAGCTGATGTAAGAGCCACCACTTGGTCATCACTAGGGCTGCTGTCTCTAAAGAGGAACTAGAGCCAAACCCCTGATTCATCTTCTCAGCTATACATGAATGCTGAGCTTCAAGCGCATGCTTGAGTCTTATGCAAACTATCTGAGAGCAACCAGGCTATGGAATTTTGTTTGTCCTCTACCGCACAAGAAGAAATACTGTGTATAGTTCTATAAAGGGTCTCCAGGATTAGAAATAGACTTTTTATTTCCTGACTGAAGGAGAGGAAGATACAAGACAGACCTATTTGCTGCCTAGTAAACTTCATGTTCAATCTTTTCCTTTCATACTGACACAATAACTGTACATGTATGCTCCTGCCACACTGTGAAGGCTGTGGCCGGGTCCTTGCCTGGCTTATTAAATATCTGACTGTCACACCTCTTGCCAGAGGAAGTACCAAAAGACTCCTGTTTGCCATGGAGACCGTCTCATCTATGAGATGAGATCCTCCTGCGTGCTGCAGCAAGGAAACTTCGCAGCTCAGGGAATGCTTGGAGGTCCCTGGGGACATCATTCTGCTCTGCTCTTAACTTGTGCTCCAGGCCTGCCCCTAGACAGCATAAACCAACACACTGCCAGCTCCACTAGACATGCCAGCTGTCTCCAGGACTGCAGCATGGTGCGGGTATACCTGGTCCCAAATGAGGTGCACCTCTCTCCAATTCCACAAGGTGTTGGAGCTGCAGATAATGGCCTGAGGTCCAGGGCTTACTTCCTTTGGCAAGTTCATGGCCTCACCCTGTGCCTCAGTTTACCCTTCCATTACACAGGGGTGATCATACTTGCCTGCCTTGTAGGCTGGTAAATGCTGTCTTCAAGGCTTCAGATAGAAGGTGTTGTGAACATCAGCTCTAATCATTTGTATGGCACAATCTGGCAATAGTATTTCATGTCTTCCCACCAGGAAAAGTAGCACTCAAGGAGTTAGGAAGAGTCAGGCATCTCTGCTGCTCTCCTTTCCTTCCCGTTGCAGCGACACAGATGAGGGCAAAACTCAGCAAGGAGAGTTTAATAGTGAATTAAAGTGTAGAAGGCAGGGGAAGGAGGCTGAGGTCACAGCACAGCTAATATGCAAGAGCCAGACCTGCCCGGGCTGGTGGATAATGAGTTGTCAGGATTATATGTGGCAGCAGAATGGCTGGATTTGAAGAGGAATTATTGAATTGATTATGGGCAAGTTCTTGTATCTACATCCTGCCAGAGTGCAAATAATGAGCAGCAAACAAGGTGAGAGGCACACCAAGCCAGGAGAACAGGGAGACAAAGTATTATCTGTCAGAGAAAGACACAAATTGAAAAAAGGGAGTCATTAACAGGAGATAAATCTGTGGAGGGGTAAGAGTGACAAGAAAGAGAGAGGTTTTTGCTGTACAGTGAGAAGTACTCATTTTTTAATGCTGTGTATCCCCAAGAAACAGTGCTAAGACACCTGGCTGCTGTGGTGTATCTCAGACTGTGTGTGTCATGCCACTACATCGGTGCATGTAACTTCCCTGGTCTGACACGTGTGTGCCTCCTGGCCCATATGTGCTTCTTTGACCATGATGTATACCTGTGAGTGATGAACTACTTTCATCAGTCCGCACTAAATGTTGAGAATTAGTGGAGCTGCAAGGCATATTTCATGTTAGGTTGCAGGGGAAAACAGTAGGAGATACGATTTATGCTCCCTGCATAAATGAACTTCATAGGCTTTTCTTCACAAGGGGAAAAGTATTTGTGTCTGATAAAGTTCAGTACTAAAAAAAAAAAATAAATATATAAAACCAAAAAAAAGCAACATTTCTAAAGTGGGAAAAAAACAACTTTTGTTATCACAGGTGATTAATTGAATTGATGCGTAACTGGTGTTCCAGAGCAGTGGAGATTAGAAACAGTGACAGAGTATGCCCCAGTGGTCCCAGTTCTACTATTACCTGAAATTACAGTCCAAAGCAGACTGACTTGTGTGCCCCACAAATTCATAAAAATTCAAGAGCTACTCTCAGCAGTCTGTTTTTGATAAATTCTTTTTGATTCAGTAACCTTTCTTAATGGAATTTCTCTCTTTCTTCCTCTCTTTTACCTTTTTTTTTCCACTTTGGTCCACACATTTATTATTCCCTCCCACTCTCCTCCGTGGGAGTACAGACCTCTGACTAAACATCCATGTTGTAATCTGTACAAGAATTTACTGATGGTGCATGACAGAAGGGACTTAAAGAAAATTATACATTTCTCACATCTACCCTAGGGCACACAAATCAAAGTCTCCCCTAAAGACTGTGTAGTAAAACTGAAAGTAGCTACACTTTATATGGAAATTAGATGATCCTGGGACATAATACAACTGAACATATATCAAAACAGTGACAATGAATGTAGACACTGCTTTTTTCTTTAGTGAGGATATAAACCTCTATTTTGCTTTATTTCTCCTAATGTATGTCTTCTTCTCAGGTGATGAGAAAAAAATCGACAAGGATTATATGCATTCACTGGACAGGCTCGAGTGTTCATGATTCTTTTTTCATTCTTATTTTTCTTATAGCCCACTTCTATTTTTCACCACCTGAAGAAATGTATTTAGAATAGGTCACACAATAGCATGTATCTTCATCTCCTATGGACTCAGTTGGAAAGGGAAGAACATAATTGGAGGGGGGACGGGGGACGACAATATGCCATAGTACATCTAGGGCAGGGGGGGATGCAAGGGAACATGTTGATTTTGCTTTATTTTTCATTGCTTTCTTGCTTGTTCTATAACAAAAGGAAGCATAAAGTGTGGCAATGTGATATCTTGTACGTAACGCCTGCTGCTTTTCCTCACACTAGTTCCTTCCCAGGGGGACGAGTCCTTAACAGCAGAGCCCCTCCAGCCACTATTGTTGACGGCTGTGCAAAAGCAGCTGCCACATGCAGGTTTGTTGCAGCTGAGACATAGATCCTACAACATCTGGGATTATGTCACTTCCCTCCAGGGCTTCTTCAGACCTTTCATATTCCAATTTTTTAATGAAATGGAGAGCGGAGAGTGGAGAGATCTGTGTATGATCCGTGCACTGAAAGAAGCCGAAAAGGGACAGAGAAGGTTTGATGCCAAAACCAAACAGAAAAGTAGAATAGATATAAGGAAGATCATGTTTATTCCACTAGTATTCCTTGTTCAGCAATTGGAGAATTAACTTTCTGCAGTTCTTTGCACTGTCATATTACAGCATGAGAAATCAGCTCATTTTGAGGCAGCATGAGAAAAACAAACTGCAGAAGATGCCAGAGTTCAGCATCCCTTGAAGCCCTTGGTTTTGATGGGCTGACAGATTAGCCCAGGCCCTTTCCCATATCCATAGGTGCATCAGACCAGATTGCAGCTTGCAGCACAACTCAACAGAGTGCAGTGAAACAGGTCAGCTCATCCCTGAATGCACCAGGACAACAAAATAGATGCAGGAAAGAACAAATAGCCAGAACGTAGAGCATGGTAGCAGAGCAGGTACAGGTTCAGGCTTCTGTTCTGTGACAACTTTTCTGAGGCCAAGTCTATTAGCTTCTTCATGCCTCATTTTCATATTAATAAATTCAAAATTAAACTAGTTTCCTGTCTCACAGGACCACTATGAAAGGTAAATGATATTAAATATTGTAACCTACTCTAATACTGCAATACCAGAGGCTATTTAAGCACCAAAGAGAAAAGGAGGGAAATTTTATACGCAGTTATGCTTTGTGGCAGAAGATCAGATGGTGATGTCAGGCTTTAAACGACCAAAGTGACACTGGAATAAAACATTTGCACTTTTCCCCAAAATATGCAGAGGCCTCAAGAAGCGGAAATCCATTGAGGGCCCAACTGGAACAAACATATCATTGGGACATTACTATCTAATTGCCTGCTGCTTGCAGGTATTGTGGAAACACAGTTCCATGTGGTGCAGGCGATGGTGGTGGGTAACTCCCTGCTGCTGGGAACACAGCTGATGGAGGTAAGGGACTATCCCTCTTTACTCATTAGACCACAAAGGATACTGCATACAATTTTGAGTTCCTTGATACACAGGGAGAAAGCACTGGTAAATGGCAACAAAATTAGTGGAGGGACAGCAAGAGGGTTAGGGGTACTTGGCCCATGAGGACATGCTGAGACAGCTAGGCTTGTTCAGCCTGAAGAAGAGGTGACTTGAGAGGCATCTAACAGCTACCTACTACCTGCAAGGAGGCTGTTGTGACACGTTCTAGGGTCCCTTCCCACCTCCTTATGTCCCTCCCCACCTGAATGACTCCAGCAGTCAAAATACCTCTACCTTTGTTAACAGTAGAGAAGGAGAGGCACAGTCATCTTCTGAGGAAAGCAGTTCGTTCATGTTTAAAGAGATAGAATATATAGATACAACATCTAGAAAAAGCCTTGCCAGTACCCTGTATTCTGTAAATACCTGAGGATATGGAACAGGAGTTGTTCAGTGCCTGGGTCATACTTCTCAGTGGATGCTACCTCTTAGTTCCTTTTACATGGCAGATGAGATGATGTTTCCCCACCCAGCAACACACACTTTTTTAACAGATGTCACAGGTGCCACTGAGAAGTAGGTTTCCTGCCTTATTTTTCTTTTCCTGTTTTGAACAATACATAAATTCTCCTACTGAAGACAGAAAAAGGTCTTAGATTTAGAAATGCCCCTACTTACAGCAGTGCCTCAATACTGCTGAAATTAAAATGTTATCATTCATGCAAGCAACCGTACTAAGAAATTGAGGCAATAAAGGAGGAACTGGAGATAATGCTTCTAATGAAAAATACAGGTATCACAGCATGTTCCTGGCTGCCCTTCCTGTCTCCACACCAGATATGTGCAGATGTTTCTGCTGGGCTCAGGAAGAGGCACGGTGACAGAGGAGCCTGCTTTTCTGTGTAGGAAAGGACAAGGGCAGTTCATGCGTCCGTCCTGAAGAGACCAGTTCATACAAACTTGCTTGAACTTGACTCTGGCAGCAGTGTGCAGCTTCCTGCTGCCCCTTCTCCTCTGCTGCTGGCTCCCTTGGCCCCATCAGGAACATTAGCATTGTTATGGCACACAAAGATATGGCCCTGGCTTCTTTATGGCTGAAGCAAAATGTCAAATCCAACATTCTGGCAATTCTTTTCCCCTTTCACAAGCACAGTGCCCACCATACACAACTAACATTGACCCACCGTTTGGGGGCTTCTAATGTATACTCCTCTGCATCTAAGACTTGCTCATGCCACAGACATCTGGTGAGAATTCACCCATGATTCTCCAGGTAGAGACACATAAAGGGTTGTTATTTATCACTTCTTTTCATGTGAAAATGACTGTGCAGCAATGTGGACAAAATCCCAGCTCAGCATTTGAAGAATAGCTGACGCTGTCCTGCATCTGTATCAACTGCAAATGCTTTAGTAACCTGCGGGATAAAAACATATAAGGGGTCTGGTTACAGCGTTCATTGCACAGGCTAGATGTGGCTAGGTAGTATATCATCCTTCCAGAAAACAGCAAGGAAAGCAGCTCTGAGATAGGCTATCTTCATGTTAAACAGTGCTCTGTGTTATAGCATTTGAAACTCAGCCAGCTGCTTCCCAAAGAGCAAAACATGGCAGATGCCTTCACCATTGTGACCTGTCACATGAAGATTTATAAGTCGTGAGGATGCCAACATTTCAGCTCCCCCTCTTGGCCAACAGAATTAAACACTTGATATTTGTTGGGAATGTAAGGGCATAGTTCTGGACTGGTACAGACATCGTGGCTGATCAGAGAAATAGATCCCGTCACCCCACTTCTCCACTGGCACCGCAATGCCAGCAACTCTCCCCTCCTGTGAGCTAGTATTTGAGAAGGGTCATGGGCTTGCAAAGGAGTGCACAGTGCTTGCCAGATGCATCACAGCAGCTGGTACACAGAAGACTGATGGGGAGGCAGAGGGAGGTAACTTCAGCAGGAAACGTGACCAGTTGTCTTTGGGAGGGAGACCTTCACTATAGAAGAAACAAAAATTATATCAAGAAAGAGGAGAAGAGGATCCTGAATAAACTGCAACTGGAATAAGGCATACCTCTAAATGACAAATGGGAAAATAGATCAGGGAAAGAGTGAAGCAGGAAATAATAAATTCTAGAGAAAATGTGAGGGTTTGCTTAAGGTAGGCAAGGAAAGATAGAGGAGATATAAATGGGAATGGAGAATTTGGCTGGAAGGCAAACAGAAAGATTGTGGTGGGGCAGAGTGGTGCAGATAAAGTGAAGAAAAACACAAAACAGAGGGCAGAAAGAACAGGCAATAAGGTGTTGCTGCACCAGTTTTGCACAGGCTCTTGTGACGATGGTTGCCCAGGTGCCTATGTGCTCTGCTCCCCACCTCCTCCAGGGTGGGAGCATGATATGGATGCCCACGTCAGCTCTTCATGAAGCCAGCACAGCCCCACAGGACTTACATGCTGTGCAGCACATATTCTTTGCCTCAGCTTTGTATCTCACCAATAAGGCCTGCTTACAGGTTGGAAGCCACATGCTGCAGAGCCCAGGAGACAATACCTGAAAGACAATTATTTATTTAACGTTCATAAATTAATATCCAGCTCCTGAGGTTATCTGGTCCTTCTGTATTTGGCAAGCTGCTGTCTCTTTTTCAATTTTTATTTTTTTTTTCCCTTATAGTGCTTACAAGATAGTGGGGAACTGTCGATGTGTTGAGACCAGGTTTTTATCTTGAAGACATCTGCTTATGCTAAGGGAATAGTATGAACTCCCAGTGACCTGTAGAGCCTGCATTCCTAATTAGCGGAAAAATATTCCATAATCAGGGTATTGCCATTCCAATGGAGTCTAAAGATAGAAAGGGTATGTTCTTGTCTGGGGTCACGAATAATCATTTCTGACTATAGAGCTTCATTCTGACCTAGAGTTAACCAGGTGCAAAGCTGGTAAGCAGCGGGACCGGATTACACCATTTCACAGAGTACACCTACCCTGAGGGCTTGCCTTATGTTTTTACACACATTTTTCCTTCCAACCTCTAACAAATATATACAAACCCTTTAAGCATGACTGGGTAAGTGCTTTGAAACAATGCCCACTTTTACGGCTACTTTGCTGCAGGCCATCAGCCCTGAGAAGGTGCACAAAGAGCTGAGTGCCTGCCCTCCAGCATCCTCACACCACCCCTAGCACCTGCCAGCCCTTCTCACCACTTGCTCCCCATTTGCCTCCTACCCACCTGCCTTTTTATAATTTTTTTTTTGGTATTTACCTCCTGCCTTTTTATGTTCCCAGGAGCAGCATTCAGCTCCTGGAACCACCCAGCCTCCTCCATCCACTGCACCACCTCATCATAGTGAAGGGGCAGAAGCTGGTTTCTCTCAGGACCTCGCACCATGTGGACCCTCTCCACTGCAGTAAAACGTTGGTCAGGAGACGCCCTGACTGCAACAGGCACAGGGAACCATTCCCAGGGCCATTCAAATTACTGACTGTGATGGCAGCATTTCAGTTTGGAGTTTGGCAAAGTTGACTGGCACTTCCCAGAGGAAGGACTTGTCTATCCCTGCTTTAAATATCCTGTGTCTTCAGTGGTGTAAACATAGCCACAAATGTAGTCAGAGGGGTGAGGGGAAAGTCAAAGGTGATATACCACAATACGACAGAGGGATAGATCATAGTTGGATAAACAGTATGCACAGAAATAAGTAAATAAATAAATAATATGGCCATAGACTGTAACAGAGCTGCTCATCCAGACTGAAAGCTGACTTCAAGACGTTAACACTTCTCTTCTGTTGCAGCCTTCTCCCCGACTGGTATATCCATCACTACATCTCTGCACTGGAGAAAATAAAAAAACATAAATCTCCATAACTATGGCCTGTTCCTTACACTGACTGAGATGTTTCAGGCAGAAATGTATATTAGTACATTCGTCATATGTCTAAGCATAAATATGTAGCTGGGGAAAGACACTACACTCTGATTTCATGTTTTTGTTTGAGGATGCCTCCCCACCTTCAGAACATTTATTTCACAACGAGTCCTGAATATGGGAGTGAGTTTGCATGGCTTCTCTGTAGAAATAGCTCTCAAAGCAGTGCTTGTTCATGTGGTTTTAAGAATGGCCTCCCAAACCGGAGAGCAGTGGCACAAAAGCCACCAAGAAGAGTCCTCCTAACACAAGAACATTTTCCAGGAAATTGTGGGTTGTTGCTGTCAAAATTATAATTATAGTTCTGTTAACATCTGAAGATCAGTTTCTTCTCCTTGTCAGTGGTCTGTCTCTCTGTTGTCACCTGCAGGAATTCTGCTGTGGATTAATAAATAGGATGACATGATCCCAGATATGTATGCATCTGCCCATCCTCCTTCTCTCAGCTACAGGCAGTCAAAGCTTTGTGAAATTCTGCTGGGAGCTGCTGAGAAATGGTCTTCCTTACTTCCAAAAAAAAAATAAAAATCAAATCTATTCTGAAACAAAAGAAAAGAATTTGTTGGTGAAATAAATTACATTGTGAAAAATACAACTGGCCAACCCCAGGCAATAGACAATGATTTTCCATTGACCAGGGTCTGTGTCTCTCAGTCACGTTCCCTTGCAGAGTGTGCATGTTTGTGGGTGCTCACTGTTATCTTTGTTGCTTTATGTGCACAGGGGAACAGTGTCAATATTCCACGGTTTGCGTTGTCTAGAGGACAAGAAAGCAGTGATGGCAGATTTAGTTCTTTCAAGAGTAGTGTCCAAAAAGTGATTATTAGAGCTGAATAATTCAGAAAGTTTTCATGTAATCTTAGCTTAGGTCTTGGTCTTCCCAAGACAATGCTCATACTTCATATTTTGCTTGCACAGTCACACTGAATTCAGTGAGAGCAGGGCATCACATTTAAAGCTAAGCCTATCATAAATCACCTTGCTGCATCAGGGCCTCAATCACAGTCCATTCATAGGTAATCCAGGGAGAAAAAAAAACAAAGAGGAAATGTTTATTTTGGCCCCCCTTAAATTCCTTTTGTATTAATATTCTTTGACTTTTGGTAACAACAACGACAAAAACAGAAACACAAAACAACAAAAAAAATGCCAAAAAACTAAACAAAACAGACACCCACATACACACACACCTCCCCCCCACCCCCCCAATACCCAAAACAAGACAACAACAGAAAACAACAACCAAAACCAAACTAAACCAAAACACCCAAAAAAACACAAACACAAGGTAACAGGTTTTAAAGCCACATATCTAAGTTCTTGTGAAAAGGCAGCTGCATGTTTGCAATGTGTTTGCATAAAGAAGGATTTGAGATCGGTTTTTGAGCAGTGTTTCTGTCCGTAACACTGAAACGATGCATACGATTTATCAGAGATTTATTAGAACACCAGCCACTATATACTGTGGATATCTGTTTTCAATCCACAGAGTTAAAGATTAGAAAAGGTATCTGTTGAATCCATGTGAATAACAAATAGATCAGGGAATCACAATCTGTTCTCAGCTATTCGGTGGATGAAAAACAGTAATTCATTGAATATATCAGTCTCTCAATTCTAGTAATTATTACAGATGAGTTAGACATTTGAAAACAATCATTTCAGAAGCTATACATTATTTCTATGAGCAACTGGTAAGTGATGTTAGTGTATGTATTTCTTGGCTTCTGGATCAGTCACAAGTAGTTTGTAACAAATCCTCCCCACTTGCAGTTCAGCGGCTGGCTGACAGGGTATTCAGCCAAGCACAGGTATAAGGATTTCTAAGATCAAAGCAAGATTTAGCTATGTTATTTATGTGGTATTAGATTTTTGACCCCCACTTGTAACTCATAAATTACAGTTACAAAACTTAGTCACCTACAACATCTGCAAATGAATTTCAGCAACCATTAGAACAGTTGAGCTAATCTGTATTGTCAGTACACAGGGAAGGAAATCTTGGATTTGCACGAAAGCATGAATGAAAGGAGTCCAAGGACAACTGGTAGAAAAAAGTAAAAGCACTTTTGGGAGAGGAGACACAACACTGGACATCTGTCAGCAGCTGGTATTTCCATGATCAGTGTTCAGGTTTTGTGGAATTTGGTCAGAAATTAAGGCAAGTTTTGCAACCCTCCTATCAAGCAGCTTTTCCCCAGAGTGTCCATCCTTTTGGTAGTCCCTGTGGGGAGGCACCAGTCTCCTGGGCTCCAGCACTCTTTGCTGCCAGAGAGGTCCTGGGACCCCCAAGTTCCTGCAACCCTACAAAGAGCACTGGTCTCTCAGCAGGGACTGGGGGCTGTGGCCTCCCCGTTGGCAGCCTTATAATTTGGAGAAATCAGTGGCAATTTTGTGGCTTTGTCTCACAGAGAGGATTTAGGAAATAGCTGTTGTTCCCTCAGAAGCCATGTCATCAACTCAAGTCAGAAGCAGCTGGAAGCCTACAGAAAAATCTGGAAAACCAGCATTACATGTGGAAAGAAGAGGACAGAGCACTAAGAGAGATGGCGGATTGCCATATTGTACTCACCCAATTAATATGCTCCTTCCTCCATTTGCTCACTTTGTCTTTCCAGGCTTCATAATTTGTGGTGAACAGATCAAGGGGTGGAGCTGAACTGGCAACTGTCACCTTATAACATCACTCCTATAAACATATAGTACTAGCACAGGCAGAAGGCACTGTCGTGCTGATCATCATCCTCTGAGTCAGCCATTTGCAAACACCTTCTCCAGGCTGTCATCCTGCCACTATGAATTCAAAATCTGAGTCAGAACCCAATTTAAACTGCTATAATTAACAGTCCCAATTTAACTAAACCTAGCAGTTTGTCATGCTGCTTTCTCTCCATAAACCTGAGCTTCTTGTGTTTGGGCTCCTTCGTGCTCCTCTGCTCAGCCCCTTGTGCTGAGAAGTGGCTTGTGCCCAAAGAGCACCAGCACTTTTAGGTTCCTGTCAGGGCAGAGTCCAAGAGTAGCTGAACAACAAAACTCCTCCATGATGGATTCATTTGCTTGTTAAACAGCAAACTACCGAACGTGATGGACTGGATGCTGCTGCACACCAATCTATAAATACCGATGAGTAAAAAGGGGGTGAAGCTTCGCAAGTTGTCAGTGAAACAGAGCTATTGTATAACGGAGCAGCCCACTGCAGCGAGGGAGCTCCAGGGCAGAGCCTGGACTGGTGGGGGAAACACCTGTTCACTGCATAAGGGAAAGATGGATAGAAGCATCTTCCTTGCTGGGGAGCCCCAGGAAACTTACACCGGCCAAGATTCCTATGTAGAAGACAACTGTATATCAAAGAAGCTAAACATGAGCCCTCTTTCTCTTAGCATTTCTAAATGCTATTGTTATTAATGAATGCTTCACTCTGAGGAAGGTGTCTGGTCACTATGGATGGCTTAGGGATCTCCCTGAATATATTTTTAGGGAATTCCCTACATTTATTTTTAGGGAATTGCAAATAGGTGACTTAGGGACCAGCTCATGTTTTTGCAGCCACAGGTGACAGCATGCCAAAACTGTGGGTGGAAACATATTTTTGAAAAAATGTGTCATTTAAAGATTTAAGGAGGATTTTTTTCCTCCACTTTCTTTCCACTGCTTCATTTCCTTTCTCTCACCATCCAATCTGAATGACGCATTTGGTCTTTTGTGTTTTGAAATAATTTATTTTTACAGTGCTGCCTTAAAACCACCACCGAGAGCTCCTGTCTCTTGACCCAAGTGCTGAGCAAGTGCAACTGGAGAACCATCTGCTGCCCAGAAGTGTTTACAATCTGCATCCACTGGGAACCTGTGAAGATACTAACTGAAATTCTTACAGCTGATTAACAGGCAAGTTGGTATAAACTTCATGTCTCCAAATCTGATTTAGGTAGCCTACACCATGAAATGCACCCATTCTGCTGTCTCAACACTTTGCTGTGATTCCTCTTCATCTTGCAGCCTCATATGGATGCCCACTGTGCACTTCCCTCTGAAAACACACCCAGCTGAGCCTGTTGCAATGAAATATATATATATATTTATGATACTTATACATTGTTCTGCTTTCTTACAGAAATACCTACCTGTAAAAAGTTATGGATTTTTTTTAAGAAATCACTGAGAAACCTATGACTCCCATGCTAGCTGTGTCAAACATTCACATTTTGGTGTTAATCAATTTGCAGTCTTGTCATGGCATTCTCTTCATTACTCTAGCATCAGTTTTACATATCAATGCATAAAGGATCATTACATATCTTTGGAGAGAAAGAGAAATAGATTTTTGATGATACTTTTTTAAAATGTCTGTAACTGTACATTTCCACACTGAATACGGGAAGTACAGCTTTCTTCAAATCAAACTCTTGTCCTTTACTAGCTATTATAGAATCTGTGTATACAACAGAATAGACACATATATAGTATTATATAAGTGCATATACACTTATGTATGCAGAAAAAAAATCCAGTTATGTTCTTATTTATACTATTGTCCAGGGTAAGAAATAAAAAAAATTTCCTTCATCACACATCTTTCTACTTCAGTGAGTTATTTTTAGCAGTGTTGCAAGTCTTAATATTAATCCAGTTTTGATGAAAAAAATGGCCAATCATCTGCCCTGTTACTCTATAAAAATATTTCTATTGCAATATAAGTGGAAAGAAATATAATTGATAAAATGATCAATTACATAATGATTATAGTGGAGAAATACATTCTCTAACATAATTTGTTAAATGGTGGGATTTAATATGAAATAGTAGATTTCCAAATTCATACAAATAACACCAGATGGTGAGTAGTTAGTTTTAATTAAATTAGGTTTGATAATTATAGCTGTTTAATTTTTAGGTTTGACTCAGATTAGAAGGAATGTATTATTTCCCTGTAAATTTATTTTTAGTTTTCCTTTCAAGGTTGTGAATATTGTGTTATTCAATGCGGCGTGGAGTGGCAGAGAGCTGCAGTCAGCTTTCTGGTGGCTTGTTTCAGGTTCCCTTGGTCCTGCTTCGGCAATCCACATGATGCGGCAAGATGTACTTGGGCTGGGACCCCCCTGACGGGAGTCAGAGGGAATTCTGCCAATGGAAGCAGGAGGGAATTTCTGCCATGTCACTGAAATATGTTTTCACAGACCAGTCTATTGGCTCCCGCATTGCGTTTCAGCTGCTTTTGAGCAAAGGAAGAAGCCTGATGAGAACAATGTTTTTGTGTTTGTGCAGAGCTGGATGACCCATGCTCTGCCACTTGCATTTCTGTGCTGTGTCTGCAGTGACCTATTTACACACACGCATGCCTGCACTCACTGCAGCTTGTGTCCTGCAACATTTTTGCAGGGAGGACTGTGCAAGAGTGAAAGCCTGGCCAGACACACAGCAAGAAAGCGATGAGCCCCCATGCTTGTATTCGGCTGTAGCACACCCTTTCTCATCACTGCTGCTTTCCAGAAGATCAACTGGTCTGGTCGCAACTTAGAGTTCACAGAGTCCCAGAGACTCCACTAAGTCATGGAAGTATGCTTAAAGCTACTAATGTGTCCAAGTCCTTTTTTAGACTGTGGACAAAGTCCAAAGCCTATCTTGCAGGACCAACTCTGTGATAATCAATGCCCATAGGAATCACCTCCTGCCCTTGGATCAAGACGAGTTTAATGTGGCCAAATCAGGACCCATATAATTGACTCCATTCTCACTTACAGGTTTCATAGTTTCAGCTACAAGCCCACGTGAACTCTTTCATCAGCTTTTTAAGTCACATCTGCTGAACAGGTGTTGGCTGCAGTGATGTTTGGGAATGCTTAACTTCTCCCCAGCAGTAAGAAGTTGCAGGTAGAAATTTCCGTATGAGAGTAACTGTGGGACCTGTAGCCCTTCAGGCCTATCAGGGGAAGGAGTCTTTCAGAGTGACTGAGTTTGTGGCATACTTTTCAATTGCTTGTACATGCTCATAGAGCCTGTACAGCATAGAAAGAGGTAAAGTGGGGCAGTTCATTGTATCAGTGCAGTTCAAAGGCACTTGGAATATTGTAACTGTGATTGAATATTATAATTATAACTGAACATTATAATTTAGAATTTGAATATTGCAATTAACACATGTTCACGATCTGCCTATAACTTCTGGAAACCAACAGACACTTAGAACTTTCAGCAAAGAACATTTTAGACTGCGAGAAGCCAGTCTGAAGGCTTACTCTCCATTTCAGATGACATTATGAAACTTAAAAGCTGCCTTAAATTGTCTCCCTTACTGCAGTTTTCTTAAAGATGGCACTCGGGCTGGCACATCGGCAAGGTGGTGCTGTCCTACCTCTTCTCTCGAAAGTCCTTTTTCTTTTATCTCAGTTTTCTCTCAGCAGGGTTCTTCTTCCATTATCTACCTAGTGCAAATCCCATCTCCTGCTCTGCTTTCTTTTTTTTGTGTGTGTTGAAAAGTGGCCTCCCTGAATTTGTATTATATTGATTATGTAAATCAGCACTTCTTCTCTAGATTGCTTTTCCTTTGTGAACTGGGAGCATAATTTGCAGTTTTCTACCTGATAATTGTGAAGATGATTTGAGCTGTCTCTTTGTGGAGTCATCAGTGACTGTTTTAATTTCCATATGTGAGCAGTGCTCTTTTTTTTAAACTTTTTGCTTAATCCTGACTCCTTCTGAACTACTGGATTGATTCTGCTGTTCATAGTAGCATCACCTGAAGTGTATTTTGGAATTTCCACTGCTATAGGAATTGAAATTTATCTACAGTGTGACAGGTTTTTCAACATTTCCAGAAAAGACATAATCCCATAACTATCAGCCTGACAATAAAATTGTCTGTCTGTAAAGGAAAATTGAGGACTCAAATATAGTCTTTTTTTTTTCATTGTGAAAATGTTTCAAAATGAAGTAAAACAATACCATTTTGTTGTGAATAGTACATGTCTTTCATCAACTTGAAATGCCAACTACAGATATCAAAATTAAAGTAACGAGAGGTTCATGACATCCCATTCTTTAATTCAGCACTGAATGCAATCCACTTGCAAAGTGCCATGTAGCACATTTAACAGGAAATGAGATTTAATAAATCTATTCACAAGGTTTCTGAAGGGAAAAAGGAAAAAAAAAAACTTAATAGCCTCTTACTGGAAAGTGTCTCAGAAAAGGAGACCATCGCTTGATTATGACATTTTTAAAAAAGCACTGCAGTCTCTTTCTGCCTTGTTGAGATGATATTGGTATTGGCTAAGCACTGAGAACATGCTGAAGGTTTTGTAAGACAGAGGTAGAGAGGAACTCTAGGCAAATATGTTTAGGTGTGAGATCCTAAGTGAGCTTCCTTCGGTGTCAGTGGTCCTCTGGAGCGAGGTCCAAGAGCATCCAGAGGCTGCACAGAGCATAAAGCCAGGATGTCTCTACAGCACCCTGGGCAACACTAATGAAAACATGACCATGCCTCTCTTCTTAGTTTTCCATTTCAGATCAGATATTTCAAGCCTTCCCTGTGGAAAATGCATGTAAGATGTGGTTGTGATTGAACCAGGTTCTTTGGAACCAAGTTTCACTAAGAGTCACACCACTAAAAAAAAGAATAATCTTTTAAGCTGCAGCAAAATCTCAAACATTCTCTCAAATTTCTCACAAAAAAACATTTCTCAAAAAAAAAAGTTCACTAAGGAGTTTTATTTTTCTAAATTCACAATATTGCTTTCTGCTATTTTACTTAATATTAAATTTATTATCAATTAGTATCAAACACTACGCAAACTTTTCTAAATGCAAAATAGTTTGAAAAAAGTATCAGCATGTTCCATTCCAAATATGTCCAAAATGGGTGACCTCTTGACACAATCAATATGGTGGGTTTTTTTATTTCTGTCTGCAAGAGAAATGTCACTGTAATTAGTACATTCTTGTGAAATATTTCTCTTTGGACAAAACGGCATTTCCTAATAGGAGAATATTCTGTTAGAAAATTTCAGATCAATGCTACTGTTAACGCACTACTCAGCTGCACCTCCAAATAAACACACATCTTGTGCCTGTTAAAATCAGTGATAATTCTGTCAGAGGCTTCAAAAGGTACAGAATTACAAATGTGTAGGTACGTATGTGTGCATGAATATATGTAACCGTATCATTGATGTATATCTTCTATCTTTTACTTATCTATACCTTGTTCATTATAGCTCTCTCTATATGCACACCAGGAAAATGAGTGGTCTAACAGATGGGAGTCCTGCAGGAAGCCCTAAGAAAAGCCAGGGTTGGGGGAGAAGCGAGGCAAAGGCATATGTTTTGTTGTAGCTTGAATTACCAGAGAACTAATCCCCAGGAAGGGGGTACGTTTGACCTTCTGCAGCATGGGGAAGGTTAACCTTTAAATTTCTCAATCAACACATTCCAGGGGAAACTTTCTGTTTCATTGCAGTATTAAAAAAGCATCAAGATATTTCCATTTTTAGCAAGACAGAGATTCTAGTGGATTATTTTTTTCAGCACTAGTCATGCAATTTGTCCATACTGTACTAGCTGAAGAGTCAAACAAATGAGACCATCTTCTAAGTCTTGAAATGTGTCCTGTTTCCCAAATTTAAACAAAGTGGCCCAAGACATTTATTTTCACTTTTTGTTCAGACAGTTAATGATTTGAATGTGATATTAAGCATCATTATCAACTGGTAAAAGGCAAAATGATTGAAATGAACAAGAAATGCTACATTTCAAAATGTATGGGGTAGTATGGCTCCCATGAGATCTCCCTGATAGATCTAGGGTGTGGAGAGTCAATCCTTTATCACCATGCCTGCCCTGTGCTTAAATTCTGACATGAAACTGAACACTGAAGTATAACCCTGGAATATACCATTTAAGTAATGATTCAGTGACTGAAATTTGTATCCTCTTAGGAAAAATTACAGAAGTAGGTGAAGTTGTCTGAATGGCAGGATTGGGGAAAAACGTCTGGGAATGACCATTAAGAACACATTTTGAATGCATGCAAAATATCCCTAAACATTACAGATTCAAACAGAATAGGCTAAAAAATAGGCTAACAAATTTTCAATCCCTGCAAAATAGTACTACAAAATACATATATACACACAGCAGGCTAAAATATACAGATAAAAATCAAATAGATTAAAAAATACAGATAAACATTCTCTGTTAGCATATGTGTGTCTGTGTCTGTATGCCTGAGTGTGTGTCCATGCATATATGCATGGAGCTAAGAAGCAAGAGAATCCCTTTCTCTTTGACATCTACACAGAAATACTTTTCCTCACTAGTTCTGCTTTTGAAAAGTCAGTAATATTCTTTGCCTTAAGCCAAATACAAAAGTCTTCTGAGATTGGTCTTCTGTACTGACCTTAATTCTGTTTGTCGTGTCTAGGTACTGTAGCAATCTTTAGGTTAAAGTATGACATATCGCACACATTCAGAGAATGGAAGCTTTAACTTCAAATTTTTCTGCTTTTGTGTATTTATGTAAGATATCATGGCTCTTTCAATGGAGGAAGGAGGGAGATTATGGGCTTGTTATCTGTCCAAGAGTTTCTGTACTTCAAAAATATATAGGTCTTGATAAGCCGTCTCCCCCAGCAAGGGAATTAACATCCCTGTTGGGTTTCTTAGGATAGCAGGTTCTGTATATGCCAAGTATCTGTCTATCTATCCCTCGGCATTCACTGTAAGAAAAGTATACATGTATGTGTATATATGTGCATGTGTACAAATATATATGTGAATATTTGTAATTATGTATTATGATAATTAAAGAGAATAACTCTGTACATATATCTGAAATGGTGCTCTGGTTGTCACATTCTGCAGATTCATATTGGATGCCCTTAGATTTATTTGATCAACATATTGCACAAAATTGGTAAATAAGGCTTCAAAATGTTGGGTTAATTACAAAAGTAGAATCAGAAAGGTTAAAAAATGTTCGTGCATCACTGGGTGAGCACAACCTATTGAGCATCAGCTGGTGAGAATTTATTGTGGGAATAGACAGGCATGTACCACAAAGTGCAAGATGAATTAAAGTGCACCAGAGTGCTCTTTTATATTAACTACTGATAATGTTCTCACATGATCACAGTAATAAGTCTGAATTTGATTTTAATTGTGTAGCTGGCTGGACGGTGATCTCTATCTAGCAAGTACTTATGCCATTTAAACTCACCATTGAGGTATTTGGGAACTCACTACAGGCATCCACTGACATCTCTGTATGATAGTTTACAGCCTCTGAATGTTTATCATAATATTTTTACTTTTCTGATCCCCAAGACCATGCTCTGGGATCACAGACATATGGTGGGGTCTCTGTTTAATCTGTACAGGGAGATGAAAGCACAAACCTTTGCTAATGCACTCACACTCTCTCTGTCTGGCCAAGGGAGCAAGCACAATGTTCCTGTTATAAAAGACTTCACTGCTTTCATTAGAGATGGCAGTGAAGTAGCCTGAGGGATAAGCTTGTGTGTTGTGCTAACAACATGTGTTAGATCTATGCCAACATCCTCCTCACTTGCTTTCCAGGTGCCTTAACTACAGCTGAGACACAAAGGCTGGTGGTACCTGCTCCAAGGGGAGAAGAGCCAGAACCAAAGAGGTAAATGCTAGAGACAGTTTTCAGGAATGGAGAACATGAGTTATGCATTTGTTTGGTTTCAAAGCTAGTGGTAATTCCAGACCCCTGGTAGGACCTAATTACCTCCCATCTGAACACTAACTCAGAAGCTAAATGCTGTCAAGGAGAGATGAGGACACATTTCCAAGAACACAGGCACAAACACATTTTTATTGGCCATAGAGAATGGTACTGTGTGTGCCAATATAGCATGGATGTCTGACTCAGAACATAAAGTGCAGGTGCCAGCAGTGAGAAGATGCTGCTAAGAAATACCAGCTCTCTGGGACTGCAAAGTATCAGCTGTCTGGGGAGACCAGAACTGGGAACAGAAAGAGCCGCTGATGACTGAAGACATGTTTTCTTTGCCATCTCATCAGCTCCCCTCATGCTCTTCACCCTGGAGTTGGAGTACAGAGCCATGGCAGCAGGAGTGATGGAGCTGCCCCTTTTGAGACTGATCCAAAATCTCTGACCCCCTCTTCCTCAGGGAAACTTGCACCCTCAGAGACTCTTCATCCACATGGGGTAGGAGAGAGAGGACAGCAGTAGATAAATGCAGCTATTCCTCTCCTCCTCACGGGATGTTCCTGGCAGCGGATAAGACCTCATGGCTTGCCCTCATCCTTGGAGTCTGCTCTAGGAGGTAACCTTCAGAGAAAAGAAAATCAACTGCATTACTATATTTTGTACAGTGCTTGCACAGTGTATCCCTGACCTGACTGGGCCTTTGGGCACACCAGACCTACAGGTAATAACAACAAATAGTGACTGTCTCTGAGGATAAGAGCGGGAAATTAAATTGTCTTTGGATAAAAATAGTTCCTTTTGATTTTGTATTTTCTGCTGTCTCTTTGCCTTCAGGCAACATATGACAACTTGAGGAGCAGTGCTTTTTATCCCCCTAGGCAACGTTTTATTGCTCTCTGCCTTAAAGTCAGTCAATATTTGTAATTATCTGTCCATCCCACAGGTAACTGCAGGACATTTTGGGGAAAAAAAAAAAAGAAAAAAAAGAATGAAGATGGCAGCACACTTTCTCACAAGATTTGGAGAGTTAAGATGGCAAAAAGCAGGCTGGTAGGGTTAAGCCTCCTGCACTGATCTGAGGGACTTTCTTGTTTTATACATCCTTCTGGTACTTTATACTTTAATGTTATGCTTACTATGCAAAACCCATGTAGATGCAAGTGTATGTCTTCCTCTGAGTATGCACTTGCATATGACTATATTTGCTTATTTGCATATGTGTATGAATACTGGCAGCACGTGTGGGTGGTGAGAAGCTAAAGGAACATTTTCAAGGTTGAGAAGACCAAAATTTGATCCTTCTTCTACTGGCTGGGTTTTTCTATGTGCGTGCTGAGGCAGCAGGAGAAAGAATCCCCTTTTGGGCTGAAGGGTGCAGCAAGACCAAGCCTGCAGGAATATAAAAACCCCCTTCTCATCAGCTTGGTTCTGAAGAGTTAACTCAGCAACATGCAGTTCTTGGTTAGCATGGTTATGCTGCTGACAAGCCTCGATGATGGTACAGACGTCCTCTCCTCCCTGGCACCCAATGCAAGCAGAAACTTGCCTGGAGACAAGTGTCTTGAACTTTGCACACAGGATCCTAACAACCCACATCCCTTGCCAGCTATCAGTGACAGAGCTGACATGGAGAGGCAAGAGAGGGCACAGCTGGCATGCAAATTCCTGCCATCAGCATGCCCGCATCTGCTGAATCTGTTGTGAGCTGTTCACCCAGCTGGGATTTTAATGTGGCTACATCCCTCCCTTTGGAAAGTTTTTTTTTCCCCCTTAATAAGAGAGATGGGGAAAAAAAAGCCAACACCAAATTAAATGTTTATGGGGTAGAACATGTGTGTGAAATTTTAGGCCTGTTGACCTTGGCAGGGTCCCCATAAGAAATTAGTACAAAATCAGTGGCATTTGTTGCTCTGAAAGGCTGTCAGCCATGAAGGCAAAGGCAGGCAGAGGGAGAAGCAGCCTGCTGAGGCAAGGCCCAGTCCTGAAGGTCCTGCCCGCAATCCCACAGCACTCAGCAGGTTTGGGGGCAAGGTGCCTGGTGGGTAGCGGTAAAATGAGGGGGTGGATGTGTGGCACAGTCAGTCCTAGGCTTCACAGTTCCTCAATTGCAGCTGCCACTGGTGGGAGTTTATGGCACCATGCACCCTACACCCAAACCTGTGACGCGCTGCAGGAGCTCACAGGTGCTGACAGCTCTTGTCACCTCCTGGGAAGTGCTCAGACCCACACAGGACTGGGCCACACACCCCACTCCCACCTGTCATCTTGCCTGTCAGCTACTGACACTGGATGCGAACTCTAACAGATTTTTTTATTCCACAAATGGACAGACAGCTCTTGACTTGACCCAGCAGATTCCTCACCTTTCTTCCATAGCCTTTATATTTCAGTGAAATGCCTTAAATAGCATTTGTGTAATAATGCTTTTCTGCTGACCCATATTCTTAGCAGAGGTTCAAACCCTGCTGGCAGCTGCTCCAGGTTCAGCCTGTTAAACCCTCCCTGTATAGCTGAGGAAGCAGAATTAGTTATCCAGGAGAAGAAACAGGTGCCAGGAAGAGGGGAGGGAAATGTAAGGGACAGCCCAGTTCCTGGAGGACTGAACCAAATGTTTGGTTTCTCATCTGCTGTGATTCCTGCAAGAGAATATCCTTGCAGGCATGAACCTAGGCACTTATGTAAAGGCTCTGTGTTCTGGTAGAAGCAAGAAGATGAGCTCCTCACACAGCTGAATAAAATCCAGAAGAAACAGGGCTCAGTATACAGCTCAGCACAGGTTACCCCATATGAAATGCTGACACTGGCTGTATAACCTAATTGCACCACTTTCCTCACCTCATAGGACATGGATGTATGGACACTGCAAGAGCTGATTTCCAATTGGTGTTCACAGACATGAATGCATTTGGGGTTCCCTTATTCCTACCTCCTCCCCTTTCACACAGTATCCTTGTGTCAAGGACTTGGGATGGCAGAGATCCCAAGAAAAAAAACCCTTTTCTCTGAATCTCCACTCCCTCCTCTTAAAACTGGTCATTCTCCAGAATCAGATATGAAATTTGCTAATTTTTACTTTCTCCTAGCATGGGGACATGTGAGTGTCAGTCCTTGCTCCAAGAGGCTCTTTTTTTAGGCAAGATTCAAGAGCAGGTCAGTAAGAAAATACAGACTTGAACTTACTCAGGCAGGAGAGTAAACTGCACCTTTATTTACCACAGCTATATTGAGTGCCTTCACCACACTCCTAGGAGGTAAATAATATGTCCCTGTTTTCACTATCCCTACTTCATGCTAAGAATCCACTTTCCAGTCTGGACCACCTGGACAACACCTAGTTTGTGGATGTCACTGGACAGAAGCATGTGATAAAGGCTGAGTTGCTAAGCAGTGATAAGGTACTCAGGTACTTAAAGAATCCTAGAAAATACAGCCGTCAGAAATGTAGCTAAAGATTTGAGGCATCCAGAGGAGTAAGCACAGGTTTATAAGTGTTTACTCCTATACTGGGTGACCAGAATTTGCCCATATCCTTTTCCAGGCTTGAGCCTTGCCCTATTCATAGCACAGCAATTGTATTCCACCACCAATCAGTTTTATTAAGGCTCATGAAGTTGCTGAATTATTTTTTTCCTCCAAAGACACTATTGTATAATGACTGCTTATGTTGTAAGCTGGTAAGTCCCCAGTGTATGGTCCTTCCAAGAAGAAAATATTTTCTTTTCATTCTGATAACTCATCTGGAAGTCTATAAATAGGGAGGGCAATCCCATATTTCCCCAAATAAGAGATGGACAAGGGGGATTTTTTTGGTGCTCAGATGAAAGGATTCTTAATTACAGACCTCAGAAAGAACTAAGCAGCACTGTAATTGCAAATATGACAAAGAAGGTCACTCTTTCGGAGATGCAGTAAAAATAAGCAGACCAGAATGGGCCCATTAGCAGCACAAACCCAGTTCACTTGCCTAAATATTTCTAAAAGAACTGAGAGTGGAAACAGACCAATAGGCACCAAAAAATCCCATGGAATGACTTTGCTGAACTGGCCAACTGCTCTGTAGTTTCCAAATCCACCTTTTCACTGCAAACAGCTCTATTAATTGACCATGCTCTGACACTGCAAAGGTAAAATACAATCATCACTTTTGCTCCTATTAACTTTCACCCAACACCCACAACTTAAGGTAGTAAGCTGGCAATATTATCCACATCTTCATCATCATTAAAGACAGAGATTAATTGTCTGGTTCAAACTCTCATTAGAGGTTAAAATGATATTCCTTCAACAGAGCTAAACCCGAATGGACTTTGAGGGATGAATGATTGTATTTTACCTTTGCAGTGTCAGAGCATGGTCAATTAATAGAGCTGTTTGCAGTGAAAAGGTGGAAGAAAGAGAATATGACTTGCATTTTTGGAAAGAGACAAAGATTGTTTAAAGCCTGTGCAGGAAAGAGATTAAGTACTTGCTGGGAAGCCAGAACTGCAGTAGAACTTTTTTTTTTTTTTTTTTTTTTGTAGTTCCACACATTTACTCCTAATCCAAATGAAATTTTACCTTTTCAGATTATGCTGTTTTGGGAGTTACTGAACTTTATGACACTGAGTGAAGTTGTCTGCTCCACTCCAGCTCTCTCCCACTGTTTTACAAAGGTGCTACAAGGTTCCAGTAGTCCCTTACCCTCCTCTTGGAGCAGTCCTCAAGTTCAAGCACTGCAGAGACCAACAGAAGGTGTTTGTGCCAAGCACTGAAGACCTCTTTTGAGATGCTGTGTGCATTCAGGACTGTGGCTGTGGCCACAGCAGAGCCTGGAGAAGATGCCACATTGCCTCCCAGGAGTGACAAAATACTGCCAAGGACCTTAATGGCCTCAAGAGCAGAAAAGGACCCAGAGGGCACAAGTGTAATCTGCAACCATACTGGTCGCTCCCACACACACCCTGTGGTGATCAGTGTTTATGCAAAGTGACACTATGATCAGCCAGTTTTTGAATACCTGAATCCTCGAGTCAGACAGACAGACTTGTCTGTAATTTCATAAGATCTGCCATGGATGGTTATAATTGTCATTCTGGCATCTTCCAAGAAGTCCCCTGAGACAGAGGCACCAATAGACTTTTGCTGGGGCTTATGTTCTGTACTGAATATCCCACGGGAGCACCTCATCTACATAAAAAAAAACCTCACTAGTTTGCAGTATTTTGGATTTCTTTCTGCCTCCAACATACTGACTGGTACCTAGGAGATGTCATGTGCCCCAGCAAGTCAAATATACATAATTATAAAGTAACTGCAAGGGTGAATAATGTATCACACATCATCATTGGAACATATGGGCTCACAGATTCTACATAATGAGCAATAGACTGCGTATTGCTGGGATCTCACACAGCTTAGGGAGTAGGTTATATATTCATAGAGTGTGACGTGGCAGTCCTTCAGCTTGTGTGTCCTCACAAAACCAGAGGAGCTGCCACAGCCCTGCAGTGATGCTGCTGGGTGTGAGACTGGTCATAAATGGACATAGGAAGGTTTTGTATGTGCATCAAGTCTGTAAGCCTGTTCTAGAAATGACAGTGCTAAACCCCATCTCCAAGGGGTGCCTAACCAAAAACTGTCACAGGATGTATCTCCTTTAATGAAACAGGCCTGGGGTACACACACAAGGAATTGGATGCTCTTCTCGGCACTGTCAAATAGTTATACAAGTGGGCCCTGGAAACATTTTGATGAGGATTGAATAGTCATATTCCAGACAGCAGACAGGGTCAGGGACTGCCACAGGCCAGAGTGCTTTTGTGGATGGGCACCATGAGGAATTTTATTACTCCAGTTTATGCATCAGGCATTCAAGACACATAGATCCAAAGCTGGGAGTATCACCTCAGCCCTGGAGCTCCTCCATCCCTAACCAAGCTTCCCTGCTGAGCCCCACTGCCTCAGGCCAAACTGCTCCACCAGCACAACAGAAGTCCTTGCCTCACCTTGCTAACATCCCCGGCGGCCACAAAATTCTCCTGGAACTGGGGATTTCTGGGCTCAAAAACAAACACCACCAGCAAAATCTGACCTAACCCTGGGTCTGCAGCCCCATCTTGGTGTAAAAAAGCAGGGACAATGAGCAGCAATGTCTTCATCATCTCTTTTTTTCTCAGATTGTTTGTCTGCAGGTTGTTCATGCTGAGGACAAGATATGTAGGGACAGAGTGGCAGCAGTGGCAGCTATGACCCAGCTGTCCAGAACTCCTGTGGAGCTTGAGTAAGTAGCCCTGGTTCTTACCCCAGGGATTCAGGATTAGGAAGGCCAAGGTCCAATGCCATAGCACCTAGGAGCAGGTGTGTTTTCCAATGGACCCAGAGTTTGCTGCTACAAATGGTAACCTCAAATTTCTGTTCTATGGGGAATTCCAACATTTTAAATTCAGCATTGACATAAAAAGCCCCCAGGTTTCAACTTCCCATACTGCAGATTGTTGTGAGGAAATATAATTGCTGTCAGCTGAAAGGTTTTGCTTCTGGTTTGATTCGGAGAGTTTTTTTCAATTTTGTAATCTAATTTTTACATATGAATAGAGCATAATAATTGTTTTAATTATAAACAATATTAGATATGATAATGCAATAATTCATTAGTATTCTGATTGTTAAGTGCTACTGTAACTGGTTTTTGCTTTGGTAATTGGTATTTTAATTGGCAATTGCTGTTCCAAATGGCCATTGGGGTAATTCTTACTAGTGACTGGTAATTACAATGAAAATTGTTAATTGGTATTCTAATTGGTAATTCATATTTGGTTTTCTCATTGGTAACAGAGCAAAGTGGTCATTTGTAATAGATAATTGGTTTGGTAATTGATTTAGCAATTGGCATTGTAGCAAATACAAAATAAGTGATCAAGACACTCATTTATTAATATTACAAAATATAGGACATTTTGAAATTAAAGCTAGTTTAGGAAACTGACAATCAAATGCTTCCAAGCCATAAATCTCTTACCAAAATGTCTATTAAACAAAAACAAAACAAAACCAAAAAAAAACCCAATCCCGATTTTAAGGAATTTTTTTTTAAAATGGGTATTTGTGGATATCAGCAAGATAACATCTTTTCAGTGTTTCAATTTCAGCAAATTCCAAGAAGAAAAGGTATTGTCCTGGAGAATTTTTGACAGGCTTAGTTATACCATCCTGCAGCATCAACACCCAAACCTGGTACAGAGCTGGGCTGTCACCCACCTGCTACCTCTGTGAGATAACATAGCTGGGTGAAGCTTTCTCTGCAGGTACACAGGCAGTTTTGTAGCCACTTACATCACTCACATCCCCACAGCATCAGCATAGGTGCCTCTGAAGGAAGTCCTAAATATTACAGAACAAAGGGTGACTTTACAGTCACAACACGTGAGGCGTCTCTTAATAAGATGACTTAACACATGCAGTATCATATGGTAGGGGATCATGGCTGAGCTGGTCCTGATGAAACCCAGTCCCAATAGTACGCACTTGCACCTCCTGGGCATGGTCCCTGGAGGAACATTTCATCATTATCTTGCTATGCAACATCTTCTCCTGAACTATCATCTGAACATCATCTCTCCCTGCAGATAGGGCAGAATTTTACCCAACATTGCTCTTCAGCCAGGATATTTAATGCTGTATGAAGTCAGATATGGTAAAAGAAGCTAGGTTATCAAACATAATTGTTCCTTATTTCCCATATGCATGTGATGATTGTTTCCAATACTGGGGGTCTTTTGTTTGATGTTCTGAAATTCAGGGAATTCATAGTGCAATCCACTGGGTGGGAAAACATATGACTTTAAAGAAAGAAGACTTTGCAGTGATGATATTCTATCAACATCCATATAAAGACAGCAAGACTAAGATTTGAAGGGAAGAGTAACTAAAATTGCTCACTACAGTCTTTGATGCAAAAAATACTTGATTGCTTATATAACTGATGGTACAAATTTTCACAAAAAAATACCCAGAACTGCCAGTACTATTTCTGTCCTATTATGGCCTTTGGAAAACTATTGATTTTCTTTCAGATGCATCAAGTTGAGCATCCAATGTACATTCTTCCTGGCCAAAATTGTTTGCCTGAAGATATTTGAATATCTGGCTCATTATACTGTGTACTTCCATGATCAGCATAGAAATGTGAGAAAGAAAAGACCCCCGTTGGTCATCCAACTCAACCCTTGGCACTGCAGAATTGTTCCTTCTCCATCCTATACATTTTTCAACTGTTTTATCCAGGCCAATTATAAATGTGTCTGATAATGGATTCCCCTGGAAGACAGCTCACCACCAGTGACCACAGTTATTATGAACTGGGACTGGGATTACATCCAGTTACAAGAAAGGAGATTTCAATGAGATAAGTACAAAAGGAGAATGGAGGAAACAGCCAAAGGAAAGCTATGATCTGAATACAAAGAGCTCATGTTTCAAAGTAAAAGACCCACTGCTTAACAAGAAAGTATAATTCTTGAGACTGCATCTTTTTCAGATGATCAGAAGATAGTCTGGACCTTTAACTACAAACCAGACATTCCTCAGAGTTGGGTGGGTTTTTGGCATCAGCCATACCTCCTTCAGCAGGTAGCAGGAGTTCTGATGAGAGTTAAATTGATAACACAGATATTTGGAGGGCTTGATCTACAAATTGTAAAGTTCTGCTTGTAATTTCACCTACCTGAATTCTAAGAGAGATTTCCTTCTCTTTCCTTTGCTTCAAATAGTAACAAGGACAAGGAATTACTTTTAAAAGACTGCTTATAAACTGAAATATGAGGGTGCATTTCTAACATAATTTTTGAAAACACCTTTATCCTTCTTACATTATTTTCAGGGTCTATGAGGGTTTCATCAAAACAATTCAAAATGCTTGTCTCTACTACCCAGTAATTCAAGGCCAATTCATAAAACCTTACATAATGTTCATAGATTTTGTAGTGTGCAATTACATTTTTCAAATGATTCTCATTTCTCTTATTCTTTTTCCTGTCTTATTTAACTTAACCAATCAAAACTCCATTTATTTCTGATTTGAAAATTAGTTAATGCAAATAAAGCCTGGCTGACACTTGCAAGTCAATTCCAAATGCCCTTATAGCCTGCAAGCACTACTCTTTCCTCTTCCAAAACCACATTTAAGTCGTGTCCCTGTGTGACTGATTGTATGTTGGGTATATAGTTTGAGATACATCAGGAAAACATGATATATTGTTGCTAGTAAGTTTTATTGCCACATATTAAATATTATTCACATGTAACAGTTTTGGCTATGTCTACACTGGAGGTCACAGCTAAGACTCCTTCAAAATTAATAATGAAGACACCTGAAGTTCTTCTCACACAGTAAGTTGTTAGCTGGGGTGAAACCCACAAAGTAGCCACCATGTGCACCATTGTGCCTAATGTAGCCATGTGCACCCAGTTCTGGCTCCATGCTTTATTTATATACTGCATTGCTTCTGGATCTGGTGCATGTATTAGTATGGGCAGATCATACCACACTTCTTTCAAGGGATAGGCTTGTCCTTTATTAATCTACAAGTACCACTGAAGGATTTTCTACCTTATTTCTACCACAAGAAAAAGCAAGCGAACTTTAAGTCTTATTAAAAATCACAATATTAAAGACCTAGATTTCTACCTTCCCCTAGCTCTTCAGTTCTGAACTACGTTCTCCCCCAGCATCATCAGATATTAACCTTCTCTCATTTTGTATGCATTTTTGAAGCTCATTTCAGCCTGAAGGTAATGTTAAAGCTGGTATCAACCTCTAGCTGGGGACACCTTCCATGCTTCTAGCAATGCTGGTCAAGTGATTACTAGCATGACTAATTTGGCACTTTTTTTTTTTTTTTTTAAATATTTCTCTCCAAGAAAAACTGCAGTAAAATACAGGACATTTTAGTTTGAATTCTGACTGACATCTTTGATAGTTTCAGTACCAATTACAAAACCACAAGGTTACATCACCAAGTCAATAATAGAATCACAAAATGGTTAGGGTTGTAAGGGACCTTAAAGGTCATCTACTTCCAACCCCCTTCCCATGGCAGGGACACCTCCCACTAGACAAGTTTGACCTTCACTTCTCCTTCAAAGTGCAGTAGCCTCATATTCCTGGAGAAGGTAGTTCACCAGCAACATTGGCCTAAAGACCATCAATCTTCAAGTGCACTTCCACTGAAGGCAGCAATGCAGCATGAAGATATCAGACAGCTTTAAACACATTAGCTCAGGTACAGGAAGCTGATTTACTGCAGTGGCACAGAGCTCTACATGTGCTAATTTACGTTGCTTCTCAGCTAACAGCTGTGTCCTTGTAGTAATTGCTATGACTTTTATCTGTTGTTTTCTAGAGTCTCATTAAAAGAGAGATCAAAGTAAAATCAGCTCTAGATTAAGACACATTCATTTTGATATATATATGTGCAAGCATTTAGGTGCTAACCATAGCTGTCCAAGTCCCCAAGATCTGAAGTACCTGAACATCTGAGGTGTCTACCCTGGAGCAGCAGGTATGATCATGACCTAGAGAAGATCCATTCACTTCTGAAAGGATGGCTGTAGGAAATATGGGATGCTCTAAAGAGAACTGGTTTGTACCTCAGATGTGTTGTTACGTATGTTCAGTAGTGGGTCACCTGAGTTACTGGGAGCTCAGACACCCCACATGCAGACACCTACAAGTAGTCACTAATGCTTTGGTGTCTTAATATGGAGGTGGCTGCCACTCCCAGTGTATGATTATGGAGTACATCATACTGATGAGCAAGTTTGCTGCTGTGATGACCCTAAAGGATGAATGCACGTTTCAGACTACTGAGTGAACAAACCACAGTGACTTCCCATTTTAGTGCACAGCAGTGTCCAAGTACACAAATAAAGGTACTCCACTCTTCTCCCTTTCTTGCCCCTCAGGCCCCCGAGATCTTTAGCAACCTGTCCTGGTTTGGGTGAAAATAGGACTAATTCTGTTCAGTGATTTTACTTTTCAGCTCAGTAATTCTAATTAACAGCACTTTCTGAAGTTAGAAGCATTTTTTTGCAGTGTCTGCTGCCAGCAGTGATAACAGCCCATGTTTAGAGTTACTACCAAGAACTGGTATGCAGACCAAGGCCACTGCTGGACGGTGTGTACCACACAGGGGGGTGTAGGAAGGAAAAGACTGGACCTAGGAAGGAGTGGGCAGGGCAGATAACCCCCAACTGACTGAGGTATTCCATCCCATATATGCCATTATTCGTTAGCAAGCAGAGGGATCCAGGAGAGTCTTTTGGGCTTTTACCCGGACTCTTCTCCCCTCTTGGACTGCTTCCCCGGATCATCCAAGGAGGACTCTGCCCATTCTGCCTT
>VWZY01004963.1:185021-196685 GCA_013399075.1 Chloroceryle aenea | reverse complement strand
AGAGAGCATCTGTTGGGTCTTACGGGCTGCCCTGACCCTAAACCACGACACAACCTCATCTCTACAAATGCTCACATAGTTCCAGGCTGTACTACAGATAAAAATTACTCCCCTACTCCTGCTTGCACTTAACATGTAGTGTTCCATCCCTCACCTCCCAATATCTTAAGTTTCCCCTCCCTCTCTGATAAGGTCAGAGAAGTTGTGCCCTAAATACAAGAGATGGCAGGCAAATGATGGTACAAATTCCACTGGGAAGAGGGTAGGGGTGATAAAGGACATGAGCAACCAAAAAACCCAATGATGAAGAAGCTCCAACTAGACTCATCTTTGTCAGTGAGGCTCAGGGATGGGGGATCAGTTACTGGGGGCTCGCTTCCTTGCTTTCCTCTCTTCAGTGTGAGACATCAGTGGCTAGGCAGCTGGTGTGCTGTGACAGCTGCTCATCATGCCGTTAGTAATCACACCATTGATACCTTGTGCTGCCTCTGGCTGTTTGCTGTATCCACCTGTTGCCTTTGGTCTGAGCTCCTAAACCCTGTGTTGCAAGGGCTGTTACTTTCTGGTGTGCTCTCTCCAACCCTGCCGGAGGTCCCTGTGTGCTATCACAAGGTAAGCAATAAATAATGAAGCACCCAACTATTTTAGAAACAGTGCTGCAGAAGCTGGTGAAAAGGTTTAAAATAAGCAAAGTTGGATTTCTGGTGGAAAGATTTGTTACTGGATATGTTTTATTATGGCTGCTTGGCTCATTACTAATATGCTATTTCACTATCTCTCAATGGATTACTATCAGTGGAGAGAAAAAACAGTAAGGAGAAAAACATACATTTATGATGGTTTTGATGTCTTTTTTTTTTTTTAAGTTCCTATGTCCATATATTCCAAATATGGAGCTCTAGAACATTTGGAGTTTTCAGATCTGTGGGGACTTTCATCTGCTTCTAAACACTGACAGCTCAATGGTCAAAGAGATTGCATTTGGGACAGGCAATCACATTATCAAATGTTGTATTTCATAAAAATAATGCTTCCTTTTTTGTTTTTTTTCTCCCACTTCAGCCAAGTTTTCCAGAGCATACTAGCCAAATTTCACGAGAAAAGTAGTGAATTTACAACGTATCTGTTATCTTCAAGAGACACTAACTCCAGTGGTCTTGCTGCTTGCATTGAGTTCTCCAGTTTATCAGAGAGGGAGGTGGAAAAAGCTGGAGTTTTTTATACAATATGAAGCTTCACTGTGACTTTACACACAGTTTAAGTGAAGCAATAGGGAAACTAATATTCAGAAAATTCGAAGACTTAACAGAAAAGCTCAGACAGTAAAAATCTAAACCCTTCCATAGAGGGTTTGCTCATGCCAGCATTCATGCACTGTTTATCAGAACATCATGTTCCTGAAGAATTTGACCTTAACTGTTGTTCTTCTTGGATAAGAGAGGATTACAGAAATGAAATATAAACTAATAAGTAAAACAGAAGCACAGACAGAAGCACAGAAACTCTAGAAGAGAATGGATCTCTGGAGATTATCTGATCCAGTCCCCAGTCAAAGCAGAAGTCACAAAAGGTAGCTCCAGGATTTCCCTAGCCAACTCTCTCCAAAGACAGAGATTCTACACAGTCTCTGGGCAGCCTGTTCTACAGCTTCACTACCTTCACCGGGAAAAAAAACAACAATCCTTATATTTCAAGTGAATTTCCCTTACTGCAACTTTGCCTTTTTTAACCCTTTGTTTAAAAAGATTGAATAAACTTAATGAGATCTCTTAGGAAGTAGAGAATGATTATACAACTGCTAGCCTGAAGAATCTGGGTACAGAAACGTTATCACAAGGAACAAGTATTCAAGTAAAATCTTAGTCTGATTTTCAAGGAAAAGAGGTTCACAAGATCACATATTCAACATCTTTGTGTCCATCTATTCCCCACTCATACTTGGTAGTTTGTTTCAACCAAGTATCATGGAAGTATAGCAATCTCAGATGTTAGATTTCTACAAGTTTGATGAAAACCAGTGTGTGGGTAGATGAGACAGACTATTGTCAGTACCCTCATTGACAAAAACCTTCAATTTGAACTCAATTGTTACTAGATACCTGACAATCCACATGGCATCCAAATGCCCCAGCTAAAAGAAAAGACATGATCATATGGCTGGCGTTGTATTAGTTATCAGAGAATCCAACCACAGGATACAAATCCATAGGGAACTTAGGCTTCATTAGTTCTGCTGTTCATGAAATGCATTGGGGTTTTTACCTTTACTTTTATGCTTCAGTTGAGAAGTCATAAATTTCCACAAGCAAAAAAGCTCCTTCATATAAGCTCTTACATGAGAAAGATAATGGCTAAGAATAGCTGGTCAGATGATTTACTATTACAATTTTCTGTGGGTATATGGGATTTCTGGATGTCACTCAGCTGCCCTTAACAATAGCAAGGACACAATTGTTTCCATAGTAATACCCATTCCAAAGGGGTGAAGGTGTGTGTGTTGGGGGGAAAGTACAAAGCAAGAGGGAGGCACAGTTACACAGACTTTCATAAAGGACAAAAATCAAGCACAACAGAATTTGATTCTGCAATCCTTGCTATAGAAATTCCTCTTTTAATGTCACCCTATTGCACTGAATCCAGCAGAAAACTGACTTGGGCAAGTGTGCAGGCTAATACTCTTTCATATTTTAGACAATGTAAGTAGATAGGAAAGTGTTGTCCCTTTTGTCACTCTTGTATCTTGAGTAGCTTAGCCACAACTGCACCTCTATTAATGAGAAAAAAACATCCCTAGTTTGTGATGACAGAATAGTACACCTGACTATACTATTTCATTTCTTACTCGGTACAATAGATAAGAATGGTCCATCAGGCTATCCTCCTAAATAACCTAATGGTCTAAAATAGACAGTCCTTCTGTGCTGCTCTTAAAAAGAGTTAACCAAAGAACAATTTCCTGATAAACACTCTAAACATGCTTTATACCTTTTCATCTAAAAATACCCTCAGAACAGAGAAATTCTGCTGCAGCATCTGTCAGGGCTTTTCTGGTGCATTCTAGTATTCCTGGTCACTCTTAAGAGAACAAGCATTGCAGAAACAAAGGAAAGCCAACACTGAAGTAAACAAGGCACTTCTGCATCTTTCTTCTATGGTTTAATAGAAAACGCTCATCACACAGTCTCCCAGCTGCAGCAGGAGAAGTACCCAGGAAGGTTTTAATAAAAATAGCTTTTAAAAATGACTGAGGGAGGGGGTGAAACTAAGAATTTATTTGCAATTCCATTTGTCCAAGATGGCTCCTGGTGCTGGTGCTAAAAGCTCTGCTATTGACTCAGACGGTTATATGACCCTTTGATCCAGAGCCAACACAGATGAGTAGAAGATAAGCTCCGGCCTCAGAAATAGGAAAAGGGCATTGGAACATAGAAAATAAAATAATCTAGTCAGTCTTCTAATCCTTAAATGAATCTGTTGGGTTTGGGTTTTTTTAATATTCTGCAATATGATCTGTGAATCTAAATTTTCAGTAGCTATTAAAAGAGCACATTTTATTTCTGAATCTCCCTTCTCAGAAATCAGATTTCCCTAGCCAACCAAAAAAGATGCTTTCAAGACAGTGCTCTCTCAGGGAGGCATTGCGTTGTTGATTTTCCTTGAGATGACATACATCTTTGGGCCCTTCCTGTTTTTCAGTGTTTTCTTAAAAAAGTAATAGATTCTGGAAGCCAAAATCCCCTTCCCAGCCACAAAAAGATGCAAGAAAAACTAAGTCTTCTCAACAGGGCTTCAAGATGGGGTCATGCTAAAACAGAATCCCAGGAGGGCTTCCTCTGAAGAACTCTGTCCCACCAGATGTTTGTTTTGTTGTCTTCCTTAAGTTGATGATGCAAGGTGAGCTGCATGGGTTGATCCCAGGCTGATCTGTGCCCAGAACCTCACTGCAATTAAGGTGGATTTATTTTCCAGTGGATCTAGGGATGGTGTGGGACTGTGAAGTGATCAGCTGATGACATCCATCTTGCTCTAGCAGGAAAAATCTTGAGTGGGCTTGATCTTTGTGACTTGGGTTTTGTTGTTTACATTCAGTTGTAAAGCATGTACAGACACACACAACACACACACACACCTCCCCCAGAACTGAAAACTGTAGATCACCTCTTTGTCACACAGGTGCCACAAGACTTAAGGTGAATATTCTTAAATAACGAAACCTGAGCTGACAGTGCTTCTGTGACCAAAGTGTTTTATTAAATAAAAACAAGCATGGGATTGTACATTTTATGCTGAGTACTCTATGACACTATAATGAATAATTTGTAGGATAATGCTAAAGGATAGCATTAGCAGCTTTAGACCATATGAACAAATGTAGCCACACTAATTGTAATAATTGTGGAAACGACATAGAAAAGCTGTCAGAGGCAAAAGTAGTCAGAGAGTCTTCTGAGGACCAGACTGTGATACAGCCTGAGGGCTGGCACAAAAGAAGGGAGGGAAGCTCGGGTTTCTTTCTCCTTTGGAGTCACTACATGTTTCTCCTGAAATGCAGGAGGAAGTGGGTTCTGCAGACTCACTACATTTCCGTGTGCTGGGCAAACTGATGGAAGAATCAGCCTAGGGAGGGAGTAGAGGCTGAGGGGAGCCTTAAGCACATACACCCCAGGCTACCCAGGAGCACAACTGCACCAGTTCGCTGAGCAGAGTATTCTACAACAGGGAGAAGACCCAGTGCAGTCAGAGAATCATATAAAATTATAGAATCATAGAATGCTTTGGGTTGGAAGGGTCTATTAAAGATCATCTAGACCAACCCCCTACAGTGAGCAGACACATCTTCAACAAGATCAGGTTGCTCAGACTCCTTTTCAACCTGACCTTGCACGTTTCCAGGGATGGGGCAACCCATTCCAGTGTTTCACCACCCACATTGTAAAAAAAGCTCTTCCTCATATCTAATCTAAATCTACCCTCTTCTAATTTAAAACCATTTCTACTTGTCCTGTTGCAACAGGCCCTGCTAAAGATTGTCCCCATCTTTCTCATAAGTGACATTTAAGTACTGGAAGGTCACAATAAGGTCTTTGGGAAGCCTTTTTTCCAGGCTGAACAACCCCAACTCTCTCAGCCTTTATTCACAGGAGAGGTGTTCCAGCCTTCCAATCATTTTCATGGCCCTCCTATGGGCCTGCTCCAATAGGTCTATGTCTTCCTTGTGTTCAGGACTCCAGAGCTGGGTACAGTACTCCAGGTGGAGTCTCACCAGAGCAGAGTAGAGCATCAGAATCACTTCCCTTGACCTGCTGACCACAATCAGTCCTCTGCAACCTGTGGGGAGGGATAAGGAGAGTAGATTATCCTTCTGCAGCAGTGACGGACTGGTGCGCATTTCCCTGGGACAGCACTTACACACCGCTGCTTTCAGTGCTTTTATCATAGCTGGGTTTTATAGCCATTACAGTAACAGTTGAGCTCTTTCCCTCACCCTCCAATAACAGCCTCATTTTATTAAGTGCCATACAAACACATACACAGAAACAGTGCTGCCTCGGCACAGCTACATCTCTGAACAAACTTGAGCTAGCAAATGTGTAGTTCTCATCCAAATTCGTAATTGTTTCTCATTTCTGGAACCGAACATGTATGCCACACAGACTGATATATACTGTCCCTATTTAAAAATTGACATGATGGGTTGTTTTCATATATAGCAGGAACAAGGAAAACGTGAACAAAAGTCGAGAGAGAAAACAAATCTGTATATTTCCATGAAAGAACCAATCTATTTTAGAGTCATCTTAGGCTGTGTTTTTAGTTGGGTTTTGTTTGTTTATTTGTTGGTTTCTTTTGCCATACTGATGAATGATATCGATTTGCATCTCACAGAATTGCATATACAATCCTATGACTATTTCCCTTAACTGCAACATTCAGAGCACCAAACATCACTTGGAGATTTCCCTGACTTTGATGCCTCGGTACACTAGCAAAGGTAGAACACCAGAAAAAAAGCTTTGTCATCTTGTTTTTCTCAATTCTTTCCCTTCACCACAACAGTTCTTTTGTTTATTTATTTATTTCAGGAACCCACTTTTTTTTTTTTTTCTTTTCTTTGCTATGCATATTTATAATGAAAAGATGATCTGTGTCCTCATTACTGCTCTATTGCTCGATGATGAAAAAACATGTTAACAAAGGAAAATGCTTTTCACTCAGCTCATAATGTTCCCTGCTGTTCAACTGGGACTGTAAAGAGTATGGTTTAATGAAAGAAGGTGAGAAGGTGAAAAAAAAAACTAATGAGGGTGTTGCTCTGTATTGAAAGATCATTTAGGAGCAGTAGTGATTTCCTTTGTATTAGAAAAATATAAAAAATAAGGTTCAAAAGCAGCATTGCCAAGGTCAAAGAGACCCATCTTCTCTGTTGCAGTATATTCATTCTCCTCCCTGACAACCTCCTTTTTCCACCTGGACCAGCATTTTGTAATTTTCAGATGGTGGAGAGAAAAAACCTCACATGCCTCAGTCAGCTTTTAGCTCTAAAGGAACATACAAAAATGCCACAGCCACTGAAAGCTGCCTGCACCATTAATAGAGCAGCTCATGAACCCTTACCTAGAGCTACAGCCACAGATTCAAACTCTGTAGAAAAAGAGATGCCAAAATCATGATCTTTAAGCTCATGAGATTACTGCCATTGGTTCCGGAGACTTGCAATGAAGAGTGAGTCAATACCAAGCCACGCTGTGAGGGGAGCACACAATGCCGAAAGGTTCAAAGCACAGAGCCAATTAGAGTCACTGAAGCCAGAAGGCGCTGCTCCGAACGGGAGCACCATGTCATCACTTCACAGCAGCTTCTTTCCAGTGTGCTAGAGACTAGACTTGAGCATCAGAGGGAGACTGAGAAAGGAAGGAGGAGGGGATGGTGTACAGAGGTTTCTCCATAGCAAGTGCTCACCAGTCTTCTGGCTCTTCTTTTCTGTCATCTTTGTCAGGACTTGGTGGAAGGAACGTGACACAGCACAGTATCACTGCCATTAGAGCAAAAGAAAAAACTTTGTTAGTACCCTGCAGTGCCACCCACAACAGAATAGGCAAAACATTACAAAAAAAAAAAATCAATATAGCAGAAGATTAAGCTCAAATGTGTTCTGTCTACTATGGCTGCTAACACCCATCAGTAGAAAACTGTCAATTAAAAAAAAAAAACAACCTTCATTCTTATCTCTGTTAGATGTTGCTCTCCTCTTCTTAATGCAATGAATTCATAACTTAAATTGTATAGAACTGTGGCTAAAATGGTTCATCATTGCTCAACTCTCATTGAAAAGGACACAAGAAGAAGCTGAAGAGAGTAACATTCAGGGAACTGAACAGCTTCAGGGAATAGTTAATGATGGGACAGAGAGATTTGAATGCCTGCATCACTGGTTTTAATCTGGTTCAGGGGTAGTGACACGAAGTCATGACTGTTATGACAGCTGTTTGTTTTCCTGCATGAGATAAGTTGGTGGTCTCGGCCTGTTCCTAGCTGGTGGACATCTGTGTTACAAAAGCCAGCAGCACATCTCCCAGCCTGTGCTGCTGGTGGAGCCAAAAAGCCAAGGTCAGGTTTGGGGAAGAAGCAGGGCTGCCGTGCTACCTAAGCAACAGGCTGAAGCATGCTGCAAGAGACAGCCCAAAACAAGGACACTGCCATGTGTCACCAGTGATGTGAACAGTGACTGGCAACCCATCCCTGTCACAAGAGACCAACATTCAACTAAATATAGAGCTGGATAATTACCAAAGCCCCCAGGTAATCCATTCACTTATATGGATTCTGTCATTCCCTGGGCTGAGGTTTTTTTCATTTGCTGGATGGCAGTAAGGCTACTCCTGGACAATAACATTTCTGATTGGGTTTTTATTGTTATTATTTGCAATGTGTTAGTGCCTGCAGGTCACAGACAGGATTATGACTTTGTTGTGATAGGTGTTCACAAACTACTGGTAAGATACGGTTCTTGCTTTGATGAACTTATAGTTTAAACAGAAAAGCCTGAGAGTGGTGAAAGACAGGAGATCCTATTATCCTCATTTTACAGCTGGGGAGCATCAGCAGAGAAAGATGAACAGCAGTATGTCCTGAGGTGCTGAGATCATGGAGCTCTTGCTGAACTCAACGAAAACTGTGTGTGTTCAACACTAATGAAAAAAAGGGGACTGACATCACATAACAAGTTAGGAGCAGAATCTGGACTTGGTGACTCCCAACCTGACCTTACTTGTTTGACAGCTTGCAGAGAAGACATAGAAAATATGAAAAATAATGTTGCCTTAAGAGTACTTCTCTGTGCTGCAGCAGCACCTAAACATAACAGATTCTCAGTCCCTGTGGTTTAGGAAGAGAAGGCGAGCACAGGAAATGGTCCAGGTTTAAGGTTTTGTTTTTCAACCTTTTCTTGTCCTTGTTCAAAGGAATTTCTATCATCATGCTCGAGATATGGAGGAGCAGAACTGTATCTATAGTGAAGACCTTCTTCAACTTCTTCCAGAGAAGTTGCTATCCTAGCATGGACAGATAAAGATGTGCCTTTGGGACAAGCAGACAGTTTTCTTAGTTAGGAACTGGACATAAAACCAAATCTTGCCTCTCATTTGAAAATTATTTACGAAACAGCCACATAAACCTTGTGAAAACCCATTTGCCTGTGGCACACAGGACATGAGTGTTTCTAATGGCGTGCTTCAAATTGCCTCTTAGGAGATAATATATGTCTCACTTGATAGTTGTTTCTACCTACAGATGAAGGAATATATGTGAGCAAAACCTCCAAGCTTATATGAGCCAGTTAGCAGGAAACACTCTTGAAAAGAAGAGATGGAGAAATCTTGAAAGCAACCATTGAACTCCAGGATCTGTAACACCAGAAAGCAAGTGACATTTCTGAGATCACCAAGGCATCTAACCTTATTGTTGTATGGATTTTTACTAAGTATATCATCAAACTCACCCATTAGGCACCTCTGATCAACCTGAATAAATAAATAAAATGTTTCATGGATGAAAGCCAATGTAGTAATGTGGTAGACAATGTTTATGTTTCATAAAAAGTATGAAATACAGGTATTTTGAAAAAAAAAATCTGACTCAGAAGGCAAGAACTGGTGGAATTTGTCATTTAAGAAGAGCATAGGATCAGATGGATTATCTCCTCTGTTACGTCCTTTCCCCAGAAATAAGAACTGAAGAAAATTCCAGTTGCAAATAGTACTGAGGATGGCCAGCAGATACCTGGCTGATGCACTGCTCTGAAATATGTTAGCTGGGAACAACCAAAAGAAAAGTGAGAAAGAAAACTTATACTCTCAGGCTCTATGCCGACCCCTATTTTTTCTGACAGACCTCATCTTTATTAAATGGTTTCCTCTCAACAGGAAGCAAGGCTTGAAGTGCAAATAAAAACAAGACTGCAAGTAGCCCTCTACTTAAATATTTTCTCATTGTGCACTTTAATAAGGTGGCTATAAATGTGTTCTGGAATTCCATCATGGTTGAGAACTCAAGAAAATTCAGATATTCTAGTTATCCTAGGTGTTCAGGGTTTACAAGTTTGCTCCAAATCAGAACAGCAGAATTCTTTACCTTGAGAAAGTTGTGGATGACATTAATTTCAGGTCGATGGAAATATGTGATTCAGCTTTTCAAATTCTGTATTATTTTATAATCTAGAATATAAAAGGAAATATTTTGAAACCAAAGCTCATTTTGAAGGATGAAATTGAAACATTTAGCTTAGAAATGTCAAAATGAGATGTTCCCACACTGTTGGAACATCCCTCCACCACTTACTTTTTTTTAAATGACATTTTCAGTGCAACTGACACAAGTTTGCAAAGTGTTTCGATTTTGACAGGGTTGCATTTTCCAGTGGAAAGCTGTTCTTTCAGAGGTTTTCCAACCAGCTCCACTAGGAACAGGTGTCACAGGATTGGAACAACCTTGCCTTTGCCAAATTGTTACATTAAAAGCAAGATCCTGGAAAAGTGGCTGGGGTATGCAAAGTATGAGGGGTCACAGGACGCCCCACCTTGAAGAAGGTTAAAGCAACTCTGGCCACATCCTTGTCTCCTGTAGAACTGCTACACTTGTGGGATGAACTGGCAGTAGCAACTGTGGGGGATTTTAGGGGAAAAAAAAAACCCTCAGTGTGTAGGCATGGCTACATGCTCAACACTGCAGTTTCCTTCTCTACCATCCAAGTTTAGAAGTGACAGAGAGAAGGATTACCCTGGGATTGGAATAACTCCCAGTTCAGGATGGGGATCTTAAGCAAGCCATGAACGTGGGGGTGGAATAAGCACTAACATGTGCCCTTAAATTCTCCCTGTGGGCTGATTTTGTCTGATGATGTCCACTGGATGTGACTTGCCTTTGCTGAGGGGATGTGTCTGTCTGTGAACGTGGCAGGTTCATATTGAAAATACCCAGGTGTTTCAAAGAATTAAAAAGAAGTATTAGCCCCATAAGGAGGAGAAGTCACTACTTTCGGAAATGCACAGTCAAAGAAAAGTCTGTTCTGATTTACTGCAGTGTTAAATTAAGTTCTCTTTACACACCACCACTTCCGAATGACCAAACACAGAGACTGACTAATATCAAAAACTCAGGCTGGGAACAAATGAGTTAGCCTTTTTTTCTTTTCCACTTTTCTCATAGGAATGCTGTTTGAAATTATCTCCTTTCTTGTTAATTTAATGATTACCATTGGAAAGAGACAGCAGTGGAAAAAAATCCAGGCAGTAATTACAGCCTCACAGACTCACTGTGGGACTAGATGCAAGGAAACACTGGATGGGAAGAATGGGTCTGTGCTCCTCAGCAGGTGCACTTCCCTGCATGGAGCTCTGAGATTTTGGTGTCTCAGGCATCAGAGCCCCAACACAAGAAACATTCAAGATGAAGACTCACTTTCAAATGGCAAGAACATCTCAAGATGGGCATCCCTAAAAAATACCACCATCCGAAATATTTAACCCTCCCTCGTAAAGAGCTGAGTGCCTTTTTTTTGTTGTTTTTTTTTTTTAATTGAGAAATGGGGATACAGCATTATTTCTCCTCCATGGGTGGATGTGGTAGATGGACCAGTTAATGTCTTCAGACACTATGTCAAATAATAAATATTTATCATGTTTCTGTATTAATATGTGTGAAGGCAAATACATATTTATGAAACTGCAGAGGCAGAGGCATGCGGTGCAAAGCCAGCTGGATGTTACAGTCTTTAGGAACTGGCTGTTGAATACAGCCCAGCATTCTGGTTATGCCCATTGCCCATGTCTTTGGAGCCATTCCGTCCCTCACAGATGAGGGATTCCCCAGCACTTCTGAGGGCTGCCGTGACGGCAAGCCCCAAAATACCCAAGAAAGGGCTCAAGGATAGTAAGGAAAGGGAAAAAAACAAGGCAAAACTCGGGTGTTTCACAGGAATTACTGGCAAGGGGAAAGGGCTTGGCCTTGAGGGACTGGCTGCGAGCACAGCCATGGCCTAAGGCCCAAGGGCCTTCAACCCACGGAGCCCCGTAGCTGCACCAGCCCCGAGGCCCCGGCGCGACTGCGGGTCCAGGCCCCGCTCGTCCCAGGTTACGCCGGCGAGGGACCGAATCTGCTCTCCTCAAC
>VWZY01004963.1:108028-184401 GCA_013399075.1 Chloroceryle aenea | reverse complement strand
GGTTGGGGGGGTGCCCCGGTGCCGAGGGGAGCCTGGCAGCGGGCAGAGATGCCGAGGCTGGTGGCGTTATGGTTAACACGCGTCTATTCTTCTGTGCGCGGAGCCGGCAGCCTCCCAGGTTCCCACAGGACCTTATCTGACATCGGAGGTTTCTCCTCTACTCTGAACCCACCGGTGATTTATAGCGGGTGGCATGCAGCCCGGTTTTCCTCTGCACTTTTCCTCCCCAAACTCTGCCTTTGAAGTTATAGCCTAAATAAAAGGCTGTTCGCGATTTTGTGCGCAATGATGCTCTGTTAAAAGATGTCAGTTAGGCATCCAGCATCTTCAGATTATCCCAGTAGGGTTTCTGGTTGGTTGGTTTGTTTTTGTCTGCAATTCGGAGGTCTGGGGCGAAGAACAGCCTAAAAAGAGTGAGCTTTTTAAACTTCACACAGTGTTTGTCATGTGAAATCATCAGCTGTTGAGAAATAATTCTGAGTAAGCAGATGGGCTTATTTTAAATGGGCATCTTTTTGTCTCAGAGATGCCTGCAAATCTCCATTGAGAACACTCCTGGATGAGGTATGTACCAAGCCTAATGTAGGAGAGAGCCTCGTTACTGTGATTTCAGTTTGATTAAGTAAAATGGTGTCAGAAGATGAAGTCCATAGTTTTCCTTCTCTCTCTAAAATTATCATCAGTGTTGTTTTCTTTGTGGCAGCAAATTATATTAACAGTTTTGGCATATGTTCCTATTTCAAAAGAGAAAGGGACACAAATACCATAGAGCCAGATAGAAAAATACTCGAGTATCTGCAAGTTTAAAAAAATATATGGCATGTCTTTTTAAACCTGTTAAAGGTGTAGTAATGTTGGGGGTTTTTGTGCGTGTGTGTGTGTTTGGTTTTGTTGTTTTTTTTTTTGTTTTTTTTTTTTTTCTTTAGATGTATCATCCTGTTTTCATTGTTATTGTTCACCTTTTCTTAAAGGAATATAGCATTCTCTGCTGGGGGTGGCATTGATGTTCACATATATCAAGATCATGCAAAGGATCAGAGTGATATTCGGCACAATATTTAACAACAAAATGTGCAGCATTGCAAAAATTATTTGAGTGTGCATAATTCTTTTCCGATTACACCCCATATCAACTGCCAGCAGGAGCTTTCCCTTCTCAAGAAAGAAAAAAAAACAAAACAACCAAACCTGTGACTTTAGGAGGAATATTTATTATGCAGGCAGAGTTCATTAAATCATCCGTAAAAGGAATGAATGTAGCATCATTAAACAGTTTAGAAGGTGAACGTGAAATTCTTGATTTCCTTGAGGTTAAAATTAGTTTTATAGCAAACAGAAACAGCTTAGCTTTATTATCTGTTGGTCTTTGGAATGAGTGGCAGAACCATTTGAATAAAAGTAAAATTGATAAAAGCAGTAATTGTTTCACGGAGCCAACGGGCATCTATTGCTGAGGGGGGTGAAAGTTGGCTAGGTAAAGAAATTGACTATTTCCTGTGAATTTACCTCGTGGACACATTCAGTAACACCTAAACCCCCAGTAAAATACACATGAAAATACATATAAAACTCAAGGTGAAGGTGGAAGCAGGTTATAGTATTGTGATGATGAGCTGGTGTGTGCCTTTGATCCTGGCTGTTGTTCTTTGCTGAATTGTGTTATCTCAGTTGCATAAAGAAGCCCATTAAGGGCTTTCAAGCTCCGATGAAGGAATGGCAGGTCTTAGCCAGTGCAAGCCTTTCTTTCTTTTTCTCTGTTCTCAGGTTTCTGATTGGGCAGTAGAAATTTAGAAATGAAATAACTTTTTTTTTTTTAAGTAATCTCTGACTTTCAGCCTTTAATGTGGATGTCCCAAAATGCTTGCAGACTGTCATCCCACTAGGAATGTTTGTGCTGAAAATGTTACCCTTGAGAGGAAGAGCCAGAGTGGCTTTCTTTTCTACTGAGTAGAGGAGGATGAGGAGATTAAGAGGCAAAGGAGAACTCAATTCCATATATCCCTTAGAGTTGCCCAATAATTTTATAAATACATTGTCATTCCTGGTTCTGCAGGTCTCATGCACTGTCTTCCACTCACCTAGTTTCTCTACTTCTGCATGTTTTAAGAGAAAATACTCTAGCTTCTCCAATGCAAAACTTTGTGATGTCTCTCCAGTCATGTCGTCAGATACTGCATCTGTAGAATTCGTTTTTCTCAATGGTGATTGCTTTTAATTTCTTTGCAGATGTCTACCCTGGCTTTATCTGAGTCTCCTCCTGAAACAGTGTATCATGTTAGATATGCTTCACTGCAATTCCCAAATAGTTTAGGCTATGTCTCTATAAAACCACTCATCATCATTTAAGAGAGAATTTGGAGATTTTTTTCTCTTCTCTAGTAGCAAATTCACACTGTCTGCTGCCGATTTAAAATATGTACTGCAGGCGACACTAACACTGGGATTTGGCCAAGTTCAAAGCAGCTGTGCAGATGGACACAGAAGACAGAAGGCAAAGGGAAATAGACCCTTTTAATCATAACAAGGCTGCTCTTGTTTTCCTATCTATAGTGGAAATGCATTTCCAGCCTCTTGTACTTAAAAGCAAGCTTGCAAATGTGCCAGAATAGACAGCAACAGCATTTGTTATTAAGGCAAAGTTAAAAATGTGACAACCTGTCTTCTCAATACTGCTCTTTACGTCTCCATTTCTAGACTGACAATGTACTGCTGAAAAAAGTGCATATCCGATCACTGTCAGTGGGATAAGAATTTCCCCCCAGAACTCAGGCTCTTTCAAAGCGTGTGGCTTTGTTAATGATCACTGCAACCAGCCACGACCTGTCCTTTTGAAATGGTTATAATGACTTATAAATCAATTCCTCGTTAGAAAGAACTTTTTTTTTTTTTCTTTTTTTCCCGAAGGTGCCATTGTTGCCCATGAAAAATGATTTGGTTTGGAACATAAGGTTGGAGCACATTTTATTCTGCCGTTTATGCCTCATGCAGGGGCATTATGGTGAGGCACACACCAAGCCTGGTTCTGCCTCTCTTCAGTAGGAACATCCTTTTTTGATCAAACTACCCACATCCAAATTACAGATAAAACAGATATTTCTCTACCATGTGTATAATAGTATAATGTCACACCTAATGCTTTGGCGGAATTGTTGGTGAAACTGAATGTTTTATATGTTTCGGATGTTGTCCTATTTGTGTAGATCGAGGCTAAATGGCATCAAATAGTGTCTTATCCTGTATCAACCTGGTTTATGGCAGTTGCGTGTTCTTAAGAAAGGCGTGTTTACTCACTACAAAGCACTAAGCAGGAGCGGTTCCATAGGGAATGCTGTCAGTTCCCTTTCAGGAGCTGCCAGTCACTGGAGTCATTTTCATATTTCTGCATTTTAGGAAACCTTTTAAAGTTTGTGCTTAGGGACTTGGGGGACTCCCATCTTTCCATTGTGGTGAATATGTTAAACATGCTCTCAGAAATCACTGGGTTTAGTTAGTTCTACCTCTCTTTTAACAGTGCAGTACTGGACTCCAGCTTATGTATGTGCCTGGAAAAAGGTGCTATATGTTTGGAGTGTGTATGTAGGTACATATGTGTATATGTAGATGCCGAATAATTTTTACAGGATCTCAGTGATAGCTGTACTCAGTTTAGGTTCTTGGTTTTCCCCAGGAAGGCTGTTTATAAGGGAATTCAAAAGGATATTAATCTCTGCCTATATTTTTTATACCTACACTTGTCCTCTGGCACAGGGATTTTGAGTTTACACAGGATGAACACTACTGCAGCATTTGTTAGACTTCAGTTGTTCCTCTAGGCATATGTATGTGTTTGTATATGTCTATCTGTAATTTTATGCGTAGAAATATATACGCACACACATACATAAATAAAACATCGTAACTCATCCCTTAGTATCTTTTAACTATTTCTCCAAATCTGATGTAATATTGGTTGGCGTCTCTGCAATTTGTTGTTCTGGCTACTTGGATATCAGATTCTACGGTAATTCTTTCTCACTTCTCCTCTTCTCTCCCTCTCTTCTTTTTTAAAAAAAGAAAGGCATCTGCATATTTTGAAGACATGCACCATTGCCAAGCAATCTGGTGTAGTGGTTTAATATGCTGGCAAATAATTTCACAAGTTGTTTGTGTATGTGAAGGCAGTATATTTGAATATCATTATCTTCTGAATGTAGCTAAGAAGAGAGTTATCTGAGCTTATTTAAATTTTATGAAAGGCCAGACAGCTCCAGAAATGAAAGAATGTTTTACATTTTTTAATTGGAGTGCTTATTTTTGTTCTTTGCTAATGCTGATGGCGTGGGACATTGCATTTAACAAAAGCCTTCCTGTCCTAGCTTCTAAGTACTGCTGATACTTGGTGGCCTAGTAGCAGTTTTTGTGAGAAGTAGACTCCTGAAGACTGAGGTAGAAGGGATTTTGCTTTGCGATGTGTTGCTGACCTTCTGTGCACTGACTTTCTTGTCATTGTCTGTAAGGTCCTCTTCCCTTTTCCCCTTTTGACGTGTTTATCCACTGCATGGGCGCAGTGGCTCCACTTGAGCATTCTGTCTTCCACCTCTGAGATCCATATCCTGTGCTTCATTTTCCTTAAGCAGAGTGATTTTTATTAATGTCCAGGGCCAGATTTCCTCAACTGAGCTCTCCTGAGTGTCCCCAGCCTGGTCCCATGTGTCAGAGCACACACTGCTGTCCTTTTCTGTGACCTTACCAAGAATGGCTTCTCAGAGCCCTTTGCATCTTCCTCCGCTGTTTGAATACAGATCAGAAATGGACTTTCAAAAGAGCAAGTCATTGCATGCAGAGCAGTGAGTCTGTTCTTTCTTTACAGTAAGATCTGAAAATCCCACTACCTATATCCTTCAGCTTACAGAGGTGTCTCTAAAGTTCGCATAGCTCAGAATTGGAGGGAGGTTTTCTCTCATGAGTTTTCTCTTTCACCTCATCTTATTTCCCCAAGCTGATCACAGAGGCAATTCTTCTCTTTCCCTAAAATTTGTATCCCTGCATGCCAGGGGCTCCTTCCACTTGGGTCATCCTCTCTTACCTTTCCCTGGAGTCATCCTGTTCCCTGTCTGAGGACAGAAGTTAACTCTCCTCTCTCTTCCCAATCCCTTTCACACCAATCACTTAACCCCCATTACCTTTGCTCTCAGCATTTCCTCACTACCTCAGACAGTCTTTGATTAAAACTTGTTATGGCCACAGTTTGTTGCTGGGGAAGGAAGAGGCAGACACGCACTCTGTGCAGTTTATGAGAATTTTCCCTGGAGCCTCATGTTTTTGGTACCTGTCTGTCTCTCTAATACTTACTCTTTTAATAAAGTTCACTAATATTATCTGTTGCAAGAAATTCTTGACCTTTTTTGTTCTGCTCTGGCCGTTACATGGAAGCTATTTCCTTGGAGTGGTTATCTTTATTTTCTTTCTTTTTTTTTTTTTTTTCCTTTTTTTTTCCCTAATAAATGTAGTTTTCTCTCAATTTTATCTTCTAGATGTTACATTCTTTTGGGGACCTTTAGCATTTAGTATCCACTGCAGCCTGGGTCTTTTGTGTCCTGCTCTGCTCTTCCAAATGAATTCTCTCCCTTCAACTATATGTTGTGTTCTAAGATGCTGTCTCTTCTAGGTATTTCGAGGAGACTGAGTATTCAGCCCCATCTCTTTTGCACCTTGCTGGACTTCTCTGTCTCCATTTATATATGTCAATTCTCCTCATCAGTAATAAGCACCTGCACCTTTTAGTGCTAGGGAACGTCTGGAAAAGAGGTTGGAAATGAAGCAATTTTTGTTTGAGTGCGGAAATCCAAGATAAATCCTTTTGTGAAAAAGTTTGAGGTTTCAGAATTGACTATCTTAATGAATTCTTTTTCTTTAAAATGTAAATACCATAGCATTATATCAAACTTTTTGTATTACCTGTTCATTCTGGGTCCTTAAACTGGAGCTGATTTTAAGCAAATAGCAAGTCACTCTTTCTTCACTGTTTCCCTTTCATCTGAGCCTTTCATACTTAACAAACCTCTTCATCCTCTTCCAGTACTATGTCTTTAAATGAAGTTAAGATGTATAAACTGTGAAAGATGTTAAAATCCCACATTCATACTATCTTTTTGTTGTTTTAAGAAAGCCACCTCTGCCTTACCTCCTTTCTCCCAAAAGCCAGACAGGCCGGGTAGCTGTAGTTGCCCACTAACGTGGGCTGGATTGCTGGTTTGTGACTTCAGTACTTCATATTGTCTCTGACTTGGTAGGAAATGTGTGTGTAAGGGGCTTTATTTCATGAGCTGAGGGGTTTCAAGTGAACTCAGGAGCTTTGAGGTTTTTCACAGTCAGGTGGAGCAGCTGCCCCTGCTCTTTCCCTGTGTCTGGGTGGGATGTGGGAGACACATCTGTGGTTTACTTAATTTAGAGAAAGGGCTTCAATTTAAGCCTCTCACCTACCAGATGTGCACCCTTCCTGCTGGAATAACATTTAGTGCCCTTATTTCTGATGTCAAACTCTCAGTCCAGTGTGGAACAACTTGGTCAGTTTAGAGACAGGCAGCAGAACAGATAGGTTGCCAGCACACTCACCTGGCTTGCAGGAGAGCAAAGTTCACTTCCTTCACTTTGCAGTAAACGGAGCAGGACTTCAGCCTCAACTTTGGAGCCTCTCTGGTCTTAGGCACATCCACATAGTCTGGTTGTTTGGGAAGTAAGGCACAGCCTCTCTTTCTCTGTGCTTGCAAGTCACCTACCTGTGCTAAAACTGGTACCTATATATCACCAACAACACTTTGGGGGGAGGAAATAATGTTATTTCGTTTAAAAACACTTTTTGCCACTAATTAACACTCTGTTTTCCCCCTTGTTTTTTTTTTGTCATTCAGATTATCAGCTGCTGGATGCTGGGGGGAGTCACGTTAGGGGCACTTTGCCTCTAAATTAGAACAGTCCAGCCCCTATCCTGCTAGTGTGCAAACGGTATGTTAATTATAATAAAGAGCCATGTAGCTGTAGTTTCTTGCTAATTAAGTTTTAACTTGCCAAAGATATCATCATGTTACATAAGAACAAAATTTGGTTCAGTACTAGCATGCCCTATTTTACCCCATAGCTGATAATGCCTTGCTGTAACTAGAAGATAGCATCCCTCATTTGCTCCTCTCCTATTGTCTGTGCTCCTTCCTGATCCCTCATGCAGAGAAAAATCCCGCTGAAGTGATTGGAAGTTTTCCTGAATTAGGCGTGACAGCATATTTGCCATTTATAGCCTCGGAGTAGCAGTGTTGGAGATACGAGTAGTAAAACAGTAAATAGGATAGGGGTAACATTGCTTACACATTCTTGTCAACATGTCTTTTCCTTGCCTGGTGTTACTGAGTCTTAGAGTGCCGTTTTTCAGACTGCACATTTCTTTCTTGAGGCATAGAAACCTTGTTCTCGCCTCGAAGCAGTATTCTTCATTGCCATATGGGATAAGGTAATTATTAGCCATATAAATTTTCATTTTATAGGACAGTTATAATTCCTGGAGGCCAGCAGTTACTGTGGTAGATCTCATTTCTCTCACACTTTTCCAGCTGACGACATAGGAGTATAAATTACTGCTGTTGCTCCTGTGCTAGTACTTTGCGGACCCAGTTTGGTAGGAGTCCCAGTGTGCTGGGCAGTGTGCAAACTTAGCAGAAGATAAAGCCTTTCTCTGAAGGGCTTGCAAGCCTTGTAATGTGTAAGAAAGGAAAATGCATTTACGTAGTTTTGTGCATTCAGAAACTATGTTTCAATTATAGATACTTGTCCTTTAGCCTGTTCTTAATTAGTTGTGGGTATCACAGAAGAAATGTATAGACATAGAGATCAAAATATTTTCTAAAACAGAGGCTAGAAAGGTTTGATTGTGGATTTCCCTTTCTTGTTTTGATTCCTTTTCTTACCACATCAACATTTCTGCAGTTATCAGTAGCATCATTGTATTGCTCATAATCACTTTCAGAAGAAGAAAGCAAATATTCACTGCTTCTATTTAGGCTATTGAAATTGCTCTATCAATCATCCTGGTTTGAAAATTATAATAAATTCAGCCCTTTTTTTAGACAATAAAAACTTTCCAGCCCTCCCTCTCTCACATAACAGCAGGAAAAGATAGGTAATAGCATTTTTAATTGTCACATTCTTGTTCCCCAAGTAAACTGGTCCTGTGGACCGATGCAAAGTCCAGGGGAGGTATAGTTCTCCCTGTTGTCCAAGATGAGTTACCAGCCTTTTACGTATTGTAAATTTTGTATTTTACTTAAGGGGTCTTTATATTCTGATAGCATCCAAGCTTCTTTTAAGGCTATATAACCACACAGTGGATGGCAGTGTTAAGACTTGCCCTCTCAACTCTTCACCAGCTCTTTTGCTTTGAAGGCAAAGTCTTACAAAGCTGTGTCTTTGACCTTCAGCTGCTATTTAGCACCTCATATGTCTGGACCCCGGTAAAGCAGTCTGGAAAAAAAGTGCTAGAGGATGTTAAATCCAGGTCTCCACAGAGATCTAAGCGGTGTGTTTGTAAAAGCCACTCCATCTAGTGGCAGTCACTTTGCACAACTAATGTGGCAGTGCCCATCAATAGCTCCTGGCTGATGGGAGAAAAGTCTAAAATGGTGTTCAGCTATGGGTTTTCTGGTTTTGGTCTTCAGGATAAGAGATGCTTGAAATTTTTGTCTATTATTTAATCCTTGTCTGTAATCATAATTCATTACTTCCTATGCATTGATGCATGCAGTCATGGAAATAAATTGAAAATTCTGAGTGCCATCATCAGCATGGGCTCTTCCTCATCTTTAATTAATATTTCAGGTCTTTTTAAAGCTGTCTTAAAATGAGTGAGGTAAGTCAAGCTTATTTAAGGAAGGGATGAAGCTGAGAGCTTTAGAGAGTCAAAAGCTCCATTGGAAGAGCAGATTCCAGCAGGGCAGGGAGGCTCTCCATGCAGCACACGGCTGTCACCTCAGCCCGATCAAGGGAGAAAGGATCCGTGTGGAGGACCCATGTCCTCTAGGGAGGTCATGAGAAGCCACAGACTCCCAGGGTATTTCACGTAGAGATGGTCATAGGTCTGGAGTACTATGTGTTTGGGTTGTGTTGAAACCAACTGCAAAGAGCAGTGTGGCCAGCTCAGGGTGTCTTGTTTTGTGAGGGGAGCTTGCTGACCAGTCCAGATTTGGACACAAAAGCTCAGAGCCAAATTTTGCGTGACACTGGTACATGTAACTGACAAGATGAAAAGACCAAGAACCAGACCACTGCTTCTGCCACTGGCTTTTCAGTCTGTGTCAAATCATGCAGGACTTCAGAATGTGACCTGGACTGTCCTGATAACTGCAGTGCCAAAGTCTTGTTTTCACTAGACAGCTGTGCAAACCTCACTGATCACTTCAGTGCATTTCAGTGTTGTAGCTTATACTGGGACAAGCTAGTATTTAAATTAAAATAAACGAAATTCCAGTAAAGTGCAATTCCAGATCAGGCGAATGGCTGTTTTACTGCAACTTCAATAAAAATCAACAGCTACTTGAATAGGTGCATGCACACATACTGCTAGAAATTTCCAATTATGATATTCCCAGCAGCAAACAAAAACAAAATTAATGTCAGCTGCATACCCCAAAGCCTAAACTACACCACTAATGAACTCCCAAGTACTCTCAAAGAAAACTCTCTTTGCAGAGACAATAAGGTGGAAATTACTGTAATAATCTCAATGTAAAAATACAGAGAAAAAAAATCATTGAAATTCAGAGGAAGACTTGCCTCTCCTGATCCCATTAACCATGTTGTTAGCAGAGCATATGCATGCATAGTGATATTGTCAAACAACTTGCTGCCACCTTTAAAAGAGCACGCAGGAATTCGTGTTCTTTCATTTGTACTGCAAACAAAGGAAGGGGTTACATGGCAGCTTGCACCTTATTCTGAGGAAGTCTGTGCTTAACATGACTCCAGCGGAGACCAGCTACCTTGTAACAATTTGGCAGAAGTGCTCAGTTGCATACAATTTTTGAAGTTTTACTCAGACATAATCTTCTCAACGTGGGGCTGTGACTTTAATCATTAAAATGGTTGTTGTCTTTCTTCTGCCAGAAAGAAGCCAGAACAATAGAGATGCCACAACCATCTTTACAGGTTTATAGAACTGCTTGAATTATTTAGTATTTTTTGGAATAGTTTTCAAATGAATAACACATTCTTCACTTCTGGTTTTAAACCAGTGTTACAATGCCAAGTTTAAAGTTGCCAGTCCTCACCCAAATCAGATTTGTCAGTTGTCAGCAGGGTTGTCTTTGCAACATGTAACATCTGCAAATTCTACTGGGAACAGCTGTAAAGCACCTTCTGGAAGAAAAGTACCTTATGTATTAGATTATTGCTGTTAATTTTTAATGTCTGCTTCAATGATGGTTTCCTCCCTCACTGCTCACACCCTCAAAATTAAATTCCTTAATGCTGTCTGCCTGTCTAATAATTATGTTATTATTTGCTGAGCAAATGATGTCTGACAGTCAGTATGTATTGTGTGTTGGACTATCCTGATAAGGGTTGTTTATCCTCATCCTTTTTGGCAGCACTGGACTTGCAGTGTCTTACAGAGGTCTAGGATCATATATTTACTTTAACACTCAATGTCCAGGCCTCATGAATCAAATGCAAAACTTTAAAGGACTATGGAAAAAGTCTTGAGTGTTCAGATGCTATGTGTAAGTACAGTATAAATATCTCATCAACGAAGTGATCTCTGCTTCTTTTGGAAATGCTCATGATTTCTTCTGGTTTTAAGGATTGGTATTGTAGAGAGGAATCCTTTTTTTCTTTATTTTCTTTTTTCTTGGGAAAACGGAGCTGTGGTACCTGCCATGCAAGTTGTTTCTTTAGGAGCTGAGGTGATCAGTACTCTGGGTTTTGGCAGATGGGGTCTCATAGCCTTTCTGTCTGTTTATTGTCAGTCGTGTAAAGCGGACATGTTAAGTCAGTACAACCCTATGTATGACATCTGGGATTTCTTGAGTGTCACAAACAATTTGCTCCCTTCTAAAAACATGTAGAAGCTCAGGTTTGCTCCTGTTGCTGATGGAGTCATCAAGATGTCCCACAGCAGATGCAGAGTAGCTGTAGCATGCTGAATCTATCATCCTGGCTCTTATTTACATTCAGACCATTCTCAGCCACTCTAGTGGTAGAAGTGGGCCCTAAAGCAGATATTCAATTCAAGGCATGTTATATGGGCAAAGTTATCTAAATGAGCATGGCATAAGAAAAGCTGAAAGGCCTGTCTTACATGTTGATGCATGTAAGATGCTCAGATGCTGATGAGGTTGGTTTCCCAAGAGTACTCTGACCAGGAGTTATACTCTGCAGTTCTGTTCACCGTCCACAAACAAAGGCTTGGTGTGACAGGACTCAGATCACTGGCTACCCAGGGACTTTCTGCTGGGCTCCCCATTTCTGTGGGGACAGAATGTTTTTGAGGTTGTCCCCAGTGCACAATTTATATTTTCATGTTTCTCAAAGGAGCAGTGGCTCCTGGCCCATTTTGCCTGGAGTTTTGTTGAGAGCTGCACTCTGACCCAAACGTGGTGAATGTTTTTCCAGGCAAGATTGAACTGCCCTGACTGTGGCTTCTGATCCATGCAGAATGGATCATTGATACTCTTACTGACTCAGAAGTGCTGGTCACCTTCCCTGAAACTGTGGACAGGACTGCTCTATAACCCACCACCCCCGTATAGTCCAAACATCCCAGTTACCTTGCTTTGCTTAGTAGAAGGAAGGAATAGAGTAATGAAGCTATGACCAGGTCCTGATACTTGTAGATGAAATGCCTTGCTAATAAAATTGCAATAAGAAAGTTAGGATGTTAGTAGACCATAGACTGATGTAACAGGATGATGCGATAGTTCACCCAGTATGCATACAGGTACATGTATGTTCACACATGGGTGAACTGTGCATGTCTCTTTCCCCGTTCCCTCTCTGTTGTCAGGTTTTCAAAGCCCTCGGTGCTTTTGAAAGAAAAGCAATGAAGGTGATGATTCAGTCTAATGCTGCTTCTGCAGTGGCACTTGGCATTATCTAAATTAAGCAAGCCCAAGGAATATTGGTTTGTGAGGTACTTTGCAATCAGAAGCCAAGTTCAGATCTAGAGAAAAATATCTTTTGGCTGGAACAGCTTGGAAGGTTTTTGATGAGAAATGAAAATTACTTTCCTGTGAAATACTCAACTCCCATTTTTCACGTCACTCCTTAGTGTTATTCAGTTTTACTGAAATCCAGGTGATATCTTTCTAAGTGCTCAACTCACCCTGATTCCCACAGATGGCAAAGGCTAGCCCTCCACTGAATACAAAAGAAAGGTCCATTTTGTTTGATACAATTCAGCTAAGTTGTTTCTGGAGTTTTTATCCCTGTTTATCTTAATGAAGTCTGATCTTTTCCCCTTCTAGGGTTTCCTCTGATGCATTTTTCCTTCCCCCAAGTCTCTCTGAAACCAACAAGACTGGGGTTATGAAGTCAATCCTAGATGGCCTCGCAGATACAACTTTCCGAACAATCACAACAGATCTCCTTTACGTGGGCTCAAACGATATCCAGTACGAAGACATGAAAGGCGACATGGCATCCAAGCTGGGATATTACCCCCAGAAGTTCCCTCTCTCTTCTTTCAGGGGTGATCCTTTCCAAGAAAAAATGACTGCAGGAGATGATCCCCTGTTGAGCATTATTCCCTCAGATCAGGTGAACATCACAGAATTTTACAACAAGTCCCTGTCCACATTTAAGGATAATGAGGAGAACATACAGTGTGGGGAGAACTTCATGGATATGGAGTGCTTTATGATCCTGAACCCCAGCCAGCAGCTGGCCATTGCTGTGCTTTCGCTCACCCTGGGCACCTTCACAGTCCTAGAGAACCTCCTTGTCCTGTGCGTCATACTACACTCCCGAAGCCTCCGGTGTAGACCCTCCTACCATTTCATCGGCAGCCTGGCTGTTGCTGACCTCCTGGGCAGCGTGATTTTTGTCTACAGTTTTGTGGATTTCCATGTTTTCCACCGGAAGGACAGCCCCAACGTCTTCTTGTTCAAACTGGGTGGAGTTACAGCCTCCTTCACCGCCTCTGTAGGTAGCCTTTTCCTCACGGCAATAGACCGGTACATATCTATACACAGGCCACTAGCTTACAAAAGGATTGTTACCCGACCAAAGGCTGTCGTAGCATTTTGTGTGATGTGGACCATCGCTATTGTAATAGCCGTTCTTCCTCTGCTTGGCTGGAACTGCAAAAAACTCAATTCCGTTTGTTCGGACATATTCCCTCTCATCGACGAGACATACCTGATGTTCTGGATTGGGGTCACCAGCATCCTCTTGCTGTTCATTGTCTATGCCTACATGTACATACTGTGGAAGGCTCACAGCCACGCTGTTCGCATGATTCAACGGGGCACGCAGAAAAGCATAATTATTCAGTCTACGGAGGATGGTAAGGTACAGATCACTAGGCCTGATCAAACTCGTATGGACATCAGGTTAGCCAAAACCTTGGTCCTTATCCTAGTCGTTTTAATCATATGCTGGGGCCCTCTCCTTGCCATCATGGTGTATGATGTCTTTGGGAAAATGAACAAGCTCATCAAGACTGTCTTTGCCTTCTGTAGCATGCTCTGTTTGCTGAATTCAACAGTGAATCCCATCATCTACGCTCTGAGGAGCAAGGACTTGCGGCATGCCTTCCGCAGCATGTTCCCCACCTGCGAAGGAACTGCGCAGCCCCTCGACAACAGCATGGAGTCTGACTGCCAGCACAAACACGCCAACAATGCGGGGAACGTGCACAGGGCTGCCGAGAGCTGCATTAAGAGCACAGTTAAGATTGCCAAAGTTACCATGTCTGTCTCCACAGACACGACTGCTGAAGCGTTGTAAGTCAGAGACTTCTCAGCATTGTGAGAAAAGGAATTAGTTTAGAAAAACAAAAGAAAACAAAAATCCACAACAGAGAAAACCAAACCTGTGGCTTAACGTGTTTGTACCCTCCTGTAATATTTTTTTTTGGTTTGTCAATGTAAGCTGAGCGATGATTGTGTTAAGAGCATTACCATCAGCCAGTTCTTCAGGTTTTACAATTAGGGATTTTAGCTAAATTTTCAAAAGTTTCTTTCTCAAAAAGCATTTGCCGAGTAATAGTAAGTTTCCTGAAAGAGCACCGAGAAAAGACCAGGTTTGCAATGGTTCCTTTTGGGGATGGAAGAAAAATTGTGAAACCTAATTGAAAACTAATGCATCCTAAACCTGTACCATCAAACAAGAGAAAAAAACCTTGTAATCATGGTGTTCATTTCAGTGTGAAGTGTATTTCATGTCTCTAAGTGGTAATAGTTTTTGATTTTTTCCAAAACAGCAGTGCTGAGTTTTAGCAGTTTTGTACAACGTGTCGTGTCCCGTGAATTGTATGCTGTTTTATTATGTGTTATTGATATTTGTCTGATTAAACCAAGTGATAAGGTAGACTTCTGTGGAAATAATGTGAAATGTGATATGTAAACCTCATTGAAAACACTTACTGTATTTGAAGAATTCCTATGAGCAATTTTGGAAATTTTACACTTTTAGTGGTCTTCTGTGGACTTAGAGGAGAGGCCTTGCGTTCTTCTACTAAAATTATTTCCCCACTACCTTTTACTTTCACATGCATATGAGAGTAACAGCAGCAAAGGAATAGAGGAGGAATGTAAGAGAGGAATGCACTGGTTCAGACTTTTAAATACCACTGCATTTATACAGAAGGACATGTATGTTTGTACAGACTATTGCCCTGTTCTTGGGTGTTGTGTGGATACAAACACTGAAAATCAAAGATCCCGAATATTGGCTCCTTTTAACAGGCAACTGGTTTTAAGCTGCGTGCTGGTGCTGGACCACTGAAGACAACATGTGTCAGACTCAATGTGTGATGTTATCACTGTGCAGTCGATGTATACTTGAAGTGTGTCGCAGTCCTGTATCCCACATTTAAGCAGATTCAGAGCCTGAGATGCCAAACTCCCGTCTTCACTAAAAGAGGAGGAAATATTGTCAGACTTAGACATTTTCTTATCATGTGAGTGTGTATATAAATAAATAAATATCTACATGTGTGTGCGTGTGTGTGTGTGTAAGTATACTAATTGGTGTGAGTCATGGTAGCATAACTAAGATAGGACACTATGACCAAATGTAAATGTATTTCTTGTTGCACGCTTTGCACATGAAATTCTGTTCCTAAAATTGAGTTCTTCCAACTGATTACTGATGAAAGGACCATATTAAGAATGTCCCGATCCACTCTGAGAGGCGTATCCATGTGCTAGAGAAAACAGCCTTTAAGTTGTACTTGAAAATAAGGGGAAACAAGAGGCAGAGCATGGCATGAGCCTGCACTGACGACTGCAGTGGCTGTCGATGGTCTCCTGAAAATGGAGAAATGCAGAAATAAATGATAGTTTGTTTTAAGGCTGTCAGTATTCAAATCTGATTGCTTGAAATGAGGTGAGTCTCACTGTGAAACCAGGATACAGATGACAAGGCTTGACACTACCAGCTTCAAGGACAAGTTATTGAAGGAAAATGGTGACTCTGTTCCATGGTGGGATTGTTTCTGAAGCCTGGGATTTTCACAAGGAGATTTTCACATGTTAACTGTATAGTTTTTGAGGCGTGGATATTCTGTAATTCCATTCTGAATCAGAAAGTCTGGGGTCCTCTTCTCTGCAATCTTGTTTTTTTGAACTGTTTCCTCACCCTTCTTCTGGCTGATTTCTGCCAAAATAGCTGCAAAGATGGCTTAGCCCGTTAGCTTCCTGGTGTTTGCCCCAAGAGGGGTGACTCCCTCCATGGCACTGGATGAGTGGAGACAAATTCATGGAGCCCTGCGACCTGTTCTCAGGCTTATGTAGGGGGAGAGGGGGAGGTGGCAGCCTTGGGTCTCTGACTGCCATGGTGTCCCCATGGTGTTTCTGATACCTCAGTGCAGGCCAGAGCACCTGGTAGCACAGATGGCCCAGCCAATCTCAGCCAGTGGATCTGCAGGGGCATAAGTGGCTCCAAGTTCAGTCTTGGTGAGGTGTGGAACATTTTAAAGATCTTGGGTGAGTTGCTCAGCAACAGCTGGAAGACACAGGGGGTACCTTCCTCCTCCATCCTCATGCCCTGCAGCTTATCTCGGTGGTAGGGCAGGACATCACGCTTTCAAGGGAGCTGTGGAAGTCAGCCAAAACCAGCAGATTGTAAAGGATGCTCAGAGGATGTACATGCCCTCCTGAAAAGATCTTTATAATATCTAGGTCTAGTCCATCCTAAAGCAGTCCTCTTGAAGGAGGCGGGGAAATCCCATTTGAAATGTAAAGGTATTTTAAGAGCCATTTTTGAAACTGTCTTCTTTTGAATTAAATGCAAACTTTGTGGACTTTTGTTGTTTATTCAAGTTCTAAATTTTACATGATAAATCATGGGACAATGGGGCTGTCTTGGCACTTATCTTGGTGCTTTCTGATATAATAAGAAATAGCATCCTGTGAAATGTTACCATCTATCATCGGTATCTTCATTTGCATAATGAGTTTTTCTAAAGCTCTGGGAACTGTGTCGGTTCACTTAGAACCATTTATTAAAGAGGTGACAACAATTTCCCTACACGTTGCGCACTAAGCAGAACTACTCTTTCATTAGAAAAATCTGCTGCCGTTTCAAGATAAGCTGTACTTAAACTTCAGCTTTAGGTATTCCTAATTTGCAGTTGCCTACCTTCACTTAGTGATAGCACAGCCAAATGATACTGTGTTCCACGGCCACCCACACTGTCATCATCAATCAACCAACAATATTTGCAGTTACGTGTACGTTCCAACTCCCAAGTGTCGTGTATTTACCTTGAAGACCATCTATTTCACATGCGTGCAGAGCTAGATTCTCAATAGTCTAATTGTATATTTGTATAATATAATCTCCTCGATGCTGTGCAATCACTATCCACATCTTCTTGCACTGGCCTTTCGATGAAAACTTTGGTGTGTCTATTGTGATATAGACAGCGCATTTTACTTGCTGTTGTTGGGCTGAATGTATGTAAATAAGTGAAAAATAAAAAAGTCATCTGTACAAGCAGTGGCCTAAAAAGTCTGTAATTGTAGACTAGGACAATTGTTAAAGTTGCTGTGACATCCAAATACTACCTTTGAATAAACTGTTTACAGGGTCTCTTGGGATGCTGTTTCTTAGTGAAAGGAAAATCTTTCCTTGTGATAATAGGAGGTAAAGAAATTGGATTACCTGAGCTTTTTATTTCCAGTGTTTCAAAGTGGAGAACATAACTCTCTATTGTCTGTAAATCTAACATTATTACTTCCTCTTAGAAGAATATTATGTCATTAGATGTTTGTTTGAGCTGGTAACATCCTTGCAACTGCTGCAATATTTTTCATTAGCAACCTGTATAATAGTTTGTATACAAGTACTGTTCAGATTGTCATGAAAAGTAGCTTTGACCATTTACGTACCAGTAGCAGAATAGTATTTCTGTAAGATTTCCTGTGTATTCCTACCATATCATATTTTATTTCTATAATGTAATTAAACTGTTATTTATTCAAGGAGAAAAAGTATTCCTCTACTTTTTTGTTTTCCAAATTTTGAGATAACTGAGGAAGCCACATGATGATGCTGCCTCATCCCACAATCTGGTGCTCTACGTTTTGTTTATAAGTTTGTCTGTCAGATTCTGAAACAACTGCTTAAACAACTTGACAACAGGTTGTCAGACTTTGTGGGTTTTAATTGTACGTTGATATGTTTGAAGGAGGAGGTATATTATATATTTTATATTTGTGTATACAGTACTATGGGGACAAGAAAGAAATGACATAGTTTAAAATGAACCTCCTGTTTCATTATGTAGGCAATTTCCCCTTTCCTCTGTATTAGACAAAATGCAATAAATTTCTTTTGCTTTCATCAGATGCATATATTTGCACAGAGATGTCACATTAAGACAAACCCATATACTTCAGAAAAACAAAACACAGAAGAAAAAAGGAATACAAACTAAAGTAGTCCTGCCAACGGCAGAGACAACCTAAATTAGTAATTAGTGGTTATAAACATAGTCAAAAACTTGAGAAAAACAAAGTTCATCTAGTTTTGGCCAGTGCCATTGGGCACAGAGTTATGGGTGTAGAGGGGGGATGATGAGGTGGTCCAGCACAGATGCACAAAAGCTTTGTGGGGAGAGCAAGCTCAGCCACGCCACTGTCTACAGGGCACACTGAAGTGTTCCAACCACTGCTCATCCACAAGTGAAAGAAAGGGTTGAAAAAACATAATCTCTTTGTGGTCTCGTATGCCCAATCTAAACCCCTGCCCATTTCAAAAGATCAGTTTTTCATACGACTTCATCTCAGATTCATGTTACTTTGGCAATTTTCCTTCTCCACATTTGTGGTTTTAAAACAGGGGAAGTCCTTAGGGGACAAAGTGAGCATGTCCTGGGGCCTTGGATCATGGTTGTGCCACAATATTTGTATTTTTAAAAATTAGGTCACTGGTGAATTGAGAATGTCTTGGCAAAACAACTAGAAATGAAAGAATAGTTCTTAAACTATATACTACATTTAATTGAAGAAGTCTGAATATTTCTGCTGAAAGCTGTCACTTCCAAAGCAGCCAGGAGAAAATTCTTACTGTATTTGCATGCTCACTAGAAAATAAGGTCTCTACTGCCACAAACTGACTGTTCCTCTTGATGGTAACACCTCAATCTATTCTAAACAACACAAGAGAAAATAATGACAACTTTCCAAGTAACTGCTTTCCCACACTATACCAGCTCAGAAAGTGTGCTGGAAAATACACCATCATCGTTTCAGCCTTTCACATTACCATCCATTATTATTTCCCTTCCTCTGACAGTTCTTTTAAGAAGTCACAATATCATGCATACATATCATCAATAAAATGTGGGTTTTTTTAAAATATATTCTGTCTTCACTGAAAGTCCAAGTTTGGCTTGATGTAAAAATTAAATCATAATATCTTGGAACAGATTATAGATTAAAAATTGTTATTTTTTCCCATGATTAAGAATGCATAGAGTGGGGTGGGGTATTTGACTTTTTAGAATACATGTGTCCCTCTGTTCTGCCTTTGTCCCCTGTCTTTTTTGGTAATGGATATAAAGGGAACCAATAGAGTTTTCTTTAAAAAGCAGCACAATGTATGAAGCACATGATTGTCTTTACAGGGCTCCTTGATGTGACCATTCATACAATATTAATCTTGAAACTTCAGTTAGAAGAAAGAGTGTTAATAAGCTTAAGGTAATCTTAATGAAGAGGTATGACATGCCCTGCTATTGCTTGCCAATAAATCATCTTTGGTATTCAGAACAGCAATCAGTTTAATGTTAAAGCATATTGAGGAATGGAATCTGGTGTCAACAAAGTCAGTAAATCTTTTATTGACTTCAGCAGAAATTATATCTTACCCCAGATTTCCAAACTATGAATACAATATTATATTCCACTGTATTTGCATTTTCACTGTCATTAAAACAAAGATGAGATGGAATAAATAACACATTCTTTGGGCTTTTATTCTTTTTATTTTTTACCTCCAAGATAATCTATTTTGAATTCTGGTAGGTCAATGCAGAATCATAAAAACTGGCAGGAGTTCAATGGGCTTGTCATGGGCGTAAAGCAATTTATTTATCCATATGTGTGCAGATGGGGTAGAGAACATCACGAGCAAATAACTTTATCTCACAGTAATGCTGACAGAGTTGCTTCCTGTCTGCTTACACTGATGCTGTTTTGATGCTGCTTTCTCTCCCTCTCTCCATATACATGCATATATATGTGTGCATGATAAACACAAGCTATACACATATTCAGAAATCTTTTCCCAAAATAACAGTCTTTTTACCCATAATAATAATAATAATGTGAAACAACTTCACAGCCACTGATTTCACAAAGGGTAAACAACATCTGCCATTTATAGCCATAAGTGGATGAAATAAGCCCTGCCATTGCTATTTTTTTTTCTATATGGAAAAGATTTCTTGCTGAAAGCCCCTCCAGTGCTCAGCACCGCAAGACTACCCCACTCCCCACTGAGCTGAAAAGAAGGGACGGGAACTGGTAAGACCCCAGTTCTTGTTTACAGCAGGCTGTTCCTGGAGCCACTGTCTGTGTAATGCTGGTCTCTGGGGACACCCCCACAGTGTCCCTGTCCTACAGGGCAGGGCTTGCTGGTTACTGTAACCTGGACAAGAGCAGAAACCTCATCAAGAGGGGTGAAGAATACTCATCCTGGCTGAAACTTTGAAAAGAAAGGATTTAAGATGTAGCAGAGTAATGATGCAGAAGTAGGGACCTGCCATGTGCCATTTCTTAGGGAACAAGGATTAAGGGTATCACTTTAACAGAAGAACATGGGGAATTATATAGGCGATGGATCCATCTAGTAAGCACTCCACCCAAACCTTCACAAAGGTAATAATAAATCCTGTGATGCCTTTCAGCAGCAGCCTGGGGAAAAAAATATAATCATTGTCTCTGCAGTGCTTAGCTTGCAGCCTAATTCAAAGTCATTTTGAAATTATACACCTGCCTGCTACCAATGCAGTCTGAGTAGGCAAAATTAATAACAAGCATGCTCAGTAAATCCAAGGTTTAAAGCTTTAGGTATAATGTTAATGTCTAAATTGAGTAATACTATCAGTCATGAGAATTACATTATCTGCCTCCTTATCTTTTCCTATTTATTTGAGGGGGTTTATTTATTCTTATTATAGCACTAGCAAAACCTGACAGCTCTGGCAGAGGGAGGGACTGTCTCTCCACACGCAGCCTGTGGTGCTGCTGAGTTGCCTGCAGCAGCAGGACTCAGTGTGCCCTGGTGCTGTGAAACCCTGATCTGGACAAGGAGGCAAAGAGAGAGGATTTGCTGCTTAATAACAAGCCTACTAGGAGTTGAGAAAAGAGCAAAGCCTTCCAGTGTACAGCTCTTCCCCAGACACATCCTACATTATCCTAGAACTTGGGAGGTGCTGTGTGGACACAGCCACATGGGGAGGAAAGCTTCAGGTTGAATGCCCCCTTCAAACCATGGCAGCTGATAATGATAGGATCCTTGTGAAGGACACGGTCACAGAATCACAGAATGTTAGGGATTAGAAGGGACTTCGAAAGGTCATTTAGTCCAATCCTCCTGCCGGAGCAGGATCACCTAGATCAGGTCAGACATGAATGAGTTCAGGCAGGTTTTGAATGCCTCCAGAGAAGGAGACCCCACAACCTCTCCAGGCAGCCTGTTCCAGTGCTCTGTGACCCTCACCGTGAAGAAGCTTTTTGTCATATTTATGTGGAACATCCTATGTTCCAGCTTGCGCCCATTGCCCCTTGTCCTATCATTGTTTGAGACTAAGAAGAGCCTGGCTCCGTCCTCCTGAGGCTCACGCTTTACATATTTATAAACATTAATGAGAAATGCTGCATGCAAAAGTTAGTGCTCATGGTGAGGCACTTGCAAAGAGACCTGGCTTCTTCCGCCTCTCCTTTATAAGCCACGTGTGATAAATTGTGCATAGCTTGAAAGTCTGCTTTTTTACACTAGATTGTTCTTTAAGAAAAGCTTCCACTTTCAGCTTTGGTGTTCCTCACTTGGGATCCTGAAGCTGACCAAAATGTAGCTACATACAGATAATAAAAAGAACACGTGTGTCTACAGTCCTTTTAGATAGTTTAGCGGAAAAGTATCTTAACAGCCAGATGTGATAGAAGACTTAAAAAGACCAAATTATCCACCTACAAACTGGGCATTTAGCTCAAACAGTTTTCTATGCAAATGATATATGCAGGTAGATCATTTAAACCTGGAAAAACCGTCATCTAGTTTAGCTTAGTTTAAACATTGCCTTGTTTCACTCAATTTCAATGCAGGCAGCAGCTGCATCTGGTGCTGGAAAGGACCACTCATACAATGACCAACAGCCTATGACCTCCTAAGCAGATATCTAAGCTAAGACCGTTTGGGTTTTCTCATTCAAGACATTCAGCCCTGATTTGAAGTGAGAGTGACTATCATTTTGTTTCTTTTTAATCCCATTCCAAATGCTGGTGGGTCCTGCAGATGCTTAATTTTATTATTGTAGACATGATGAAGCTACTGTCTAGCATAAGAAAGGACAGGGGGGCCTTCAAACATAGTGCTGCTCTTACACAGCACTCTTTTCTTACGCTTTTGCTCTTTGCCCTTTCTTGCTGATTACACAAGGTTTTTAAATAGTTGTTTGGTATCTAATCTTAGTTGCTGTGTCAGTTGGCCCCTGCTGAGGCTTATATCCTTCTGCTGACTATGAAAGTGTAGACTGAAGTCTCAGAAAGGAACAGGGATCTTGCCATCTAGCGAGTAGAGTGTGGAGGTGGGAAAGAATATGAAAGTGCTTCTTTTAGGAAATTGAACAATGGCAAAGCATGAGGACATGGGCTGATGTACACCAGAGCTAAGAAAAATCTTCCCATTCTCAATGCCAATGACTTTGTTGACATTAATACACCTTTTTTTTTTTTTCCCCAGCAACAAAAGTAGCCATTGGGTTGGAAAATTCCCTTTGTCTTTTCCTTCTTTTGAAAGATACCTATGCTTCTGTTGAGTCTTTGAAAATGCCCATGGATTGGCAGTACACGCAAGTCAACCCTCTGGCTACCAGTCACATGGCTGACCCACTGCAAGCACACCTCCGAACATGCCATGGTGAATATCTCTCCGCACCAGTACACAGGCAGGCAGTGCAATTTTGGTGCTGCAGTGGCCCTCATATCACAGTGTGAGCACTCCTTGGCACAGGTGCCACTCACCTCTGGGACTAACTCCTCTCACTGCCTGCTTCATGTTACCCTTCTCTGTACTGTTGTATCTGTTTCCGTGTTGTTACTACTGGGAATCAAAGTGGTACGTTACTGGTAATTGAAGCAGTTAGTTTCTCATCACTACAGAGAGGCATGGAGATGCTTTGCAGCAGGAGCTCTGACCAATTAGTGGTCAATCTTAGTAGCAAACTACGTCTCAGGCTCATCCACAGCACTCGGGCAGGACAACTACTACAACCTCTTCAGCAGCGTGAGCTCTCGGTACCTTTTTTCCAGTTTTATTTGAATCCTTACCAATGACAACACAAGCATTTGGGAAATGTTCACTCTTAGGAAAAAAAAAAAAAGACAAACTTTGATTTTACAGGCCTGCATTGTTAAAAAAAAAAGAAACTGTCTAGTTCTGTATCAGAAAAATCAATCTTCTCTAGAGGCTGGGTTGGTAAATAAATCAGGAGAAGAAGCTGCTGTAAATTAGAAGAGCTCTACCACGTTTGTAAGCAGAGCGACAGAGGCCAGTCGTACATCAGTTAGTCACACTGCTGAGCTGTGGATGTGTTTACTCCACACAAGTAATTGCAACCATGTCCTTTCACAGGAGGGCAAAGTACTCCACATCTTCCCTGGGGTGCAAAGCTGCACATGGGAAGCTGATAGTCATCATCATCCCTGGCAGTACAGACTGTAGCTCTCCTCACACTAACATGTTTGTGTACATCACGTAATGTTAAGCCATCCTAATCTAAACTGGAAACCAAACAAGCCAGACATTACCAGTAATGTGTAAGCTTTCTGGCCAAAGAGGAGTAGACTCAAAATATTCTCCTTGCAAGTCTCCAAGTTAATGGTCTGGTTTTACATATATTGTTACACCTGGCAATTCATGATAATATAGGGTGCAGGTATTAGCAAAAGCACAAAAAACAACCAAAACAAAACAAAAAAAACAACCAACAGCCTTTATCAAACCATTTCTATGAGAGAAAAAACAGCACTGTGTATGTTAAAGGCTATATTATTAGACTGCTATTTAGTTTGCAGCTAAAAGGCCATACAATCTTTTACTTCTCTCTACTAACTCAGCTCTCCTCAAAAGACTCAACTGGAATTTAAAGGGTCTGCAGAGGAGAGAGCAGTACCCTCAATTCTGTCTTTCCAGGACATTATTCTTTCCATTTGTGTAGAGACAATTGCTCTAGCTAACCTGCCTGTCCTGTACCCTAGGCAACCTGACAAATTAAAACTAACTGCCTAATCCATCAAACAAATGGTTTGGCCTGGCTCCATCAAAAGTAAATAAATCACTACCCACCCTCCCTGAAAAATAAAATGTTTCAACATCAAAGAAAGCTTCTTCCCTGCCTCATCTTTCCCTCTCCACATGTCCAAAGGGATGACCTTATAGCATGGCTACAAGGCCTGCAGAAGACCAAGATCTAAGGACCTATCCACTAATGCAGAGATTTTTCTTTCTAATGCATCCCTGAGCTCAGGGATCCAGGAGATATTTGGGAGTGACACAGCAAACAATGTCTCAACCCCTCTGGTGAGGGTCCAAGATGAAAACCAAACCTTATAGCTGATGGCTTGTCATCCAGGAACAGGTCTTGAAGAGCACTCAGCATTGACTCTTCTTTCCCTGGTCCCTTTGGCAGCCTGTAAACTCAGTCTTTTCCAATGCTCCTCACAGGATCAAACTTTGCTTACAAAATCTGAATGTATTTACTGCCTTTGATTTCCTGGTTGGGGTTTTGTACTTTGAGGCTGCTAATGAAGCTCAAAGAGCAGAATCAAACCACTTTGTTAATGCTGATTGGCATAGATGAAAGAAAACTTCCTAGAACCAGTCGCCATCCTTGCATGCATGCTAGAAGACAACGCCATGAAACACTGAACAGCAAGGAGAGGTACAGGGCTGGGGTTGTGTCTCCCTGCACAGGCAACTCTGCCTGATGCCTTCCCTGCCCTGTACTGCCATGAGCCATAAGGGGATCTAAATGCCACCATATGCCAGTTTCAGGCACGCTAAGCCTCATTAATTCATCAAGGATTGGCAGCATCTAATGTCTAAAGGAACTTAAAATCTTTAGCAACTACCATTAGCACCTCCATTCTGGAGCATAAAGGTTTATATGCACCTACATAGGAGCTCTGAGGTGAGACTTTGGTCCTGGTCTGAATAGATGGGCAAGGGATGGCTGCCTCAGTCATCTGCCCTTCACCTTAGACTCCAGCCACATCTAACCTCTTGCAGCAGTAGTGCCAGGTTCCACAGCAGGCATGACAATGAGCATCATTAGCTGGCCAGTATTTAATTGAACACAGATGGAATGAACTGAAGCAACCTGAAACTGATTCAAAGTGCTTCCCAGTTGGTTCATAAAACTTCCTTGTTTGTTTTTTGAAATGAAGCTTTCATTATCTAGAATAGACATTCAGAGGCATTCACAGCTACATATCACTAATGAAAATAAAGATTAGGTCTGGACAGGATAGATATAGGAGTGACTTGTTCAATACCTCCTGGCCAGAGTACCAGATGAGAATGACCACTCAAAAGCCTCTTCTCTGGAAGTACCATTATTTGCAGAGAAGCTGCCAGTTCTTGAGGGAGCAAAACACAACACAAAAAAAACAAAAGAAAGTCTCCGTGCTGTATCACAGACGGACCACGCACAAGAAGCCTATCTACCATGCCATAGTGTGGTTGCTCATTCAGCACCCCACACTTTGTTTCAGAAGGAGAGCAGTAGAGGCCAAGAGAGTCCCCTGATGTGTATCTGGCCCCTGAAGAGACACACTGCCAGGTGCAGCAGGTTTTTCAGCCAGGTTGGACAAGGGAACATGCGGGACCATCATCCTTCTTGCCAATCTCACGATGAACTGGAAAGACAGGATGGAGGATACACATCTGGATAAAGACTGTGTTACTGTCCTGAGCTTCCTCGTTCTGTAAAGGACAAGATCTGTTTTTCAGGCTGTGATGAACTAATTGAGAAAGGTCATCAACTCCCAGGAATGAACCCAAGAGTTGTTTATATGTGATCTGGTATTGATGACATCGAAGAGAGGATGGAGGAGAAGGTAGCAGGGCTTCCTCCTGCAGATTACAACCAGACACATGAATGTCATTTCTTGTGACAGAAAATTGGAAAGGGTGCTGAAAAAGCCATAGACATGATTTAATGGCTTGATAATCTATTTTTCTGTGAGATACCTAGCTCATAACATTTGGGTTTTTATCAAAGAGAAGACTGAAAGATGACTCTCCTGTACCATGTGATTTCCATGGGAGGAAATACCAGCTACAAAAAGGTTCTTTAACCAGAAGAAAAATACATAACAAGAGCCAGTGGCTGGAAGCTGAAGCCAAACAGATTAAAATGAAAGAAGGCATATATTTTTAAGAATGGAGTTAATTAACCACTGGAACAAATCCTCAAGAGAGGCTGAGAATTCTTACCTCTGGAGAGTTTCAAATTATGTCTGGATGCCTTCCTAGAAGATGTACTTTAGCCAAAGAAGCTATTAGGTTCAATACATGGGTAATTGTGTGAAATGTAATGGCCTGTGATATACAGGAAGTAAGAACAGATGATCTAATGTTTCTTTCTGGTCTTAAACCTAAGAAGCTATTCATCTAGATGGGAGCCCTGTGCCTACAGCTGAGAATTTGATCCAAGACCTCCATTGCAACCTGTGAAAAATGAGTGTATAAATGTGCCAAGGAGAATAGAATCCAACAATGAATCGGGGGCTAGGGATAAAGAAAGACACATATAAAATAATTTATTTCTATTTTTGTATGAATTAATTCTGGAATGCAATGAGCACCAGGAGAAACCAAGACTGTGAGGCAGTATTTTACATTGGAGAAATTCATATTAAATGGGAAGATACGAGACTATGTTTGGATACTGTCAGGTTTCTGCAATAAAATTGCATTAGTAATTAATAATCTCCCAGAAAAGAGAAAGAGGGAGAGATCATCTGCTACCATGTGTCTATTAGCAGATAAATCCAAAGTGAGAGATATCCCCTCTGGGACTACTTGATGGATTATATTAAATTTAATGGTAATGGAAGGAATACTGTAATTGGAACATGCTGGAGGGAAAAGATATGGTGGGAGCAAGAGAAGGAGGTTCACTGCTGATATGAAGACACCGTGTTATAGGAATGGGTTCCGTTCCTGCCAAACTGCACCAAAAGCGCAGAAGATGCTCCATTCCCCATAGGTATGGACCATCAAATATACAGGATGATATCAGCTAATATGGAAGCCAGTCTATATTATCCTCAAGAGAGGCACATTCGTCAACTTCAGTGTGGAAAATAAATATTAGAATGCCAGAATTTTTTCATCTATGAGTACACTTCAGAGGAATAAAATGACAAGTCCAATTAGGTTCCTCGAAGCAGGGGAGAGAAACTGATTAATCAGGCATGGAAGTTCCTAAGTAACCAAAACAACTGTGTGGGCTTTCTCCTCTTGACTCATGTTACAGGAGGAGGGTGTATCTATTTGAAAATGGAATGTATTTCCACACACTCTATAAAGGAATGTCCAATCATCTAGAGAGAGGAGTCCCTGTTAGCTAGGTCTCTCCAGAGCCTCTTGTATGTTGTGTGAAGTTCTGGAATATGTAAAGGGTGTTTTCTTTGAAGATAAAATGGCTTTTTAAAGAATATGTGGACTCGGTGCTGACATCCCAAAGGGGCAATATAAACTTCACAAGTAAACTTGCATTGAGTGGAAAGATAACTACACCAAATGGCAACCTAGATTAAAATAAAACAGCAACACATTTATAGTGACTGAAGTCCAAAGCCTTCTCGGAAAAATAGCTGTATCTGTCAGAAATATACAATGTGGAGAATGTACCTCTGCGAATAGCCAGCAGAATAGCAAGAGTTACCATCCCTGGCCTGTGAAACATCAAATTATTACTGCATCTGAGCTGGCTCTTTCCCAGAGCATTGGATACTGTCTCTACCAGCCTAGGAAAGCTGCCTTCTGCAGATGGGCTTTTTCAGAGGTGTTGTACACCTCACCACTCAGGGGAAGAGACAAACAAAAGCCAACGCATGTGACACAGAACTGAACCATGCAAATAATATCATGGAAGAGGATGCATCCTGATCATAAAGCTACAGGATGTCTGCAGAGAAATACAGTTTTCCATTAGTGCTCTGTTTGCTCACTTTGTCTGAAAGCTGAGGAAGGGGGAAGGGAGCCCCACTAGTCTCAAACCCCTCATTTTTTGAAAGGGATTTTGGGTTCACTTTTTATGTCATTTCTGGTAGCAGATGATTTAATTTGATTATGACAGTGAGTAGGCAGGTGACCAAGGTACGGCTGTACACTTTGTTCATGAGCATGGCAGGGCAGAAAGCCCCTGACATGGCTGCCACACTCATACTGATTTGGATTTTTCTCAACTGCCCATCACCCAGCCCTCCTCTGTACTGTGCTCCGCAATGCTCCCACACCTGGGTGCCCCTGTTCACCCCTGGAGTGGGTGGGTGCGTAGCCTCCTGATACCACAGTGCTTTTGTGGGTGTTAGAGTCACCTGCAGCTCAAGTAGCTTTGCTAATCTGTGTAGTGTTGCCTCTCCTCAACAGCACCAGCCACTACAGCCTGGGGATCACTGGTTTATTTTAATGGAATATTTTGTTCATGTGCACTCATAGCTGCTTGCCACAGGAGATTGTCTTGGAGTCAGAAATGTTCCAAGTAACATATGAGCTGCTTCGTACATCCACTGCAGAGAAGTGAGAGATAATAGCTGAAGCATAGAGCTCAGCACTGAACTCTTGCAGCACTTAACCCTGACTCTGACAGGGACTTGCTGCAAGAACAAGGAAGAGCTATATAGCTAATGTCTCTCCCCCCTGCCTTGGGCGGTTATTATAAGGATGAATTATTTAATGTGTGTACACAGCTTTGATGTCGTATGCATCATTTCATATGTACATAAGTGCTAAAGATTATTGTGCTGTTCTGTCATCGCTAGAACACTAAACACGCATTTCTGGACTTAATTAGGTGTGTAAAAATGGCAGTGTACAGCCATGCAGGAAAATGTAGGTCCTGATGTATAAATCATTGTGAGGCCATAGCAAGATGGATCTCAGCAAGAGAAAGCCCATCTGGTTTTAACCTTGGCCAAAGCCTGCTAAAGTGCCTCTAATGGCTTCTAAGCTCTTAAGGCATCCAGACAGGATTCCCACCTCAGTCCTTTCTTGGTCTGCCCAGTGTGAATTTGAGCAGAATAGGATGATTATTTCATTTTGGGAAAAAAAAAAAAAATCAAACAAAAACCTGGACAGAAGTCATGAAAGCTTTGCTAGAAGCTTAGATCTTGGGCACTGGTTTATCAGAAGTTTTTCAGAGGCTTCTGTGCACTCTGAAAGGAAATGTGGTGGGTTGTGAGTCACCTGGCTTGTGTGTATGTCAAGCCACTCTGAAGCACATTTATTTAATGGCTTGCATGTCCTCTCCACTGCTCTGCTGTAGGTGTGATATGTCTTATCCAAATATATGCTAGCCACTAGCCTTTAGTTGCTCTGAAGAAATGCTCCACTTGCAGAGCCAATGTATTGACACTGTGTAGCCCTTTATGCAAGTCACAGAATCACAGAATCACAAAATTACAGAATGGTTTGGGTTGGAAGGGACATTAAAGATCACCTGGTCTGACTCCTCTGCCACAGGCAGGGACACAAGTCAGGAAGGCACAGTAAGCTGCAATTTGCATTTGTTCAATTTAGTCCTGCTTAGGGGCCAGCTCCAGTGAAAACAGCAGCTTTGTCTGTATGCACTTGGTGACAACGCTGACAAAGCCCCATCAGCGGCTGTCACCAGTGGATATAATAGGGCAAAATCCCCAAACCAAACAAGACCTTAATTTCTCACTGAGTTTTGAGTTTCCTGAAATCTTAACTTGAAAGAGGTTTCATCCCTTGCTCAAGGGGTAAAATCCTTGCGAGAGAAAAGGTAAATAAATGTTCACAGTACGGGTTTTTTGCAAATAAACGCCTGAGTATCTCACCAACTGCGAGCATGATGCAACTGAAACAGCATCTCAGGCTCATCTGTGTTGCAGGACCTTGGGAAAATTAAGTTCAGTTTCTTCTTATGATCCTGTGTCATCACAGGAATGTTTTCAGAGTACATTCTTCATATGTTAATAGTTTTGCACGTTATTAAACTGGATCTAATTATGCTTGGTTTGCAAGGAGCAGCAAATCATATTCACAATGTTGTTTTCATTAAATAAAAAAAAACTTTATGAAGATTTCATTAAGATGTTAATTGCTACTGGAATTATATACACATAAATAATAAACAAGAATACCTACCCATTATTAGAAAATAATTTCTACATATACTAAGGCATTTACTTTAATTTGGTTTAGACTTCAGGTGGGAAGTACTGTGCCTGGCTAGAATCAGCAAAAGATCCTCTGTTATGAAAACATGGCTTTAGTTTCTACTCTGCAGAGCCAGGTCACTCTAAAAGAATAGGCAATGCCCTTTTAGCATTGATAAAAATAATTGCTCATATAAGAAAAAAATATATATATAATAATGGGAATCATTGAGCGCGTTTAAATCACTGAAGGAGTCAGCACAAAAAAGCTGTGTACTGTAAGAGAAACGTGTAAGGACAGCAGACGCTTTTATATCTGTGGATCCTGTACTTTAACCAAGCAAGAGTAAACTCTGTACCTTCAAAGAGGCCTGAATGGGGCAACTATATCCATTGCTAGTATACCTCTGAATTTTCTGGTCTTTCTTTGCAGCGAATTCGCCGTGAGATGGGAAGAGGACTCACTGGCCCATGGTGGGCCGCCAGCCTCCAGATGGTAAGGGCAGCAAGAACACAACTGTGGCCAAAATCCTGAGAGGTCCCTCCTCTGCTGGAGCGGCAGCAGCTGGAACTGATTCCACTGAGCTCAGTCAGACCACAGGAAATCATCTGTGCTTGTGTTTATTGGTCTTCAAATGTAATGACAAGATGGGGTTTATTTTTCACCTCTAGAAAGAGGATTTTTTTCTCCTCCAGACCATAGTGGACACTGAGATCAAACACGCCCTACAGAAGGTCCACTGACATATCCTATTGGATGACAATTATCTGAATGATGAATGAAAAGGAAAATTCAAAAGGTCTGACAGTTTCACCAAATTCTCCTTTATGTGCCTTCCCTCTAGCACCACAGGCTGGCTCCATGTGCGGGAATGGAGAGCTCTCACTTGGGAGAAAAGTGGAAAGGAACAAGAGGAATGTAAAAACAGTATGAATCAGAAAACACACTCAGAATTATAACAAGTCTGTACTTCAAAAGGATCCACAATAGAAGCCTGAAAGCTTGTGCAATAGGAACTAGGAAATAGAAAAAGGAAATTAAATTTTTAAGACTCTGCATGTTTAGATGGTGTTATCTTCAAGAGAACAAACATCAAGGGTCCAGGAAATTCCAAATTAAATCCAACACTCTCCTTATTTCCTGATTTTCTCTTGTTAAACATAAAAAGCACAGTCAGGATCAGGTTAACATTATATTTCCTGACATGCGACTCTATTGGCATCATTTTTGTTGCCATGTATATGTGGACTGACCCACTCTGAAATTAAAAAAAAACATTAATTGCCATGACATGCAGAGAGAGGTAAGACGAGAATTTCAGATCTGTATTTCACAAGAAATCTAAGAAGACCAGCTGCTGGTCCCACAAAATTTTTTGTAAATCCAAGGTAAGTGTCTCGTGGATGAAGTTCATATCTGATAGCAGATTCTGTTGATAATAGATGACATTTATTAATTAGTGTGAGCTATCTGACAAGTGTTTCTCCTACCAGAATTTAAATTGTGTAGCTCTTTGGTGCTGCTCTGACATAGCTGTCATACTTCTACTGTCATCTTCTTCTGTGACATGATTATGAAGTTTTGCAGGAGCAGAATTTCATGAAGTCACCCTCCAGTCCTTTGCACCTACCAGCTCACCAAGGCTGCTGTCTACCTGAAGCTCTCACATGCCCATTTGCAGGGAAAGATCATCTGAGGCACAAGACAATAATCTGAGCAATAGGATGTTTCCAACCCTGTGGGCAGTGCTGGTGCAGGGAGGTTCATCTGGGGAAACACACCTAGTGGGGCAGTGGGATGTATAGGATCGTTAAATGAGGCCCAGCCAGCTCTTCTCCAGACAGAAGGCATTAGTCCCCCATGATTGTCCATGTCCAAAGTCCTAGGAGCACACCTACACATCAGAAATGGAAAGTCAAAGCAGAAGACGTAAGTAGCACAAAGACACAAAATAGAGGTCATGACACATAGAGGATACCTGTCCCCAGTCCTTATTAGAGGGATGTGTGGGGCAGCATGGTATTTCACTGCGATCCTGAGAAAGGTGCTGTTTCTCTGGCAGAGACAGGCAGACACTTTCAGTGATGTCCCTGGACTGGCACAGGAACTCCCAGTGCAAGGAGGTGGCACCCATGGCCCCAAACAGTGGTTCAAGGAAATCCATGCCTTCCCCACGCTCATCCTTAGCATGGGGTGAAGAGCCTGAGGAGGGAGAACAGCTGGCCTGTCACCATGGCCTTTGAAGCTCAGCCATAACAGTAGCATGTGGGGGACAACTGGGTGCGAATTAGTGCCAATGCAGCTTATTCCTTGAGCAAAGGGGATTTTAAAGCCACCTGTGTAGATTACAGCCCCTTAGCTGAGCTCTGGGGACTCAGCAGCCTCAAGCTCAAGGACTTGCTTTCCTCAACTGTTTCCCCCTGCGTTAATGCTGACTCTGATACAAGCCTCTTCTGTTTTTTTAACTGAAGTCCATCTCTGACTCAAGGCCAAACAGCAGTCAGGAGGTGTTGCAGACACTACAGTAATAGATGCTGCCTGGTTCCTGCCAACTATGTCCTGCCCTCTCCACCAGCACCCACGTTCTGCAAGCAGGCAGCAGTACACAGGTCCCAAAACACAGCCCAGGAGCTCAGGTTTTCAAAGCAAAGAGTTAGACTTTGATTATTGCTTTGAAATAATTGTTATGGGGCAGTTTTAGTCATCATGATCTGACTTTTCACTGGTATCTGTGAGAGTTGACCTAAACTTCTGAGCCAATTGTGTGCTTTCAAAAAGCTATTTTTTTACAATCCTGGAATCCTCAGAACTGAGGCTGAGGTGGAAGAACATTGTACTTTTACCTATACCATTTTAAGTTTAAAGACCTGTCTCTTTTTACCCAGAGCCAATAGTTTTTAAAAGGAGCAAGGGAGGAAGGGAAGAACGGAGTGCAGGAAGAGAGGAAAGGGGAAAGGGAGAAGAAAGGAAAAGAAAGGAGTTGGGGAAAGGGGAAAAAGAGAGAAAGAAATAGANAAGGAAAGGAAAGGAAAGGAAATCTGCTCTTTAGCCAGCAATTGGTGGATTATACTTGCATTTGCAATTGACACTTGAAAAGAAGAATTCTACACTGTGTTCTGATCCTTCTGTTTTGCTTCCTATTGAATGTATTTTCATTCACATTAGAAAAGTCTAGCTATACAAGTCACATTTCAAGCAACACTGTTAATCAATCTGCCAGAGACAGATAGATATAGTTCTTTCTTTGCTAAGATTTGATATGTCACTGATGAAGTAATCTTGCCAAACACAATTCAAAATTTTAAGGCATCACTCAAGAGTATCTTAAGTCCTTTCCTGGGCGTTTTATCACAACCATTAAAAGTTAGGAATAAAACCCGGCAAAGCTGGTGGCATGGAGGTGCTATAAGTGATGCCTGGGTACATCCCTGCCACAACATACTTTATAAGAAAAAAAAAGAGAAACTGTAAGCAAGAAAATCTATGAAAATGAGACACTAAATCTTCAGTTTTAACTTTTGAAGCTGTAGAGGTCCCTGGGATTTCTTTTGCCACTCTGTCCCCTCCCCAGTTAAAAATGCTTAAAAAAAAAGGAAGGACAAACATTATTCATTTTATTTGTCCTGAAGGAAGAAAGATAGAGAGATGTAGTTCAAACTTTATAGAAAAAAAAAAGTTGGATTTTTCATTATTTAAGATGCTGAAACACAGATTTCACACTCTTTAGAATGAAATACAATATGAAGAATCTATCCAGTTTGGACCAGCAATATCCCCAGGCAGAGGCAGAGTGAGAGCTGCCTTAGATGCATGCATCATGCGGTGTTTTGTGTGAGTCAGGAGGCAAGGGAGTAAGAGAGGTCTCCAGCAAAGAGAAGAGGCAATGACAAAGCACCCAAAAGCACTTCTGAGTACAATTTAATGGACTGTCCTCTTTTATAAACTAACCTGCCCTTCTGATCAGTTCTGCAGCAACTGAAGTCTCCATCCCAGACTCATTTTCTCAACTGAAGGAAAGGTAGACCTACATCTCCCAGGAAAGCACCTCAGCTGTCGGGCTAGGGTTAATATGCAGCATTTCTCCTTGCATTCTACACTCCACACTCTCTATTCAAGTTGTACCAGCGTGTAGAAACACAAGAGATTCCTGGGGTACAGCAAGAAGGAAATAAGGGATCTGGCCTTAGGTAGCCTCACTGCTAAGAAGCTATGAGTGGTGAAACAGCAGTCTGTGCTTCTTCTCTTATTTTATCATACAACAGTTTAATTCAAAATGCAGATACAGGCATTTCCTTCAAACTGAACAAGATTCAGAGTTGTATTTCTGCTAGCACCTTTATACATCCAGGCCAAGGAATCTTGAATCCTTCTCTGAATAGTGGTTGTGCTCTAACAGCTTCTCTTGTTGATGACAAAATGGGTGAAGGACATAAAGCAGTAAATGAAGTTGCGAGAAGCATATGGAACAATCAGGAACATAGGAACAACTCATCCCCATGTGATTTACCAGGTCCAAATGGGAAGCTGGTTCGGTAATAAGGAATGTAGTTTGTATGCACCGAAAGATGAACTGAGTTTATAAAGATGTGACTCTGCAAAGGATCTAGGATGTAGGGATAGCAAGCAGCTGAACACAGACATCAGTGTTATAGAACATACATGGCTCTTCGTTGAACAGATAATGCTGAAGACTGTCAAAAAAAAGTGAGAAAAAGTACATAAACATGAGAGAAAAAAACCTTTTGAGAAGACCTTTAAGAAGCTTAGTCATAAAAGAAGACTGAAAAATGATTGACTGGTGTATGTTTGTGAAGAAAAATGTTTCCTTGAAGAAAAACTATGAAACAGTAAAACACTAACAATTTTAGTAGAACCAAACACCAGTGGCTGGAAAATGAAGCCAAATTCATTTGTATTTTGAATGAGAACTAGTTCTTATTTAGCACAGAAGGCAATGCACCTCTGGAACATATTGGCAAGAGATGTGCTGTACTTCCAGTCTTTCAGTGTCCCCAGTGTAAGGCTGAGTGCTTTCAGGACAAGTATTATTTAAACAGACACCTCAGCTGAGATATCAGCCTCAGCACAAGAAGGAAGAGCCAGGGACGAGCCTCTTACAGACACAAGATCAGACCAGATGATCCAGTGGGTTCTTCATGATGCATGCCATGTAAACATATGAACCTAAGGTTTTTAAAGATTTCTTAGAACATCACAAATGTCTTCCCTTGAGATTACCAAATGCAACCCAAAGGCAGCTTGGATGAAATCATAAATATATCAACAATAAAAATAAGAGATTCAATTATACATGACTTGCCTCTATGCTATTCAAAGGGACCTGGCATTTTGATTTCCACTGGCTGAGAACCTGCTGTGAATACCACTTGGACCAGGAAGATTGATGACATTTTGAAAGAACTGTGTCATTCAGCTGATGAACTTTTATGACACACAGAATTTACCTTTATCCATTCATCTACAAAGATAAAAGACTGTAGGCTTTAAAAGTGAAAAACAGGTTAAAAAAAAAACCCTAATTGCCTTTTCAGGACCATCTATAATGAAGTACATACACACACTAATCTACTAGCTTAAAAGGTTTGTCTGTCAGTTTCCTGCCCCTTTAATTCCTCAGTGGCCTTCTCTTTCTCCTTTTTCAGTTGTTTGGGTTAGATCCTAGCCCCACATCAGTCCGTGGCCAAACTTAATGGGAGAGAAAGGAGGAAGTATGATAGCCTCTGTTTTGTCTTTAAAATGCATTCCTGGTAATCAGCTTGGGCTACACAGATTTGCTTAACCATCCCTGTCAATCCTGACAAGCTTTGGTGGGTCCTCTGATCCCCAGCTCTTCTGCTTCTTCTGTATGACTGTGTTGCAGGAACAAGCCTCCACACTGCTCTGTCTCCAAGTGTGCACCGGAGACAGGGGCTGGACCAATGCTGTAGAGTCCGTGTACACAGTGACATTTCTTAACACTTAAACTTGCAATTCCTTTAAAGTTTTCTGTGATTTCTTAAACTCCATGCTAGCAATTCAGGTGTTCTGCCAGGTGCCACCATATACATAACAATATACTCCATGGACAAGGTTGGAACTTTCAGCTCCAGGATAGGTCTCTGGACACTTGGCTTAATGCAGTAACATGCTCACCGTTCTAATTAACTTCAAACATAGGATGCAAGAGACATAGTTTACTAGAGGGTCTTATAGATGTTTGCTAGTAGCAAAGGTACAGAGAAGCTCAGAAAAAAACATCCCTAATGCAGACTCCTTGTGGAATATTATTCAAGTGGACATAGATATCTCCAAACAAATCCTATATTCTGACTTCTTCTGTCTTATCCCTTCAAAATCTGCCTGCAGTATTCTCACATCTCCCCTGATCATTCTTCCAGTCTCCTCTTGCCAGTGACTTCTAGTCTCCACTCTTCAGGTTTCTCAACCCAGTTTTTGTTTTATCCATCCAGTCCTAGTCTTCCCCTTTAGCCTTGTTCTTCATTGTTCCAGTCCCCCAGGCCTCCTGTCCCAGAATTCAGACCCCGGTTGTTTCCCCAGTTTCAGTGTCTTCATGCTGCCTTTCTTCTCTCCATATTCATGGTCAGCAACCTGTTTCATCTCTTTCTTTTTCCCCATGTTTCTTATAGTTCCTGTCTGACCTTCTACCCAGACAGTTACTCCTTTCAGTGAAGATCCTGATCACAAGCATCTCTCTTTTCACATTATCTGCTCCTTTTTCCCACTCCCATCAGGTTTCTAAGCACTGCCGCTTTCTACCACTAATCTCAGGATGCTGCTTAATTTATTTTTTCTTCTTAGCCTTCCTTCCATGATCACTTCTCTAGTACTCCTAGTTTCAGCTTCCTTCACATATTTCTCCTCCCAGCCCACTCTCACCAGACCCTCTCAAAGTACTTACCCAGCCTGTCTTAATTTTCCAGCTCTTTCCTATTTCTCCTTCATCATCTCTAAGTCACAGTGTCATTCCTTTCCTGTTCAGTCTTAGTCTTACCACACTAAGGAAGAGCTGCTGATGGGACAGTAGGCTGGGAAGGGGAATACTGGGATGGGAGAAGAAGCTAGAAAATGCAAGAGACATGGTCAGGAAGGGATTAGCAGTCTGTTTTTCCATTGAGTGGTTCCCAAGAAAAAAGAACAAAACAAAACAAAGCTTCTGACTGTGCTATCTGTATATCCAGAAATAAATGTAGTAGCCTCAGTACCACATATTCATCATGGAAAATTTCTGCCTTAAAGACTAAAATTTGGCAGTTATAAGTAGCATAAAACTGGATCATTGCAAATATCAGAGGATCTTAATTAACAATTTGCAATCATTCTAGGTGCAATACAACATAATGTTATCCCAAAATAGTAACTGTCTCATCTGCACAACAGCTTCATACTATTATTTCTTATCTAGTGATAACATGTGATACTTTCAATATGGATCAAGACATCATGTTATAAGACTTCATAGGCACATATACTACAAAGCCATCTTTGGGAAAGGGCTTATGGTCCAAAATGAAGATTTCATCAGTTCAAGTCTTCCCATTTTACCCAGTAACTTTCTGATTACAAGAACATGAGGATAGAGTGCAAAACACATGTAGTTTAAGAAATTTTAAATAATCAATTACCCATGTCCAGTCATGCTGGATTTGGGGTTTAATTGCTTCAGACATGCAGCTTTTTCTCCAGTTATCTTTTCGTAGCCCGTAAACACAATTTCCTGTTAAAGTTCACCATAATGAGTTTTCCAGTCTGAGCACCCTGACCCAGTTCTAAGTCAAAAGTTTTTCTATACAGGTAAGTAAAAAACTTAGTAAATCAAAAATTGGCCTAATATAACGATTTTTTCATAATGAAGTAGAAGTTGAATGTTTAGCTTCTGAAAAATCCATCTGTACATTTTACAGATGAACAACTGGAAACCACAGAGCTCTATTTCAAAAAACCATATAAAATTCTGTGCATTTGACTTAACATTTACCTCTAGCTTTCTGATTCATAAAATCATAAATCAAATTATTTGCTTATTTTCTCTCTATAGTAACTGCACGATGCTGAAATCTTGTCACCAGTCATGGAGCACTGAATTGCTTTTCTACTAGCACTTCTTTATTTTATTTTATTTTACATAACATCAGGTTAAAAAATGACCCATATTTCTGTGGCAATCTCTCTCCTGTATGCATAGCAGCAAAGACAGAAAAAAACCCCACGGGTACTTATTATTTTGTTAAGTGTGTTTGACTAAATGATGTTATAAAAAAATAATGAAAATCTCTTCACCATAAAAATTTCATTTCCAAAAAGATCCAGTAAAGCTGTCAAGGAAAAAAAAAAAAATCTATGGTATATGCTATTAGACCATATATAAATGAAATGGCATATACATCAAGACTGAAATAACTATATAAATGCATCCTAAATTTCCTGAGACAGATGGTGAATCATATACAGATAAGATATTCATTCCAAAAATGTTTTTCTTTAAGAATAAGAAGAAAGGGAAGATGAAAGAATAATGGGGAAATGTTTAAAATACTATTTAATTAAAACAAAACCCACAAGATTGTGCTGCAGTATTAGACAATGCAAAGCAAATGAAAGTAGAGGATGATACAGTCATTTTGGCCTTGATTCAGGAAATCACTTAAACACATGTATAAGGACATCTTAGTTCAAGAAAGACTGCAAATACAAGATTAAATTTAAGCATGATGAGTTTCCACCTTCACTGTGGCCCTTGTATCCTGGATGCAGCAGCTGGAGTGGGAGATGATACCAGAAGTACTCTGTAGACCAAAGGCAAAAGAAAAGGTCTCCTGGCAGATGAACTGAGCTTGAGGATGCTCCAAGGTGTTGTGCAGCATCTCATCTGAATGAGGACAAATCTACCAGCTCCCAGAGTGCTGGGATTTCCATACAGATCACACTTTATAAAGCAGACCAGAGAGGCTGCCTAATCTGCATTGGCTAAAAGCTCTTGTAGGCTTCTGAGAACATGAAGATATTTTTTTGTGACCTTTGTCCCTTTTTCTAGTTTTTTGGTGCTTCTCCCCTAAACAACGCAGCAGAATCTCACTTTAGGAGCTTAAATACCACTGGCTTAAACAGGAGCTGGGCACAAGCCTAAAGTCTGAGAATAAAATTACTTTTGTATCTTGGGGTGATCATTAAAGATAATGTTACTGCAGTCAGCAAACAGAAGGATGCTGTACTTAAGGATATTGTACTTAAATCTGTGGAAAAGGAGAAACTTTATTGGTTGTCTTAATTAATGCACTACCAGAAAGTAACAATGAAAACATTTTTTTCATTTCTCAGGCGCTGCAGGTTAGAGGGGCTGAATCAAGTACAGTTATATATCCTAGACAGTGAATATGTCTTGCCAGAAGTGTTCAAGCAGATTGCAATATGTTCTCTCTCTCTTTAAAAATCCTAAAGTTATTTCTGGATGTCCTTTATCTATTATGGCTGTCCACCCTGTTATCAACCTAATAAGTATATTATTCAGATTGTGAGATCAAAAGTCAGGGAAAGTTGCTATGGGTTCGAGCTAAAATAATAATTTTGCATGTCCTGTGGGTTTCATACTGCATCTTGTACAAAAAGTAATTCATTCAAGTTTGGTTTTAGGGTGAGAGAATGGTAATATACTGGTTGTGTGATGGCTGCATGAGAAGTTAACTCCAGAAATTTCTTCACTTCTTGGAGTTTCTGATTGCAGTTTCATCAACAGAATAGCCTGTTCATCCTAGCTGCTGAGCAGCAAGGCACTCTTCCATATTTTATGCTACAGCTTTTGCATCAAATTTTCTAGAATTTTTTTTTCCTATTTTGTAGGTAGCTTTATGGAGATATAGGAGAAAAAAAAATAGAAGATTGTAATATTTTACAAAGTATAAGCTAATAAAGAACAAACACTCCTTGATCTACCCTAAGGATCCCCACACTCACCAGTAGGGATTAGTTCAGCTCCTTCTGAATTTCATTTTCTGAACTGTTCTGCTTATATATCTGTTGCTTTTTGCTGGATCTGCCAGCAGACCATGGAAATTTAAAACCCTCAAAATACTAGCCCAAATTAGACTGAAGATTCTTTGCAAATATACTAAAATACAAAATGGTTGTATAATAGTACACCTTTGCATCATTATGGAACAGAATACTTTAGTTCCCTCTCTTTCTCTTTCAGTTATACTACAACCTAATTACAATATGAAAGCATGAGTTCAAAGGTCAATCACAGAGCTCATGTCAGGGCTTCATATTTACAATACTTTCAGTGGAAAGATTATCCTGAGTAATAACAATTGGGTTTGGTCTGTTTTTGAGACCTGGAGAATTGCTATTGTCTGCTTTTTCCTTCCCTATGCATTCTCTTCTTAATGTTGCAAGACTTTGAAGTTTGTCCATCAGATGATATAAAATGACATAGCTAATGATAGTGTTACCAAAAATATAATTTCCTTTTTTAAAAAAGATATTTTTACAGAATTAAGTGCACGTCATTTTTGAATATGATGTTTTATTTGCAAAAATGTAAATGATCTTTTCACTAAACAGCAAACAAGATGATGTATCTCTGAAAAATATGATAATGCTTTTTTAAGGATGTGCAGATGGTGCAGTTAGAACATCTGCAGAAAAAGAGGATCTGAAGAGAACAGGAATTCTTTGAGAGGATGAGTTACTACCTGCAATCTATTTTTTCCCCCTTTTTTTTGCAATGTTCTTTACTGAGAAGCATACTTTCCCCTGGAGTGCTCAATATTTGGCCTTTTTTCAGAGCTTCTATTATGCTCAAGATAAAATCAGTTCACAGTCCATTTTTCAATATGTCATCATCTCAATTTTCTTGTTTGCATCAAAAAATGTTGATACAGATACAGAAAGCACATACAGAAAGCACATACAGAAAGAAACACACAGAGAAAGCACCTTCATAAATGATATAGTCTTGTAATGGAGGAGAATTGGAGAACATCAGCAAGGATGGGCAGAAGTATGGTACAGATTCAGGAAGGAGAAACACAAAGTAATCTTGCACTTTTCAGTCCAGGGACAAAATACCCAGGGATTATGTTAGATACCTAAAAGACAGTCCTTTTTAGGTAGAAGACAGTGAGGATCAACAGGTCACTGCCTTTTCAAGAGCTAACATGTGACAGATGAAGCTAGCAGAAAGTGGCTTCTAGCCACTTCTTTATTCTGTGCCTGGTACCAGGTGCTCCATCACTTGGGATAGAGGCGCCAAGATGCTACTGTGCTACAGAAGTATTCTAATAATGGCAATTGCTGCAATAATAATAATGGTAACAATGAAGCCAAAAGAGTATATGCTAACAAAAGACTGGATTCAAGGACTTAAGTGCTGCTTTTCATTTCCCTGTCTTTATCTAGGTCCACAAAGCCTTTATTTAAAGCAAATAACCACCAAACATTGGAAGGCAGTTGTTCTGCAGCATCCCAGAAACTCATGTCAAGGAGCAGCTTCATGAAGCTAAGTGAAAAATTGTAGCAAAGATACCAAGTAAAAATGCATTTTGTTATGCTGCAGTCTGTTCAACCATTCATTGAAGAAAACTGAGGGCCTTGCCATTACTTATCCTGTTTCTCTAAGACCAGGCATACCAGTCAGGAGATGACTCTAAGACTTAAACAACCCAGGAAGAGTGGAAAATGTTGAGGATGGTCAACTAACTTCCTCCATTTGTTTTTGGACAGTGGATAAAGAAACACCTGGAAAGCAAACCTAGTCACCTTGTTATAAAATTTAATTGACCTTATTTGTTCATCCACATTCAACTAAATCAATAAACCATAAGGCATCTACCAAGATCCCTCCAGTTTTAACAATATTGCGCAAATCAACCCTAATTTCTCTTTCATTTCCCTCATATCTATGAGGTGCTATTTATTTGCTAACTGGTATGCAAAATTCATGTCCATACTGGTAGGAATTCTGCATAGCAGAATGACTGCAGGAAAATAATTTCTATTTCATTTCTACTTCTATATAAGATCCTGTGCCACTGTCATCACTGTAGTATCTAAGCAGCTCTTCCACCACATCATTTGAGTTTCATTCTCCTTCATCAGAAAATTTTTAATCTGATATTTTTAAACCACAGTTCATGCATAGGATTATCCTGAACTTTCTGCAAGATACAGGACTGGTGAGAATGGTGAACTGGCTAACATCATACATAGTTAAGTTTGAATACTGGGGGTTTCATACAATGTAGAGCTACTTGTTTTCACACTAATTCTCTTCACTGACTGGATTATGTCTTTCTAGTATTACATGCATCTGTGGGGCATGAAGGTTAATGAAAATTATCTTTGATTTTGCAATTTCATCAATATAATATTTTTTCCCTCTGACAAGATATGAATTTAAAACTGTAATAATACCTCTGTTTAAAGGCTGTAAAAGGAGCCTGCTGAAGAGAAAGGCAAGTTCCATGTCACTCATCGCTAATCTACTGAAGTTTTCTTCCTAGGCAAGAAATTCTTCCCATAGTCAAGAACCAGAATTGCCCAAGAGACAACCTGATAATACAGAGGGGATGCCTTACAAGTAAACACATGTGTTTAAAATGCATGCAGGAATCAGACAGAAAAGCAGCTTCCCAATAAGCTAGTTCACAATGAGCAAAGATTGATTCACATTAGGTGCACTTTTAAACCCCTGACTGTGCCCCTGAAGTCTAGGTAACACTCAGTTGATCAGTGAGAATTTTGCCGCAGCCAAAATATGCCTTAAAAACATCGTCAGCTTACAGGTAAGGTTATGTAAATCTTTTTATATCAGCTTTAAAAAAAACCCCAAGAAGATCTACTTATCTTGGTAAAAGTAGGAAGAATGATTCCATTTTGTGACTGGTAAGCTCTAGTTCAATAGCTTTCAACTTGAAGTCTACAGCCCACCATGGGTTCTGTGGACTACTTCCCTATAAAGAATGACAAGAGAAAGCACTGTCATTATGTATTCCATAACCACATTGTAAAAAAAAAAATCCCTAAAATCATGTGCACTCCACTAGAAATTCTCTAGGGTTCTACAAATGAAAAAGACATCAATATCATACATATCTGAGAGTTTCAAGATTGCCTGCAACCCTACTGAAAGCTGGGCATTCTCACTTTACCTGTTGATTATATTAATCTTAACTAAAAGAAGAATGCACTTAAAAGAAATGAAAGAGTAGGATACTGCAGTTAGATAGTAGTCACAGCTGGATCTAAACTATGAAGATCCATTTATTTGAACAAGTTGAAGGAAGGAAGGAAGGAAGGAAGGAAGGAATTTAGTATTTCGCTTCCAGAGCTTGCTGATTTGAGGCCAGCCCTGTGGCAGAAACCCCAGATTGTGGTGGTTATAGCTCAAGGAAGCCTTTCCACCAGCTCAAATGGTCCAAGCACCACAAAATCCCTGCACCCCAGTACCTATCTGCTATGCTAATGAAGGGAAAACAGGCTGAATTAAAGGAAGAAAAAGTGTTGTCTGTGTATCCAATACCAGCTGCTAAGAATCTTGACAGCTTTTTTATCTTCTTTGTGCCATCACAACAATAAAACCCTAGAATGTTACTGCTTTCTTATTTGGTCTGAAAGAGACTATATATCACATACCCCCCTTCCACTGAGAACCAGAGCAGGACAGCAGCACATGCTCTGATGCAATGTGACCCAGCAACTGTGTTGGTGGTGTGTACTGAAGTTTAACAAAGCTGCTTTGATTTCCACGCAATGTGGTGCATCTCTGGCCTACTCACAGATCCTTCTCCCATTTAATTTGGTTAAATACAAATATATTCAGAAGGATCTGCTGCCACTGCTAGCTTTTCCCTCCAGAACATATCAGCAATACCATTCTGTTTCTGCATTCTATGCAGGCATTTCTTCAATCACAGAATCACAGAATCACAGAATCACAGAATCCTAGGGGTTGGAAGGGACCTCGAAAGATCATCTAGTCCAACCCCCCCTGCCAGAGCAGGGCCACCTAGAGTACATCACATAGGAACATGTCCAGGCGGGTTTTGAATGTCTCCAGTGAAGGAGACTCCACGACCCCCCTGGGCAGCCTGTTCCAGGGCTCTGTCACCCTTACAGTAAAAAATTTTTTTCGAATATTCAACTTGAACCTCCTATGCTCCAATTTACACCCATTCCCCCTTGTCCTATCACTGGTCACTACTACAATTAGAAACAGATTCATAATAATGTAAATAATATGTGTGAAGAAAGTGGAACACCTGCTTTTTCAGCACCATTTCTGTCCAAAGGAAACCCACTACTTCTGCCAGGAGCATTGTTCCTCTTTATCCTTCTCTACCACTGGGATTTTCATTTAGCTGGAGTTCCTCCTAGACCATGATGTTGACTATACAGCAGTGCTCCATTTACAAGCAGACACTAAACCAATTCAGTCCAGCAGCTAACAGTTCTTTCCTGCAGTTTTCAGATCCAAAAAGTATGCATCAGTTTAGCAGAGAGGAATGAGAAGGCCAGTTTGGGAGGGGGGATGTGTCCCATTAATATAATGGTGATGAATAGGGTTTTTTAATTCCTCTTCAAGATTACCTGTAAGCCTTTTCATACATATTAAAAATGGATGGATATATGCTAATGGGAGAGCAGGTTTATATACACATGCGGGAGATACAGGCTTTTAATCTTGGGTACTGGGACTTCCCATTTCATTTCTGTGCGAATTTAAGCACAGCATGGACTTGCTGATTATTCATTTGAACAAAGTTAGTTATAGAGATGTGACTTTTCTCTCTCAAGGAAGCTCTAGAACAGAAGTCATCAGCAGGAAATTAAAGAGAGATGGGAGCTAGAATGGCCTCTGAGACACAGGAATGCTATTGCTTCCACCCTCTCCACAGAAATGCCACTAGTCACACCCCCCAGCTCTCTCACTCATGAGAATTGTGGATCTTGGAGCACAGCTGGAGTCTCCGTAGGCTGACACCCTTCACATAGCATCCTAATGAGGATCTGTTCTTTGCACTTGCATTCCTCCCTTGCAGAGTCCTCCCTCCTCACAGGACTATTATTAGCAAATATGAATAAACCGCCTTCCAGCTCCAAAGTCTTCACAAAACACCAAACAACGCAACAGGGGGAGTGTGAAACAACACCCTACAGTGTTTCAGGGTAGTAATTTAGTAAGAAGGATGTACAGAAATGTCAGTAATTAAAAGATGGGATTTTTCTTGCAGAGATCTCAATAATTTGATGAAGATAAAATAATATTTTTTCCCCAGTTATGTTTCTCTTGCTATAAAAGATGAAGAGAGCCCATAGGTCTGAACAGGTCTGAAAACAAAGGGAAGACTCAAAATACTAAATATAACTCATGCAAAGAGGTCATTAGACTATTACTCATCAAAACCTCACCGAGAAGCACAGGGATCATTGCTAAAAGACACATGGAAGTAGTCCGTGCATAGATTTGAAATTAACGCTTATGAAGTTTTTTCAGATAGCAAATATACAAAATTGCCTGTGAGGTTTTACCTGCCCTTTTGCAACATGTCTTCCCTTTCTCCCACCTCACACACCTCAAAATCTGAAGCAGAAAGTGTCATGCTATGTATTTCCAAGTGGTGTCTTTGGGGTAAGGCTTGCAGATGGCGTTGCTGCATCTGGCCACTGCTGTTCACATGGACAATCCATCAGAGCACTGGAAAGAGGAGGAAGAATGAGACAGAAAGCAAAAATATTTGCCCCTTATGGTCTGTATTGATACTTTTTAGCTCTGTTGATGACCTTGAGGTTTTCCCTCTAGGGAAGTGCCAAGAAGAAAGGCTGGCCACAGAACAAACACATTTCCTCATCCCCTGTCCTGTCCTGCAGCTCTGGTATGACAAAATGTATCTCTGTGGAACAGTGAAAAGAGTGCTCTAGGTGATGAGAAAGACAAAATAAGAAACTTAAGCTTAAATACTTGAGTGAGGTGAGAATTGCCTCAGCTGGATTTTAAAAAAGCAACCCTATTCTAGTAGGTAATAGAGAGTACTTGCTCTTTTCCCGACTAAAACTGATTTGTCCAATCAGCTGATTCAAATGCACCTCTCAAAATCTGTATGAGACCTTCTCCCCACAGACAGTTGGGCTTTTGTACTAGATGCTGGTGGTGATAATTCTGTCTCAGTTGCATAACCCTCTTTTCAAAGCATCTTTTAATGAAGAACTAGGAAAAACAGTATTATAACATGGGCAGAAATGTTACTCCTTTCCAGAATCTGAAAAACACAGCAAGCATTGCTCCTGGAGAACAGACCCACTCTACAAAATGCAAGGCAGCAGCTAAGAAAATCAACATCCAAACACAAGGAGTCTTGCCATGTCCACTGATGCTGTCAGAAGGACCTTTTTCACTTCCTCCCAATGCTGTTGGAAAAGGCAATGCAATCTTCAGATCTGGGTAGGCTTCTGGACAACCACAGATAGCAAAACTAGATCTGTACCATAGAAGTCTTTTTATATTCCCAACCTAAACTTCATCTAATAACTTCTTCCATGTACCTAATTAAGACTTAATAATTTCTGAAGTCCAAACAAAGCAAAGCCCTGAAACTAGCTTGGGCATCTACACATGTCTGTACAAAGCCAAAGTATGTGTATGTGGCACTAGGCAGAACACCTCATAACCCTTGTGCTCCTTATTACACCATAAACCTTGTCTTCCTCCCATTTCTGTAGAGATACAGAATCTTCTGAATCAATACATCTCAATCCTTGTAAGTAATTAAGGGAGTATGATGGGTGGGTTTCATCTGACCACTTTTGACCCAGGCTACTCAGTCAGAACTTAAACACAAATGTGTGAGTTATCCTACTGAGGACTCACCAGCTCAGGTCAGTGAGACCATTTCCATATTTAAGCATAAAATGATGTGCTCTACTAATACAACTCTCAAAAAGGAAGGTTCCTCTATACTAAAAAGAATGTAGAGACTAAATAGTGTGTGTGTGGGGGGAACAAACAAACAAACAAAACCCCAAACCCCAAACAAACAAAAAAAACAAAATAAACAAAAAAAAAACCAACACCCCACCATCTTTGGGTGTTTTGCGACTGCCAGATGGATATTGAAAGTGAATTCAGAAGGCCATGTTAATGTACAATGGCAGAACAGACCACAGCAGGGATACGGGAAACATTCCCATCTCACTGGAAAAAGGGAAAAAACTTGAATTCCCAGTCTAGACACTCTTACCTAGGTAAACAACATAGAGGAAATAAGCATAGGGAGGGGTATCTCCAATGATTTCTTTCCTACTAGTCTTCCAGAATTTTACATAAGACCTTTTCCAGGAAAAACTTTTGATTTTGATAAATTAGGGACTTTCACCCTGTCTCTATTGAACAAGATTCCATGTGGCTGTTCTCATGGTTTGAGAAACTCAGCACACTGCTATGTTTCCCAATGAAGTCAGCAAAAATCCCATTAGCAGAGGACCTGAGAAAGACAGTACTGAGAAACTGGTTTATGATGAATTCTTTTTAATGTTAAACTTTGCTAATATATAAGCAAATTCCAGATGACTGTTAAAAAAAGAAGACAAAAGGTTCCTTCCCTGCTTCAGTACTGAGCTGGAAAGGAGACTTTAACTGCAGAACCCTGTGATGCCGCTGCTGCTGCTGCTTTCTGCTATGTGGCATAGTGAAGCAAAACCAAGTCTTTGTTAACCCACCTGGGTGCAGTAAAAAATAAGCACGTAACAGGAAAATCTCCTTATTTTGGCTTGCACTTTTACAAAGGATAAAGAAAACACTCATCCCTACCACAAGGAACCTCTTCGTTCTCATTCTGTCTTTTCCTTTGTCTCTTTTATTGGCCTGCATTTCATAACAGTCATTACCACTGTGCACAAGCACCTGCCTGTATGCCACTGGTGACATGCAATCTTAGGAAGATTGAGTACTACATAAAAAACAACAGGCTGTAGCACTAGAAGTCTCAAAGCGTCTCTGTGAGCTTACCAGTTGTTGCGTTGACTTTGTGTTTTACAGAGGCCATTATATTTCCATTTTCTGGAGTATCTCACTCTGGATGGGTAATCCTTCCATAATAGCTGAATCATTGGGAAGAATGTGTGCTGCCTGGGCATGCATTAAAAAAAAACAACTGGTGTATTTTTTCCAACAGATCTGCACAGATGAGTTGCATTGTGTCAGACACACGGAAAAACGCTTATTCTACTGCAACAGCCTTCAAGCCATCAGGATCTCGTGGCCCCAAGGAAAGTTCCTCCCACCTCTCCAGCACCTCCTACCTCAACAAATGGCAAAGGCCACGTGCTGACAACTATGCTGCACTCAGCAGCCACTCTGTCTCGTGTTTCTGAAAGAACAGTAAACATTTTCTAAACTGATTGTTCCCCTCACATAAACAGGACACTGAAGCTGCATAAAGAAGCAGAGCCACACAACTCCCTGTATTACAGACACACCAGTGAAGGAAATCTGGCCTTATTTGCATTATGACGGCAAAGGAAATGATCTGCTCAGAAGTCTGTACAATTGAGATGGAGCATCAGGTAAATAAGTGCAGCATGCAATTTTTTCTGCACAAAGTGTGGTTCACCTTCTTCAAAATTATCATCTTCCAAAAATATTTAAATCAGTTTTCATGGGGTATATAAATACAAGGCATCTTCATGCAGTCAGGGTTGTTAGAAATTTCAATTCTCCTTGTAGGAAGAATTTTTAATAGTTATATCATAATCTATATTGCTTGGTCTAATGTCTAGAACAAAGCACATGACAATAGCAACCTGTTTTAACAAGAAAAGTTATTTTACAGGGACTTGAAGTCCAGCGTGCAGCAGTACAGAAATGAGATCTGAAACAGTACTGGATTGCTTACCAGAGTCTTTGGAGGATGGAATGCAATCACTTCATTCTACTTCCAACAAAATTACAGAGAACAAGGATGTTTCCTTTGAATCATTCTATTAAATGGTTATTCCACGCTATATGACTTCTTGCTCCGCAATAAAAGCTAAGAGAAAGGAGGGCGGGAGGGACGTTTTTATTCAGGTGTTTTTCTTCCAAGGCAACCACTACGCATAAACAGAGGCCCAACTTCCTGGAAAGTGCCTGGACATCACCCGCTGATGGGAAGTAGAGAATAACTTCATTTGTTCCTTTCCCTTGCTTCTGTGCACAACTTTTGCTTTTTTTTATTACTCTGCCTTTATCTCAGCCCGTGACAGGTGAAAGTCCCTGGAAATACGGAACATTGGAGCATCTGCTAGAGGGATGGCACATAAGGAGCAGTTTCTTAGCATCCAAAAGATGTGTGCATCAGAGCAAGTGAGCTTAGTAAGGCTATGGGGATACATATACAGCATGGGTATACAGAACATAAAAGCAGATTTGAAACTATGAAGTGAAGAAAGAGACCTATTAACGTATGTAGAAGGAAAAAAAACTCTCCTGAGACCATACCGTCCTAAGATGTGAAATATGAGAGAATCAGGGAAATTCTATCATTGGAAATATGAAAAAGTGATTGCAGAAATTAAAAAGGCATGTTCAAGAAAGCACCAGATTGATGGGGCAAAATCTCTCCTCTCTTTCCTTTTTCAGTGCTCTTATGAGAATAATTACCACCTCACAGCAGTTTCTATCATCACCCTAAATGCAGAGATGCCACCTTAATCTTATTTTCCCCCTGTCCCATCCAACTCCAGAATGATACCTCTCCTCCCCCTTGCACAATTTATAAGTTGTATAAATGCGGAACACAGAACAGGCTACTGCAGACAAGCCATTTTTTGGCAATATTGTATGTGGGAAGACATCTGTGAGAAGCATCAGAAGATCTTTCATCTTCTGAACATCTCACAGATGTTCACAAATGGTGAAAATTGATACTTTGGGGCAGGCAGCCCATGTGCCACTAAACATAGGGAACTGGTTTAAAATAGGAGCATGCAGGCTGTGAAATTAGTAAAACAACAGATCTGACCTAAACTCCTAATGACAATCAGCCTGATTGTTTTTGTTAATTATAGGTATTAGCAATTGAAATCAATGAGAGGTGAATGAGGGCAAACAAATTACAACTACTAAATTGCTACAGTTAGCACTTTTTCTTTTTTTTTTTTCTTCCCCAAAACCAAATGACAGTATGTTTTACTCATCTGCTTTGCTTCTTACCACATGTAACTGTGTATACTCCAGATTGTTATTCCATGGACACGATGGCATCCAGACCTGAACAAAAAGACTGAAGTTCCATCTCTAACACAACAACAGGGGTGATAATACCCAGTTAACAGGAAACTCACATCTTGAAGTCTTTAGTGGTACTTTGAGGTTACGTAATGGGGTTCACAGAATGTACAAAAGCAAAAGGTTCTCACCTCCACCTGGGATTCAAATCTAGATCATACATTGCATTCCTGATCATGTGCAGTTTGAATGTTCCAGAGAGAAACTAACTTCATGTAGCTCCTTTGGACATTATTCATTAAAGAAGCAGTCGGTCTTTTCAGTTCTCCCAAATGCACAGAGAAGGTCGCTCTGACTGTTTCTACAAGTCTACACTGCCAGCTACACCGGCTCAAGATTATTTTCCTTTGATAACAAATACTTACCGAAGTGAGGTTTGCTTTCCCTGTCTCTCAGTTTTTTATATGCAGGATTTATGTTTACAAAATGTTATTTCTGTGCTGCAGTGCAAATTTATATATCACTTCTTGCTACTAAATCGCTGAGTAACATTTGCATTTTCCACACACCATCCAAAACTTTAAATTTCTCAGGTTGAAAAGAACAAATCCATTTCTCTTGCAGTCAGTGACATGGAAATAGAAAACCTTTGTTCCTTCACTGTAGAGGATTTACACTACAGCAGCATGGTGCATCCTCCACGATGCTACACTGACACTGAACTCTGTTTCCCAACATTAAAAATGAGCCATCAAAACCTTATTCCTCCGTTATCTCAGGCTGTCTCTGGGGTTTTGGCATTTACTTCAGCATATAAACTGTGCTCGTCAGAACAGTCTCCTAGCTTACGCACAACAACCCTCACCAAGAATTTAACTATCCAGTTGAATGGTAGAAACCCGACCTCAGCCAAAACATGAGGAAAAAGATGATAAGATTTAAATCCTGTGAGAACAGAGGCAACCTTTAAAACAGCCAGGGCATCTTTCAACTGTTATCTCTAATGAGCCTTAAGAAATAACAACTGCTTTAGAAGGCAGGCCCCACCATGGACGTCCTATCGTGTTTCCCTTGGCTTCTTTTAAATTAATGGGACAGTCATTCAGCGTCTTGTCTAACAACAACTGCCACAGCACAGCAGACAGGAGGAGGAGGAGGAGGACTTGAGGATCCTGTCTACAGTCTAAACACAGCCCTGCTTAAAAATACTGTCTTTCAACTTGGTACAACATGAGTTGCACTTGTTTGCTTGCACAGAATAAACCTAGACATGCAAAAATGAATGGCAGGGAGGGCAAGGAGACCAATTTTTAAAAAAGAAGATAAAGATTTAGAAACAAGAAGAGACACAAACTTTAGCTATTACTAATAGAAGGCTGAGCGTCTTTGCTAACCAGGGAAAGCAAACTTCTCCTAATAATAGGAGAAGATATCAACCGTGATACTCTTTCTGAGTGCTTGAGGCTTCAGGAGCACCACAGAGCGCAAGATGGCTGGTTCCAGTTGCATCAGGTTCAGATAAAAATATAGTGTCAGCCCTATGCAAAAAGAATTATGTATATAGCATTCCATTAGCATTAATAGGAGTTATGTATGTAAATCCCACACATGCTGAGATAAGAACGTGCTAAAGAACTAACTCCATTTGCATTCCAGTCAGGGGGCTGCAATTAGTACCGGCACAGCAAAGTCAGCCCGTATGGCCCTCTACATTTGGGAGCCTCCTAAACCGCTGTAGAGGAGGAATCTTTGCTGGTATACACCGTATTAATTACAGGACACAGCACGGCGCACACACAGAATATTTCGATAAACACTTACAAAGCCCACAGAAAGCCTACTAAAATCATTAACAGAGAGCACTCAAAGTCATGGTTCTGAACTCCGGGGGAACTCGCTCGCTCCTGAGCTGGGCGTCTCATTCTTGACGAGTATTGTGGCGTCGGTATTTGTGGGGTCCTGAAGGTCATGGTGCAGAGGGAAGGGGGAGCAGCAGTGCTCTGTCCCCAGAGTGATACCACAACTAAAGGCAGCAAAGGGGACACAGGATTCCCAGAACGCATATCTTTCCCTGGGCAATTGGCTTTGCACTTGACAACACATCACCTGTAAACCTGCTGAGGTCGGTTGCTTAATGACAGACAGAGCGGGTCTGCGCTCACCCAACTCACCGTAGCCCACACTTTTGTCTACCAGAGTGACAAGCAGATCTGGAGCTTTCCCTGTCTCCGGAGCCTCCCCCTCCAGGGGGGCCCCTGTGATGCCGCATGGCTTAATAAAGCACTGAATACACTCTGACACCTTCCCACTGCCTGCATATGACACCGAGGAGAGATCGTTACATCCTGGCAGTGATTAAGCCTTGCTCAGAAAGCACGACTCCGGGCAGCCCTGCAAATATCTGCTCTTCCACATAAAACGTGGTCTCCCTGCAGATGTCCCAAGCTATTTGGGTGAGAACTTCCTCCTCGGCGAACGTGATTTCCATCAGTAAGTGCATTTCCCCTGAATAAAGAAATGCGGCCAAGGAGGGGCTGCTTGTCAGCGCCGAGCTGGACCTGGGCTGTGTGAAATCGGCTTTCAGGGGAGTTGAAAATGATCAGGGCTTTCCCTGAATTTGAGTCTACCCGTGTATCTAAACTGCTGGAGAGACTTTCCTTCATAAATATCATCCCAGGACACCTGCACTCACTGTGCTCTCAACAGCAAACGTGGAAGAAAAATCCTGGAACTACTACTCAAGCTACTTCCCTAAAGGCTAAAAGAGAGATTTATTACTTTTATAAAATACATGGGGGACACTCAGATGATAAAGGCAGAGAAAGCTGTAGAAGGGGGAAAATACTATCTGACGGGTAATGAACCGTCATTTATTCAACACAGTTCCTGAAGCTGTCCAAGCTGATGTTGTCAGAACAGTATTTAGAACCTTAATCATCGCTCCTCTTTCTGTATCTTCAGGACCCAAAGCCATCTACAACTAGCCAAGAAGTCATTATTGAATAAAACCAGCTGTCTCTGGGGAAGGGAAAAGATTGACCCAGTAGATTAAATCCAAGTGTGTATTCTAGTTTTTCTTTCATTGAGACAACACCCTTTGCTACCTAGGCTTATGCACATATAAAACATACCTAAATATATACACAGATGCACAGAAATTCGGTGCCACTAAGGCTGCTTGTGGTGCTTTGCAGGAGATGGTTGCCATGAAGGAAAGATGACTTGTCCTTTGCACATGCGGTGTCAGCCTTGGTCTCCTCCTGCCGTCCGTCTTCTGCCCAGGCTCCTTCTCCTTTCTTCTGAGCCTTCCTATTTTGCTGTTCTTACAAAAAAGGGGGATAGCACTTCTCATGGCAATGGGCAGTCTCCACTTGGCTCGTGCTGTGGAGTGGCTCTGTGGAGCAGAGGTGAGCTCTTGAGTGGGCAGAGCTGTTCCACCTACTTGTGTTGCTCTCACAGCTGGCTGTCCCACAGGCTGCCCAGAGAGAAGACTGGCAAGCAAACAGCCTGGAAAGAGCTTGCAGCTGCCTGTTCTTCCCCCCAGGCTCAGGACAGCCATGAAGTGTTTCTGCAGTGGGAGTGTGTGTTTGGAAGCGCTCTTCCAGGATGCTCCTTTTCTCTCCATCCTTGGCACCATCTTGGCATTTTCTCAGCTGTTTACAGGAAGAACAGTCTGCCTGGACTTGTAGCCAGTATCGATCCCCTCCTCGGGGTTAGGAGCAGTGGGTAGAGTCACAGTTCTCCTTAGAATTACCCACATGTGAAGCTGGGGATGAGAGATGAAGCTTAGGGCTGCAGGCAGAGCTTCTTCAGTGTTACAAACACCTGGAATATGATTAGGTCTCAAATGCAGAAAGGTTTCTTGCTGACTTTATCAGTCTAGTTGCCAATTAATAGAGCAAATAACACCATTACCACAATACCAACAGATTTATACTTGAGCCTGAACTCATTCTTAGTAAGAACACGGTCAGTTTAGGTGCTCGGTAGTTCTCTCAGTTAATAACTGTACATGCAAAAGGTACAAGTGGTGTACAGCCAGGGGACACAGGCAACATTCAGAGTGAGCCAGAGCAGCCTTGTCTCTTCTGTTCACACCAATGACCTGGGTTGTTAACAAGGCAAGGGAAACTTTTGATACTCTTAGAAAACAGGAGTTCCATGCAGAGATGTTTTCTGCAACAGGACTCTGTTGGTCAATAGAATTTCTTTCCTCTCTGTGCATGGGCCAATAAATAATTCTGTAAGGCGTATCTCAGTGAAAGCTCTGGCAGCAGGAGCTGATGCCAGAAGGTCAGCACATCTGTAGTCGTCAAGGGGAGGTGCGCAACGGTTCTGAAAAATGCCTCCTCTTGTTTTGTTCCCATGCACCGTTAATGGCCTGCTCCTTCCACCGGGTAAGAATTGTTGCCATAGTAATGTTTCTAGCGCTCCTTTGGATCAATAGCAGAACAGAGGGGTTTTCAGGTATTTCTGTTGTTTGCAAGCCTGCAGTCTTACCCCATCTATAGTTCTACCCCCTTCCATAAAAGGAGTTTGTTCAAAGACCTTTCATCACTGTACAATTACCCCAAGACAGCAACATAAACATGGTGAACAAAGATCTTGGGTCTGAACCAGACCCAAGACGTGGGCAAATGCGGTTGTGTCATTAGAGTAGAGTTGCAGGGGCTTCATCAAAGCCCTGAACCTGGCTCTCGTAGCCCTATCCACACCTCACCAAACGCAGGAAGAAAGTGAAGATGTAGAACCAGTTGTGGTTTTCGTTGAGGGTCCAGATCACAGACCACAGAGTTACTATGGTTGGAAAAGACCTTTAAGATCGTCAAGGTCAACCATTACCTGTCATCCGTCAAATGCAGTTCCATTCACAAATCAGGGGTTTTCCCACTGATTTAAAGTTCATTTGTGGGCACTCTGTACGCACCTTTCTGTACCACAATCGAGAAATTTCAGCCTTTATCAGGCTGAGTGCGCCTGCTACACCTTTAGAATGTAGATCATCAGCATCTGCCCACCTGCTCTGCATATGTCAAAAGATTGTGTACATGTTGAATAGACGCCCCTACATTTTCCTACATAGCCTAGCAATCAGGGCATATCTTGGCATCTCAAGGTGATAATTTAGATACTTACTGGGAACAGTCCTATTCCCAGTGAACAGTTTGAGACAGCACTGCTCTGCAGGAGTTTCAAGAGCCAATATGAGCTCTTCACGCTAGTTGACCTTAGCGCTGGAGAAGGGCTGCAAGCACGCTTAACGTATGAAGACAGGTTTGGGTTGAAGATGAATTTTTACCATGTCTAAATATTTTTTGAAATTCAGCACAATGTGGACAAACCGTCAGAAGGTAGAAAGTGCTCTGCTTCAAATATTGATACACAAAAAAGAAAGGAGGGCACGATTTGTCTGAGATGTATTTTGCTGCTTTTTAGGAGAAACAACCTACTTTGATTTCTCCATGGGATAGTGAGTCTTTTACTTCAATAGCTTACATCTAAACCTTACATTTCACAAGCTATTATGGATTTTTTTTTTTTTTTTAATGCATAGATTCCTTTTCAAAGAGTGGCATTTACCTAGAGATGCTGCAAAAAGCACCTCCAGGTACTGCAATCATTCCTTTCTAATTGGAATGGAACATGCCATCTTCTGCATTTATCTGGTACATTTTTTAAGGAGCAACTAATATTTCTTTGCCTGCAGAAAGCATCTCCAAATCACAAATACAGCTGCAGGAACAGCTGTAATCAGCTTCACGGGCACAACTCAGAGAGATTCATTAGAGTGCCCCCACAATTCCCAGGCTGGTGTCTGCATGCATATCTATCACCAGGGACCAGAAAAAAAAATTAAAAAAGGGCACTACTGCTCCTTTTTCTCTTAAAGCCGAGCTGGTGTTTCCTATCTACTTGTTCCCTCCCCTCTTTGCTTCCACCAAAGCTAGAGGAGCTTTCTTTTCTCTTCTACAACTTCATCTTCCTTGCTGGCAGGGAGGACCTCTCACCTACGTCTACGCATCTGTCCTTCCGGAAAGGAAGACCAGAGGAGTAAGGAAGAGGGGAGAAGGAGGGTTTTGCCATGAGTTTTTGCCTGGGTTTTGCCATGAGGTGGAGTCAGGATGCGTTAGGCTGCTGTACACTGGAAAATACTCTCCAAGTCCTATGCATTTGTCTTTATGGCTTTGCTTTGTCTTGTGAAGAGAAAGATGGGGGAATTTGACTCAGATTTCTGTCTGTGGACAACAGCATGCTGTGATTTGATTTTGCCCATGTTATTCAGGAGGTACACATGCCTTCCTGACATCCACCCTTTTCAACAGCAGTCCTTGTGAAATATTTTATGCCAGAAATATCAGAGATTTCAAATATATTCTCAGACTTTCTGATATAATCCCACCCTTTCTCCTGTTACTCCAAACAGACTTTAGTGAGAAATTTTAGAGGTACAGTGACTCCATGTGAGGAGAGAAAGACTGAGAATGTGGAAAATTCCTGCTGGAACAACACAAACAGGAGGTCATATTTTGCTCCCTCTATTACAGTTGGTTATGGTAGGAGTGGTTGTTCAGATGTAAATAAGGATTGAATACAAATCCAATTAATTAAAAGCCTGCTTCAAGTGATGGACCATAGAAGTTTTCTTAATAGCATGATGCGTACCAAGACATGAGCCCTGTATATCAATAGCGAGAAGGTGCAGTTTTATCTGTTTCTGGGTTGCACTCAGCAGCTGTGAAAGTAAAGTCTGAACCATAAAAGAGTTTCCATGTTTTAAGAGTAAAATGGGTAAATTCATAGCCTGTCATTTCAGGTTCAAAGTGTAGCCTTAAAACACAACAACTGCAGGCATGCTCAATAACCTGGTCAATGAGGTCTTTCTGTTAAAATCTGGCTGATACCTTAGATCAGAAGCTAATTGCTGAAGTAAGCTTTACTTTCTAGCTCAGTTGCTGTTTGTTCCATAAAGGAATGCCCTGGATGCTACCCCTGGCACTTCAGCCTTTCTGTTTACCCACTCTCTCATCCAGAATTCACCCGCCTCCACATGGTGTTCCTTGGCATCCTCGCTAGCAGAGAGTTTGCAGTAACTCTAGCTTTGCTCATCTCTGCACACAAGTTAGAAAAATGCCTGTGTATAAACCAAGATGTGAGTGCTCTGCCACCTGGTCAGAGGCAGTCCGTGAGGCTGCAGACAGATCTAAGCTAGAGCTTCCACACTGTACTACTGTCTTTCCCCATCAGACAGCTCATCACATTCAGGAATCATGCTGGCTTTGTCTGCTATCCCCTGCAGTTTGGCAGAAGCATCCTCTGAAGAGCTCTAGTAAGATCTAATGTTTCTTAACTCCTCCTCAGATGTCCATGGGTCTGGATGCACTGAGATACCATGGTAATGAGACCAGTAAGAGTGTCTAGACAGACAGACAGACGGTAGTCACACAATTAGGGAAGAATTTTTACTAGCAGATATTTCATCAAATTAACTGTTATGTATTCCAAACAGAGGAACATGTGAATTGTGTACATGAACTGGTATGCCAATTTTCAAAGGACAGGACAGAGCCTCTGGCAAAAACACAATTAACAAAATACTTTAAAAAAATAGATTTCATCTAACATTTGACAAGCTGTGTTATTAAAAGTGCTTCTTCAGTAGTATACGGTTTTCCTGGTAGTGATGGGGAGCCAAACCAATCTTCCAGATTACAGTTCTTAAAAGGAGGGAATTAAATCACTTTGAAAGACTGTCTCTTACATAGCCCACACTTAAAAGTCACCACAACCATTTCTGATAAGGATTTCAAAGTACAAGATCCATTTCTGTCTTCGATGTTGATCATCTGTGCACCATTCCCTTATGTGCATTTGTCTGAATAAAAATAAATCTTGATTGACTGAGGTGCAGAAATTAGAAGGTGTCTTGAATATGTTTGCTTGTTTGTTCTCAAGCATAAATTATATTTGAACAATAAGGGCATGGCTCCTCAAAGAGTTGAGCACCTGCAACTCACATTCCACTCAGCAAGAGCTATAAATGCCAAGCAGCTCTGAAAACCCAGGGTTGTAACTTCTCCATTGGATGAGATTTATTCAGATAGTATTGATTGACAACTAGATCTCAGTATAGGGCTGCCTTTCCCTTTACATCTTAGCATGTTTACGCAGAAGCCTAGGTTCCATGTAAAACAGTCAGAATAATTTTGTGTAATTAAAAGATGGCAGTGAAAGGAAAGAAAGGCAAAGATGTGCCTTGTTCTGCAATACAATTAAAAATAAGTAAATACAGTTCCAGTTAATTATTCATCACTCAAAACAGAGACTTCTACTTAATCTAATCACTAGTTAATTAGATTGTCTGTTTTATTTGATCAAATCGACTGAAACCATATCATCTGCATTTACATTGTGCTTTGTTTATTTTGAAGATTTTCTATTATTAAAAAGGTCACTGTCAGGTCAACTTAGGCCTGTGTTTCTTGTTTAATACAACAGAATTTCACATCACATAAGTATCTTTCTGCAGAACCCAATTTGAGGCTCAGACTTTTAGAGCTATGCAAGTATTGAAAGATCTAAACCTCAAGGTTTTTAAAGGAATTAGATGCCCCACACTGACTAAAAAGCAATTGTCTTTCACAGTTTGGGCTACACTCAATGAGTTTATTTCCCAGAATCACAGGGTATTTCATTAGGGAGTGGGGATCTTAAATGAAAAATATATACTAGAAAGGGTTTAGGCTCACCATTTCTAATTGACAGTCCCCTCCATTTCCCAGTGATGATCCCAAGTCAGGCCAGGGTAGAGCAATGCAGCTGAGCTGTGCCTGCAATTGAGCTGCTCAGCTGATGGATGGTAAGATATTAAGTGGCAGTGATGTGGTTGCGTGTCTAAGTCCTATTTCAGCTTTCAGTGAGATTTCGAGCGTAATAGAGATGACTTACCTTCCTGTAAGCTTACTTGGTAGAGTTCTCTATCCCACGCTGCCAGAAGTGAAGTGGTACATAGGCTAAAGCCACCCTAACAATCCAGTCTTGGGTGTTTTAGAAGAATTAGGCAGCACATTTGAGGCAATTATGATGCCTTGGTCCCATATTTACATTAGCCTAGTGCAGAAAGTACACCCCCAAGCTACTCAAGCTGGGATAACTGATAAGGAACCAGACAAGAACTGGGACATTGAAGGGTTCAGAAGACCTGAGAAGAAGAATAGCAATGACTCCCTAAATTTTCCCATGTAAATGTGAATACAGTAGCTTTCACTGCTTCTCTCTAAAGTGTCATTCAAGACCACGGTAAGTACATAAGGGAAATATCCTTATCTTGAATTTGAGAGAGCTGGAGGTGGTGATAAGACCAGGGATAGTATAATAAAAAGTGCTAATCTCATCATAGCAATCCTGCTGTGTATATTGCTCAGGGCCAGCTCTAGGTACAGGCAAAATAAGCAGTTGCCTATAGCAACAGACTGCTGGTGAAACCAGAGTGAGTTCAGGCTCCTGAAACCACCTTTGTCAGTGTTAGTGCCCTGAAGAGTCATCCTGATGGCTGTTGCTGGACAAATCAGGACATGTGGAAGCATGTTTTTTGATGGCAGTATTGAAGACCTAAGGAGCTCCCTGCTACTGTCATCATCCACACTTTGCACCCCTGACACCTCTGCTTCACCTCTACCGGCACTCTCCAGGACTCTGCCTTGGCTCTGATGCTGCTCTTTTGCAGCAAAATTTAATCTTGCCAGCACTTCTGAGGTGTCTGGAGCTGACTGGCATCATGAGAGTCCTGTGGGCTTACAGTTGCTTGGGACAGCTTGAGGTTACCCAGACATATCTTTATTGGTTCCTCAGAGCGCTGACAGAAAGGAGTCAGGAAAGTGTCATGCTGCAGCAGGAGAAACAAGCCAGGCCTTGAAGAAATGTGCAGGCAAAGAGCAAACAATTTTTCATTAAAACATGCCAGAGAACTAGGGATATTTCTGTGCCAAAATAATGCAGACATGCATAGTAAATGAAGAAGAATTGTGATTGGGTCATACTGGGAGCTGACTCAAAGCCAAGACCCACCATCTAGCAGCCTCACATTTCTAGCCTTCCATGTTGCAACTTTAACCCAATCAGGGCCTGAACATCACCACTGATGGAAAGTCATAACTGATTTCCAGTGCTTTTGCATTATAAAGCAGTTTCTGAGAAGTCATGATTTCTCGTTGGCATGTGCTCCATCACTGGGAAGCATCTGAGGAAGTGCTTTTTTTGAAGAGTTTTATTCCAAGGCTCAGGTATTGCTCTGTGAGCATTTGTGTTTACAAAGCACTAAACTGTATTTGCTTTGTTGCTTCATTACTAGAAATATTATCTGCTTGCAAAACAATACATGTTTGGGAAGGGATTTGGTGGGAGGGCGAGGTTGTTCAAAGTTTATCTTTTGCCTTCGCTGCCAATTACTGCTGATGCCTGCTGCTTTAGTAAATAGGCTGGTTGAAAAAGGCAGCTCCTTTTTTCCACAGCCATGAATGATCCACTCTCTTTTGGCAGTAGTCTGAGATGGTATAGCAAGGGCATAAAGTTAACAGCCGGGCACGTACTGACTCCCACCTCTTCTTCACAGGGAATCTCCCTCTGGGCTCAAACGAGGTGAGGTTCAGCTCTTGCCTCAAAGACCTGCTGCTGTCTGGGGATACTGCATATTCTCTGCCTTGCTTAGCAAGCTTTCCATAGCTGTGCAGTCAGGGATTCCTAATCCTTATCTCTCCTGGACCACGCCTGCAAATAATGTCCTTGGGTTTTGGGTTGATTTGTTTTTTCTTCTTTAGCTGGAGCTTATTTTGAGTTATACTGTGAACCCAGAGCCAGCAGAAATGAACAACTTAAAAACTGGTAGGAATTTAAAAAAGGGTCAACAACCAGTCAGTGAATGATTCAGAAATCATCCATTTAACTCACTATTCCTGCTTGCTCACTCCTAAAAATTACACATGAGCAATTTGATTCATTTATTTGTGGCACCACTTTGGAATCAGCAACAGAGTCATGATACCTCCAGGTGACATTATTCTAGAGATATCTTTTTCTGCCACCCCAGGCAGGTGTTTTCTCCCCCTGAGGTGATGCCTGTTCCTAGAAAGCAGAGTTGCTCCACAACCACACTCCTGAAGAAGTCTTCCAGCAAAACTCGCACAGTGTCCCTGCAACAGTGGCTGTGGAGACCTTTCCACAGAGCTGCTTTTTAATTGCTGTTAACTGTACTCATAGATTCATGGATCGAAGGCTGAGAGGGACCACTGGATCATCTCTTTTGACCTCTATGAACCTTTAAATGTCATCACTTACCCCTGCATTGAACTCATGTTTAGCTGTAGCATGTGTTCCATCAGGGGCACAAAGTTGCCAAGGGACAGAGAATTCGGCACTTCTTCTGGTGTTTCATCTCCTCTGCTGTTACAAATATATGCTGCATTGTGGCAGTGCCTGAGGGAGCCATCTCAAGGTCTGAGGCCCCATTATGCTGGCCCCACTACACATAATTTTAAAAGACAGCTATTGCCCCAGAGAACTTGGAGACTGTAAAGTATATGTGAGGCTTAATGTCAGATAGAATATTATGCAGTTGGTTTCAGGCTGCTTGGCCAAGTGAGGAAAAAATTAAACAATTCAGCGGCCTAAAGTAGTTTGGGACCAAGGACTGAAATGCAAAAGACAGACATGAGGCTTCCACAACTGTCACAGGAACAAGAGGAATGATTCAGGGAAGACAGTTGCCCTTAGCATGGTGGTATAATTTGTAAATGAAAATAAATAAATAGAACATGGACAAGAAATATAAAATAATAATGAACAGAGAAAAATTAAATCAAGTCCCTGAGGATTAAGGAGAAAAAATAGCTATGAGGACAGCTGGACTCTCTGATCTTTTTTCTGATCTCTGGGTGCCTGTGTTCTCTTTGCAAAATGATAAATAATCAAAATAAACATCTGGCTTAAGGATTTTCAAAATCCTGAATAAAATCAGCTCCCACATATACAGAATATTGATGTTTCTTGGTGTATATATTTATTTATCTAATTAGAAAGAAAGAATGGAGTAAAAGAATGTAATTATATCCCTGGATGCATGGTTTAAGGTAATTTAGGAGTTTATTTCATTCCTTTGTCCTCTGGAATATCATCACAGTTTTCTGAGCAATACTTTTTCCTTCTGGGGGGCCTTCAGTACTGGCTGGGATGTTTACATATTTTTCCGTTATATCCTCTGTATCATCTGTTGGTGGTTTTCCTTCAAATTAATACAAGAGTTAAAACCTTAAAATTTTGTGGGTTTTGTTCTTCATTTGCATAACATTAGTACATCTTAGGTGAACCAAATTTGGTGGACTGTCTCCTGCTGGATTCCTGTCTGAGAGAAGAATGAGGACTGTCTTTTTCCTGACTAGCTCACCATTACAAGCTGATAATTGCTGGCTCTTGGGAAGAGTCAAACATTACTGCTGAGGATGAAAAGCATTCAACCTCTTGTGTTTCCCCTGTGAAGTAGCACATGTTTCACTCAATTTTCTGTTGACCTTGGCTTAGCTAATCAGGGTCCTAAAGCTATTGCAGTAAAGCTTGAGTCATTTATAATGCACTCATATTTTTTCAGGGCCTGAGTTGAGCTAAAGTGCTGGTAAAGACAGCAGCTATTAACCCCTATCCGCTTGCACCCTTCATCGCTACAAGTCATAACACAAAGATCCAAACTGAGGAAACGCTTTTAGCTCCTGAAAAGCATCAGTGGAAAGTTAAATTTTGTGAAACTAGCTGCAAATTAATTCACAAGGTAGTAACACAGGCATATGCAAAATATATCAGCTGCTTTGGCTGTTTCTGCTTGGATTCAGCCTTCCAGACCAACATGTGTGTTGCTTAATGCAGCTCAGCTTGCTCAGATCGCTTCCTAAAAGTTTCCTATACCTTGGCAGTGGGTCTGTGTGGTCCTGTGGCAACCCCAGTCAGTCTGACACATGCCCTTACTGCTTTTGAGGCAGACAAGAGTGGTATTATTGAAGAAGGATCATGCAACAAGAGCAGGCAGATGCAGGTAAAAGAACATCAGTGCTAAAGGCAGTGAAGACTGGGGCAGGAGCTTCAGTAGAAAACTTCTGGCCAAGTGCTATACAGGGCGAGAAGGTGTTCTGTAATATTTCTTGCTTAGATATGATAGATGTTTGAATGCTTTTAAATACATCCATTTATCTTCGAAGTCAGAAACAATATTTAAGATAATCTATAAACTGGCAGACACAAAAGGCTCTGGGAGCAACTGAAAGAAGCAGGTAGATCTGCATTATCCAACACAACACAGTTCAGGAGACTCACTGATGCAGAGGGTATACATGAATGATGACTCTGATTAAATGCCACCAGCTGTCTGTTAACCTAAGATCAAGATTAGCAGGTTGGCAGAGATATCCCAGTTAGGTCTGGAAAGTGTCCATCTGGGCCTGTTAGTCCAGGCTCAGCTTTGCCCAATCCTACACAGCCTTCCCAGCCACATATACCCTGCTCAGCCCTCTTCACACTACCTAACCCTATACATCCTTTCCAAGGTTGTGAGTGTGGAAGAGCATGATGTACAATGTAGAAAAGTAGTTTGGCTCTGGGAGCAATGGCTGTTTGCAGTCATGGTCTCATCACTTCTTCATGCTTTTTCTTAGCATATCTCAGGTTGATTGTCCTGTCCAGTGGATGAGGGAAAGAGTATGCTGAAGCATCTCTGTCTGTGCATGGGACAGAGGGACTGGAGCAAGGAGGTAACCATGGGAATGTAGTCTCTGGACCAATGAGAAAGTAAGAGACTTTGATGGGAGTTCCTCTCAGTCCTTCCTCATCAAAAGGGCAGGAGCTGTATTGTGGAGCCTTTGAATACACAGAGGGATTAGGATGCAATTGCAGGCTCTTGGTGCCCTGCTACATTTTAAGAGGAACTCTTGGGAAAAAAAAGTAGGGGAAAAGCCTTCTTTTTTTCCCTATAAAATTAAAATAAAGAAAGTAATGGCATATGTCTGTCCCTCCAGAAATCCTCATATTTCCCGTCACTCTCAGAATTCATCTTAATAGGCTCCAAACACAGATTGCTTTAACAGCCAGTATTCTGACATCTCTTGGTGTTAACTAGAAAATGTCAGCAGCTCAAATGCAGAATAGAAATGTGACTTCAATTTTCTTTTTTTTTTTTTGGTCCTTTGACATCCAGTAGCTGCAGGGGTGATGCCTCAGTTTGAGAATTAGCTGTATTAAAGGAAGTGTGATAAAAAAAGAGACATCCAAAATCCAAACAGGTTTCAGATTAAGTTTTTGAATATGTAAATTTAGAAACATAAATTTAAATTTAAGCTACAGGGGAAAAAAGTGAAGAGCATTTTGGCTGCTTAGAAAATTTAATACAAGATGTTTTCTTCTATTTAAGGGCTTCCAAGTCTAAAGTTCCAGTTAGATGGAAACATTGTGAATGTAAGAACAAGCTCCGTGGCCATATAGATGCAGACCAATACAATCTCAGCATCTTAATGCATCTTCTGTCCCCTTGTTTTTGAAACTTTTCTGCTGTTTTGCTCTTGAAGTCCTGTTCACTTTGAGGGTTTTGTGACATAGTTCTTTACTGATTCTCAGCTCTCCTTCACTTTGTGGTGGTCCCTTTGTGCTTTTGGTGGTTTACAGGAGTCCAAAAAGGACCTGATATTCTGGTCCATCTCCTATAGTCTTGTGTCTTGCACCTCTTTAGCTAGTTCAGACTGAGAAATTTCAAGCGCACTTTGCAAATCCAGACCTCTGAAGAAAACCACACTTTTAATTTTCTTTCTGACTTTATTTATCACATAGCTGTAATCTTTAACTTAGAATAGCTAAACTGATGCTTGATTTTCCTCTACATCAAACTCTGACTTCTTCCCATCTTTCTCTAGTATCACAGATGTTACCTTTGACTCTATCCTTTCACATCACCTCTAGACTTTGGCTTTTTCATCTTTGTAATACTTGCCCAGAAGCTTGATTTCTTTTGCCATCAACACTTCCTTTCTCATTGCCTTTCATTTCAGCAACTTTAGCTCCCTGAAGTTAATTTAAAATATTAACTGTTCGGGTCATCTTTCAGACTTCTATCTGGTCACAATCCATTGCTCTTCAAGTGCATTCCATGGTTTAGTCAATATTTATCATCTCTGCATTTAGGGACTTTCATTTCTTAGCTTCACTATTTCTATTTAAATGAATAAATTATGACACTGACCATACCATTTCCTGCAGAATCATTCCAGTCTGTTCTGCCTGTCAGTCAACTTTTCTACCTAAAAGATGCATCTTCTTTCCATGATGCATTTAATATTTGGGGAAAATATCCATATTCACAGAGGTACTAATATCCACCTCTGCATAATAACTTAAAACAAACAAACAAACAACAAATCAGAAAAAAAAAAACCAGAACCCACTGATGTTCTTACTTGACTCAGTGATAATTTTTCTTTCCTGGGCTTTCCTTTTTAGCTGACTCTCACATTCATGCCATTTCTCTTCATCTCTTTGCCACAAGTCAACAGCAGTAATATCAGCCACAAAACCTGCCACCTAAGAAACCTCCAAATCCTGCACCAACTACGGCGTCATCAAACAGCAGGTTATGCTCTAAATCATATCACAGATGCTTCTGCATCTGTGTTTCTACCATGCAGCCCCAAATCTGAAAGAAACTCCATCTCTGAGTGGTATCAACAGCTGCTACCATAATATAGATTCACTAGTGACAAATATCAGCATTCTGCTTAAACCTAACTTCAAAGAAAGAGAGAATGTGCTTGAATTTTAAGTTCATTTAGACCCATTAGAGAAAAAGAAACCTGAAAATCCAGAAAATGTAGTTCATTTTTTTATTTTCAGTCCATCCACAAAATCTGAGTGTTAGTCATAATGTTAAAAAGCTTCACTACCAAGAAATATGCAAGACTTCCCTAAAAATCCTTCCAGTGAATGCTAAAGTCTGTTTTTCTTTCTTATCCTAACAAGGTTTAAGGTCATTCAGTCTTCCTCTCCCTGTTAAAATACTGTGTGGATTACAAAAATGCAATTGGTGCTTAAATACCATGCTGCTGCTGCCTTGAGTCAAACAGATATGCAAAAGGGGCAGCAGGAATGTGTGATAAAGCACATTTTGGAATGGAATCTAATGCTTTCATTAGCACTAGTCTAACTCAGAGGGCATCTTGGATTCAAATTAATGGACTGTTGGCAGCTGTTTATAAAATTAGCTTCCGAAAGGACAGTGCAAATCTAAAACTTTCATTCCTTCCAAGCATCTATGAAGAATTTCTTGCAACTCCAGTGCTGCCTAGAAGTGGAAGAGGGTCTGATTTTTAGGCTGAAAATGTTTATCTTTTCTACCAGTTTTGTCAGGATCTTGTATTTTGGATTAAAAGATTTTGATAGTGGAAAATAATCGCCAAAGAATAATAAACTGTCATTCTTACATATCCATCAGAGATGTGGCTTGGCTCAGTAATAAAGAAAATTTGCTGGAGGACAGAGACTTAGATACTAGCATCCTAATTTAAGAGATCCAGAATTGGTTTTATTATTTGTCTTCCTTTTCAGAATGATTGTCTTTGTATGTGTGTGCCTGTGCGTAGAGGGCTTGGCAACAATATCATCTTGGAAGGCTTTTAATCAGCTCAAGGAGCTTAATTTAATAGGAGAAAATGTATCAAAGCAAATGTTAAAAAAGTTGGCCTGTCAGTCAGCAAGCAGCTGAAGAGCTGAAGGACAGCATGCAACACCCATTAGGCAGCAAGTGCTGGGACTTACAGAGGCCAAGGTAGGGGCTGCAAAAAGTCGACAGGCTAATGATTCAGAAAAGGTGATGAATAGCTGAGGATCCCTCTATGTTATGTGTCCTGCCCATCATGTTTATGCACTCAGAGAGTGACTAAGTTAGCCAGGATCCAACAACTAAACTGCATTCACACATGACTAAAGGGAACCTTAGCAATAAGGATGTGACATGTGTAGCTTAAATTTATGATGCTTCATCTGCTATGTGAGTGGTATCTTGAATGGTGTCCAACAGCTCTTCCGTCAGCTGCATCCATATGCTATGCATGTGTTCCCTGCTAAGCACATCTTTTAAATTTAGTCTTTGTGGGTGCATGTTCTACACTTTCTCCACGTTTGTGGCTTTTTCATGTACATTCTTCAGAAAAATACTCCTGTTCATTTCAAAGGCTGTTGTGAGCTCTTCAGCTGCTCTCTAGCCATTCAGCTATGACCTTGGCAAGATACCCCAGTGCCCTCCCTCCCTGTTTCACCCCAGCTGTACAGCATCCACTGCCACTCTACAGGCTGCACCACAAGTTGTGAGCTCCTCAGGGAACAGTTAGTGCTTTCCTGCTCCTTTGTTCAGAGGTGGTGAACATCCTGCTGGTGCTTGCAATGATGTTTGCCCCTGTTTAAAATTTATAGACCCTGAGGCAGAATAATCTGACTATGGTGACAAGCCTCCCCACACAGCATCTTTTCTGGTGGATTTTAAGCCTCATCTGTCATTTTTTTTAATCAGTGTTTATCACTAACAAGAAATCACTTGACACATCTTTGCCATATTAGTATTTGTATCTTTGAAAGCAATAATTACCCTTCATAGATGTCTCCTAAATCTTCAAAGTGAAAGAACCTTTCCTAGAAGAAACAGTGAGCCAAGCAGAAATAGGCATCAAGCTACGCAGCAGCACACACACAATAGACTAAAACCTTTTCTCTGACAGGCATTTGTTCCCAAGTCATCTTATGGAACAGAACATACTGCCCTACACATCAGGAAAGAACTAAAGTCTCAAGGAAAATAAGAAAATCATAAGGGACGGAAAATATGAAATACTCTTGCCACTGTTAGCAAATGTGGAGGAGTGCTGCTCTGGTATTAAAGACTAGTGTCTTTCTTCAGGCTTGAGAGTTCAGATATATGGAAGAAATGTATAGCAGTTCCCAGAGAAGGAAGGGAAAGGCAAAACACTCAAAACGTAATGAATCTGGACACAAAATTGTATGTTCTCATAAAAACATTATGAGGGAAAAACAGAACAATGAAGTGCTAAAAAGTATTGTCTGTATGTTCAGGAATTAAATTGTAAGCTAACATTTGAAAATTGAATAGTGGCAAAGCTTATAAAGCAAGAGGGATTGAGGAATGTGATGTAGCTTACTGGTAATACATGCCAGAAAAAAATTGTACAGAACTTGGATGTCTTCTGGTTTTAATGACACTGTTTCCTCTTCCCACAGATAACCCTACTGATGTGGTTGTCTTGCAAGGAGAGAGTGAATTAAAAAATAGCATCTATTCAAATATTTAGCACATGCCCACAGTAGAATTCATGTTATCTAACTTCAGCAGTCTGAAAGTTGGAAATGGGATTCATCTGCCCAAATTTAGATTCCTACAGTGCACACGTCAACAGCTGAGCTAGTCATACTGACTCCTTTATAGGCAATGAACAGAAACAGGCACTTCTGAAACGTAAGCACATCTCATCCTAAAAAAATTTCTAAAAGAGATCCAGCGAATCACATGTAGAAGTGACTTTTTCCCCATCAATTATACAGAGAATCCAGAATGTTATCATTATGATACAGGCTTTTAAAGTTCAGCAAGATGAATGTCTCCCTGGGTGCCTAATCTAAACTGATCATTCTCATTCCCTCATTGTGTTGACAGAGAGAAAAAGCCACTTCCAGAGGTCTTGGTCATCTTGGTCACTTCCTCAGCTACAAATGCCTAAGACAGCTGTTATGAGCTGCCCTCCAGAGGCATTTGCTGATGGAGGGTGGAAACCTCTGGGATTGCTCATGAGTGTGAGCTGAGAGGAGCTGAAATTATTTGAGCCATACCTCATTCCTGCACATCTATTTTTGTGGTTTTAAAATGTTGTCTCTGGAGATTTGGAAGACTCAGGAGGACAACATGAGAAGAGGAGGGGGCTCCAAAGGCAAGTGTAATCTGAGTATGTCATTTTTATTTACATATCATTTAAGCCACTGCCTTCCCTGAAGATTTTCCCTTCCTCTACCTACCACTGTTGGTCTTGACAAGGTAAAACATTTTTTCTTCATGGATGCTATGTTGTGCACACAAAGCCTGGAGGCCCATCCCAAAGCTCACCTGCCTTCTTCCCCCAGTGTCAGAGCTGTCACATCCTGGGAAGAAAATGCCAAAAAAAGAAGACAGGGAGGCACAACGGACAGTGAAATATTAAGAATAATGAAACTGGACATGACTTTTCTTTTTTTCTCCATTTGTCCTGTATAGTGAGATAATCCCTTAATTCACACTTATTTCATCCCTCTGATTCACACAGTGATTCCTGGAGTATGCAAAGGATGGGCTGCAGGTTTCTCTGGTCACTGTGCTGCCCTTCCTCACTCCACGCCAAATGAGGTGTGAGGTCTCCTGCAGACCTGTGTTGTAGCTTTCTGTTGTGGTTGCACAAATGTATGTGTACTCACACACACAGATCACCATCTCGGGAAAGGTGCAGTGGTGTGGGTTGTGGAGGGACTATTTTTTCATCTTTCCAGGTACCGACAGAAACACTTAGCAAAAGATCCACCTTTGTCTTTGTTTTGCACTGTCCCTTTGGAAAGCCCTTTTGAGAATTTTGCACCTCTTTTTCTGGTTAGAACATCTTTTAATTACCTGCTACATGTGAAATGGATGCTCATTAAATAGAATTTATCCTAAACCAGTCCTGATTAAGCAGTAGTAATTATTTCTCTCTGCCATTAGGCTTAGTCAGTCCCCAGGGAAGCTTCCTGAGAGCAGGAAGAAGATGAGGATCTGGGCTCTCCAGTGCAGGGACTCTGTCTTGGCTCTGTGTGTGTACAGCCCTGATCCTAGGGACCAGGGAGCATGGCACTTTCAGCTTAAAGAGAGGCAGGGTTTTTTTGCTTTATTCTGTGTTCCTGCAGCAGCTCTATACCCCCCTAAGCCCAGCTTGAGGGGCCACTGAGGCCAGGCTCCCTGCCATCAACACTGGTCAGGTGGCCAGCAGTACTTTCAGGCTAGCAGGTGAGTTTTTAAGCTACAGGGGAACCTTGTACCTCTGCCTCCCTGTCCTGTTTGTGCACGCAAGCCGCAGCAGCACTGCATGCTGTATTTTGCACTCCTGGGCCATGTTAGCCATTCCTGGAGCTAGAGACTGGAAGAGGTCCCCCTCCCTCTCCGCAGCTCCCACAGGCATTACTGCCTGCTGTTGGGGCAGCAGCTGAGCAGTCAGCAGCAGCTGTAAGGCTCACTAGGGGGAGGGATTGTTTCTTTAATTTCTCCAGGTCCTTTTGGGCTATCCCCATTTGTGGCACTTGCCAGGGCCAAGTTATACCTCTGGATTAAACAGTGGTTTATGCAGGAGTTATGTTCTCTGCCAGTCAGCTCGGGAGACAAGGGTGAAGGTCTAGAGGATATGTAGGGATCACTCAGGACCAAACTGGGGTCCAATGTCAGGACCAAGCTTAAAATTATCTTGCTGCCTCAGGTGAGGACACACATTAGGCAGAGGCTGTCTGAATCCTTCACTTTGTCTTACTTTTACCAAGCTCTCTTTCAGGGAGAGAAGTAACTTTGCTCAGTCTGAATTCCCCAGTTTGTCCTGCCAGAGGCCAGTTTCTCAGCAGTGACACATGCAGACTGAAGGTAGATGGGCAATGTGGCCCTGGATTAGGTCCAGCTCTGCCAACCTCTGATATAAGTGCAGAGAATCAGAGGAGCCACTTCAAAGCACACAGAAGCAATGGTGCCCAAAAGAAGGGGACATCATCAGCATCACTCACTGTGCCTTACCATCCTCACCTGTTCTGAAGCTGTCATACTCCTGGAACAAAGGCTGGGGCTCAGCCTGCCAAATGAATTGTGTTTGCCTACAAAACAGGGCAAACACAGAGGGGTCCTTCCATGGGTATTGGTTTTCACACTGCAGGAAACTGTGCTTTATCAGCTTCCACAGTATGTTGTATCCGGAACATCACATTTGATACTCACTGAAGGGTCTAATGTTACCAATTGCGTTCAATATGATTTTGAGCCCATTAACAGGCTTGGCCCCCACCATTTCCTGTGGCAAGGAGTTCCCTTGATAACGATGTGCTAGGTGAGAAACACACACAGTGGGTGTTAGATCTACTGCCTGCTTGTTTCAGGAGAAATGTCAGCCTTGTGTTAAAAGAAACAGTGAATACCTGTTCACTGCCACTCATACACCTTTTCCGATTTCCTAGGTATGACTCTTCCCCAGGTGGAAAAACCCAGCTCTGTGGCATCCCAAGGCTCCTCTTTCTGCAAGGTTGCACTCTACGGATCCAAAAGTCAGATTACTTAAACTGAAGCTCAAACTGCTGTTACCCTACATCTCTGCCCACTCTATATGCATGTTTATGTCAGAGCAGCTTTTGTGTCTGCAGAAAGAGCAACTCCTTTTTCCAGTCCTTCTCATTTCTGTCCTTCCTGACTTTTCAAATTCAGTATCCATAGGTTACAAAGCTGGCTGTCTGCTTGTTCTGCTCCTCTGCTTGCAGGACACCTAATAATAGCACTTACCTGGAACATTTAGTTCTCCTGGACTTGCACAAACCCTGATCACCACACTGGGCTTGTGAAGGAGCTGAATATTTGGTGCCGATTTATCAGGACTGGGAAGGCTGACAGCTCCCCCTTCTGCTTTGCCTTCCAGCCCCTGCCTTACATTCCCTCGTGGAATTTATTGCCAGTTCCTTCAGCTCATGGTCTTGTCATTATGTGTTACTCAGGAGCAGGGAATTTCTGGATAAAAGTCCAATACTGTGGTCCTGCGTCCAACCCTAACCATGGTACACAGACCCATGGCACACCCAGGAGGTGTTTTTGTCATATGATCACAGCGTATATGCCAAATCGAGCTGAGCCCTACAGCACAGCTCTGATATTCAAATGTTATTAAGAGTATTTTTATGGAAAAAGTAAAAGGAAAGATAGGTGACTGGGCAATGGCCATGCAGGGGTAGAGCTGTCCTCAGGATCTCCAGAGAGTTTCCAAATGATGCGTATCTTTCTGGGACAGGATGCAGATATAACAAATGAAGCAGCAGATGCTAGTTCTCCTCTGTGTGAGGACTCACACAGGACATCATAGTGATCCTCATCTTACACAGAATATCTGCACAGAGGATTCCTCCCCCTTTACTCCCTACCTCACATCTCAGCCTTAGCAAGTGGGATTCATGAAATTTGGAAACAGACTGAGCAGTGAAAAATAAATAAAACTGTACTGTGTGTCAGCAATGTTTCCTATTATTCCTGGAAGGTACGTGCAAAGCAATACATAATACTGCTGGCATTAATAGTTCACACATTCTCCCCTATTCCATCAGTGCCATGAGTCTTGTTAAGTCTCACATGAAAAGATCTGAATGTGATGGACTGTGCTGAGTTTGCCTAGAATTCTCAGTATTCAGATTTAAATAAACTAGGGCCCTGATGCCAAATCTTCATTGCTGATGGCTTTGCTTCCATCTCAAGCAGAAAAAAAAAGGACAGATTTCTCTTTTTCTGCTGGAAGTTAGTCATATAATCCTGTAATCAGTAGAGTGCTGGCCTATCATTTGTAAATCAGAATAGATGTCAGGAGAGAAAATATAAAAACTGAACATTCATTGCTCATCCACCGTAATCACCATAAATATATCCTTGCATCTGAGAGCAGAAGTGCCACATTAGTTTTATTTGCAGAAGTCTCTTCACATTATTTCTTTTAAACCTGGTTAATGTCTCCCATCTGTCTCATCTGCTACCAGACTATTAGCTTGTGTATAGATCTGACACTTCCCTCCCCCATCACACATCTAACATATTTATTTTCCTTCAATTGGTCAGATTGTCCAAAGTCAGCTGAGAGACACCTCCAGCCACCTCTGGCTCTATAGCATCTCAGAGTAGCTACCCCAGGCTCCACACCATTGTCTCTTATATTCTCCAGCCTCTCTGACATGTAATCTGCCATCCAAAATCTTTCTGACAAAATGATTTTCCTAGACCTTCAGCTTGATCCACAGCCTTCTCTTATTCTTTTTCTGCTGTTTTCTCTCACTGTGTTTAAGTCTTCCTGCCACTGTCCAAGAACAAAATCTTTCCAAACACAACAGTAATCACATCCCATTTTCCAGCTTTCCTCTAATTCTCACAGACTCCTCAAAGATCCTCTTGAACCTTTAGTTTCCTTTCCTTATACCTCTTTTGGGACAGCATGTGGTACAGGGAAGGACTTCCCCCACGTACATAATCCATCATCAGTGAAATCTTCCCCCAGATTTCATCTCCTTCTTTGCTACCTGACACAGGTGAAAGATGAATAAATGAAAGAAATAGCAATGTAGAAGCCTTCTCTGGACAGAACTGTCTGTTCTGTCTTTATTTTTTCTATGTCCTAGAGTATCTAGAAAGGACAATGACTATCTCCAGATCTTAGTCTGCACCCCAGCATGTCAGTCTTGGGTAACAACGAATAGGGAAGACCCTGAGTCTGAGCCGTCGGGTGAACTTTCAGAAGGTCTTTAGACCCTTGTCTGTGAGGTATTCTGAAAATATCAATCTTTGTCCCAGTCTTGGAGATGCAACCATGCTGGTGTCAGAGGAATGGGGAAAAGGGGGTGGACAGAGTAACAAGGCAAGAACAAAAGAACTGATTATTAGCAGTAGATCCCCTCCAGTGACCATGTAAAACCAGCCATGAGAGCCCCTCCAGATGGACAGCCCCCAAGGGATCTGAATAAGAGAAGAGATGGCAAAGCCAATCCCTCAGAGACCCACCCCTGCTCTCCTTCTTCCTTTTGACTTCCCTTCCTGAAAAGACTCCCGGTGTATTACTGGTCTCTGGCTCCTCTTCATCTCACAGCCTTCCTGCTAATGTGAAACTGTAACGCCGTCAGCCTTGGGGTTATCGCTGAGTATTTGTGCTCATGCTGCTGGTGCGTTAACAGGGGCAGCAGATTTCACACATCTCCAATCCATTGTTTCAGGCTGCCAAGGAGTGTCAGGAAGCCTGCAAAGCATCAGTTACACTCTACTCATATTTTGGAGGTCCATTGGTAATCAAAAAAGCTGCAAATTCTATTTTTATTTTATGATTTTTATTTTTTTTTTAATGACAGTTCAGATTTTGCAGAAGCAGAGTATTTGCAAAGGAAAGATACACTGTTTCTTACATCAGCCACTATGTGTAGTAGTACCAATTAAGTAAAACCCTAGCAAAGCCAAGACAATCTGTAACTTTTATGCCTGTTTACATGTCAAAATTAACAGAATGGGGAAGGAGAAAAAATATATCTTGCACTAGTGGCTTGTTTCAATTCTACAAACTCTCTTGATAGCCTCAGCCAAGGCTGATACATAGCAGGAGTACAGTCTTTTTCCTTGATGAAGATAAGGCCAATTCATAATGGCACATAAACCATCCTGACACAGTGAGCCAACAGGGCAAGTGTTTGTCTCCTGAAGAGACAGAGACTGTAGAGAACAAACTTTTCTCAGGTTCATTTATTCAGGGACCTTTTGGCTGTCCCAGCCCCTGGCATGTTGGACCAATGTTCCTCAGAAACCCTACTGAGAGGCCTCCAGCTGAAATGGCTGCTGAGGTTCCCCTGTTCCTACAGCCAAGTCAGACATGGGAGCAGGAAAATACAAGATACAGCTGTCCCGTGGATGAAGGGCATTTATCCACATAGACAAAGAAATAGGGTTGCATGAGCCATAGCAAGTCTGTAGGGAGTAGGGACAGGAATGAAGAATGGCTTTGGTTTAAGACCCTAGCAGCAAAAACCAATGCCAGTTGGAGAGGCCCTGCTGTATTCTTACCATTGTGTGGTGGCCATGGATCCGTCCAGGATGGCTGCAGGCTCCTACACATCCATCATCACAGCCACTGGCACTAGACAGACACAACTGAGACCAGAAGACGAGATCCAATTCCAGAATAGAGACCCCAAATGGATTTTAAAATAGGCTTTGCCTAAGGGTGAGTAAAGGAGCAAAGCGACATTTCTAATTCGGGTAAGAGCCCATCCTTGAAAGATTATATCTCAGACAAACAGCCTCTGGAAGGACCTAGGCAGGGACTGGGTTGCAAAGTGTCTGGAGACATGGCATGGGCTGATTTCTGTCAAATCTGACTCAGCAGTGATGGTAACCACATAGTGCTGCTGTAAAATACAGTCAAAGCAATTCAGAGGCCAGGCATTTTGCACAAGAGAAAGATCCATGCTAATGTAGAAAGCACTATTAATGACCAAATCCAACCTGGTATCCCACATCCACGAAAGATAAAATCATCTGGAACAGACCCAGGGACATGCTACAGGGAACAGGCAGCTTCACTTAGAAGAAGGAGAAGGAGGAGCTCGCCTTGTTAAAGCTGGCAAAAAAAAAGGATCTGATTGCTTCATATAAACATATTGGGGGTAGACACCAGGGAAGGAAAACAGCTGTTATTCTGAAGGACAGCACTTGCACAAGAACAAAAGGGTATGAACAGACCATGAATACATTTGTGAATATGATTATAGGACATGGTGCCTACAATAGCTAAGGACTTGCCTTGGTGATCAGGACACCCCATTGGTTTTAAGTTGTGCAGCGAATCCCCTGGCTGTTGTTCCTGATTAATTTTTCTGCTAGTAGCTTTATGGTCCTTGCCAGCTAGTCATTTTTAATTCCTCTGAGTGTAACACCCCAGTGTATTTGTCATAGGAAACACATATTTAGAGCAAGAGTAACTAACCCAAACCC
>VWZY01004963.1:49803-108023 GCA_013399075.1 Chloroceryle aenea | reverse complement strand
GCAAGAGAATCACCCCCACCCCCCCCCCTCCCCCCCACATCCCAAGTCATGCAGGAGATGGGAAAAGCCATTCCTGGTGCTGGTGAGAGAAAGCCAGGGAGAGAAAAGAGAAGGGACTGCCTAAATCATACCTCATGGTAAAGGCTACACAAACATTAAAAAGTGGGACAGTTGTTGAAACTTGCTTACTTGCAGGGGCAGATGTATCAGGTGAATGAGATCCCTAAAGATGAAAAACAGAAACTCTCAGGTGAGGGGACATGAGGAACATTTTTGCACTTGACATAGCTGTGACTAAGGTTTCTGGGTTTAAATATTTTCTAGGCAGTCTGGAGACTGCTTCTGGCCCTGTTGGGTTAGGAGTCATGTTCCTGACTTGCTGCAACCTGGAGGCCGGGGCAGAAGAGTCAGAGGGAGTCTGTTGGCCTCTTCCTTGGAGAGGATGTGATTCCCACCACTTCTGTGTGTATGAAAGAGGGCTGATTTTTATACTGAGGGCTCTGTGGAGGCAATATGCTACCTACTGTGGTTCTGGACTCATTTTCTGGGCAGAGAACACTCCATCATTGACAGATCATTTTTAGTTATTTTGAGAAGAAAAAAAAAAAAAAAAGCTTTTTTTATCTGGGTTTCTTTGGGCTTCAGAAATTATAAACATCTTCATTTTTAAGTGTCACCCTTGATATGCACAGCTGATTTAAACCTCAGTGATAAATATATCTGTTCTGATATGTATAATTTTTTTGGGAGTTATAATTGAATTAAAATTGTGTGCTACATGGGCAGGCTGTGATAGGTAATTAAGTTTATTGATTATGCCACAGCTCAGTTTTTCAGATGCACAGTGCAACCTGCACTATAATTGCTATTATATATACTGGGCAGAGCTCCTCACATGGTGCAAACTGGCATAAGGCCATTCCTTCAGCAGCAGCTATCTCCAGTTTGGGACTTTGCGTTACTGCTGAAGCTGTGTAAGAGGTTTTTAGGCAAAACAGACCAATGTTGTCCTGCTTGGAAATGTTGTAAAATTATATGTTTATCTATCTCAGCAGTCAGGTGAATTGAACAGTCTATAAAATTCTTCTCTAAGCCTGTGGTGGTTTATAGGTTCACATGGAGGCTATACTGAATTTTCACTATCCAGTCAGGAGAAGAAATTTCCTTTAACTGAGGACCACACTGAGCACTGACAGATTTTTATTCCAAGCCCTAAACTCAACACAGAGTTGGGTTGCAAATCAGGAAGAATAAAACATTAGCAGAGCATTTCTTCTCAGGCAGCACAAATAACAGATTTTACCTGAACCAGTTGCAGCTCTTCACAGAGCAAGAAAAATGTGGCTTGATGCCAGTGCTAAAATGAAAGAGGGAAGACTGGCAATAGTGGGAAGGGGAGTGGGAAACCTGGGGAACAGTTAATTGGCTCTGAGTGGTGATGTCTGGGGCAGAGAGTGGTCAAAGAGGCTGTAGGAAAGGGAAAGGCGTGTGTTTACAAGACCTTGTAAGATGTTTCAAGGGGACCATTGTGGTGAAGAGATACTGAAAAGAAATTTGAGGTTCTCAGGTAGCTGGGAATGGAGAAGGGCACTGCTTTTCCCATCTCCCACAACCTTTGATAACATCAATACCATCTCCTCCTAGGGACTATCAGGCCGAGCCTCTTGGCAGAGGAAGGAGGAGGGATTAGGTTGGGACAGGGACTGGAGGGGAACCCTGATCCTGCTCCAGGGGATGTGGGCTGGCAGTGGGTATCGCTGCATGGGCTGGTGCCTCCTCCACTCAACCTGCCCAGCTCTGCCCATAGTAGCAAGAGAAACCTATGGGGCAGGCAGCAAGACAGGCACTCAGCCCAGGGCAATGCCTTCCCATATTTCTAAGCCGAGACAGACGAGGTTGCCATACCGTCCATACCTCACTTTCCCTCTGGCACAAAGCCAATTCTGGTCACACCACCCAGGGAACACGCAGCAGAGACACAGAGTGTGTCCACCACTGTCTTGTATCCCAGCAGTCCTGCAGGCCTAGACAATCTCCCCAGAACCCTGTGATATCTTTTTTATAAGAACACTGTATTTTTTGGAGTTAAGTTAATTCATTAATGTTGTGCATGTGCAGAGCAACCTTTGGTCAGAAAAATCCAATGAATCTGTGTAAGCACCACTGACTTCAAGAACATTGTGCTCCTCCATAACAGGTCTGGCCAGATACTGTTTCCCCATGTCTCCACTGGAGAACAATGCTTAGTTTTCAGGAGCATGTAGTGGTATCACATTCTGTAGCACCGTAAGCACAGGAAGGTCTTAATCCAACCAAACACAAAAGTCACCGATAAAGCTCATGGGAGTTCTAAATCAATAGGACCACCCACATTTTTAAAGCCAAGCTTTTGAGCTGAGCCTTTGAGTGACAGAGAAGTTTTAGAAAATCATACTGGGCATCCAGTTTTAGTTGGGAATACTGCTTTCTCTCCTATTTAACACACCTATTTAGCACACCTGAGGAACCAGAGAACAAGAAAAAATAACTTGCATCTCCTGTTGCATGAGATATATATATTGTCTCTAATACTTTATCTTGAATTTGAGGCATATTACCTAGCCAGATGACTGAAAAATCCTGTGAGAAATGGGTCTGAAAATGGTATTTCTTAACTGTGATAACCCAGTTTCAAGCAAAAGAAAGCAGTAAACTTATTTTCAAATATACCAAAATATATATTTTTTTTCCCATTTGGTTTCTTTCTCTCTGTCCAAATCCTTGAGTTTGTTTATTGCTTTTTCCTTATGACTGAAGTGGTGCATTGCTGAATGGCTGCTCTTGCTGATCTCTGACTGCTGCTAAGCACTTCAATTTTAAAATGTGAACAATGAGAATGTGCCATTAGGGAGTGAGGTGCTGTTGAAAAGAAAGTCAAGGCTGAGACTATCTCCTCTGAATATCAGACAAGATGCTAAAAATATATCTTTATTTTCATATATAATAAAATGGTTTTAAACCTCTGCTAAACATCAAAGCTGTTTTCATAGACTACGTTCAAAATACATCAGGAAAATAACTTTGTGATACCTCATATATTTTTGGATAGAGTCATTAAAGTAGATCACTTTTCCAAAACAGAAACTGCATCCATAACCTCTTGCCCTCTTGTATGATACTTCTCCTATGCAACAACCTGAGCCAGCTGGTGCTCTGCATGCTCTGAAGGCCTTAAGTGTCCTGAGCTGATCCATTGACAAGATATTCCCTATCAGATATGCCCCTACTGAGACATTGTAGTCAGTCCTTTTCCATTATTCCTAAGCAGCTGAGACAAGAGTAGGAGCTTCATTTATGGATGTTTGACTGGCAGATGTTTTTCTGCTCTCCCCTGTAGTGAACTCTCGATGATTTTGCAAATCTCAGAGGTGGGTTGGAAAGTCACTCCCCAGTCCCTATAGCTGGCTGTGGAGGCAGCACCTTCCTATGATGGTGCCACAGGGTTTTTTCTCCCATGTTCTTCACTCCAGAGGTGGGACTTTCTCCTCACATCCCATGGAAAGACACAAAGGAGAAGTGACCAGTTCGTTGTCCCCGGAAGCAATTCTCCCCACCCTGTCCAAGAGCCATAATAAGAAAGCTGAGGAGGAGCAGGTCTTCAGGGAAGATTACTTCCAGGAGACAAAATTAGAGTCCCTGCCCTCTTCCTTTCCCCTCCCCAGGGCTCTGAGGTACAAGGCAGCATTTTGCACAGCTGATAAAGATGGAGAACCACCTCTTCACTTTGTCTCTAACTCCAGGACCTCCTCAGCCAATGTCCCTAACTCCCCATCAGCTATGCTGAAACCACACTGCTGAGGTTTTGGCCACTCACCACCTCCCCTTGACAGCATATGGAGATGTCTCAGACTGCAACAAAGTGTACAGACTCACAGAATCATCCCCTGCCTTATGTGTTTCCCCCTGACCCTCCAGTTTATCAGAAGACTTTGCCACTAAGTCTCAGTGCTGTGAAGAAGGTTGAGCTGGATACACCCCTGTGTGTGCAAAGATAGGAGAGCAAAAAGGGTCGTTGGGGTGAGAAAGGATTATTGACGCTTTCTAGTCTCTGATGGGGGTTGATAGAGTCTGAAGAGGGAGCACTGTCAGGAGAAGACAAGTGTGCCTCACTGGACACTAAACCATCCTCCTGGTTTGAAGTTCAGGAACTCCACAGTTTTGTATTTAACGGATTTCAATAGATGGTTTTCTTGTGAATTTCTCTGGTTGTGCTTTGACTCAATTTCTAAACCAGGAGAACGTGCTACAACTCTGCAGCAGTGGCTGATACAACTGATGCAAAATTAGTATTTTCTTCCTTGGGTAAGCCATCAAAGTTCCTCTACCACAGGCAGGTTAGGTATGAGGTCTCAGGAGGATGGCAGGTAGGTCCTGGTGAGGCTGCATTCAGCCAGGGCATCATGGGTGGACACAGGGAATGGGAATGGGTACACTTAGATCTCCACCAGGCTGCACGGACATGATCCATCCTCCACTGCAGGCTGCATGAACTTTTTGATAGCTTCTGAATGGGGGATCATCTCAGTCCTGTCAAACATATGCCCATGGCTGGGAACATCCACAAAAACTCTATGGCCTCATTTACTGGAAAAAAAATACTAGTTTTCCTTATAGGTTTTTAATAAAATCATAGAATACCAGGTTGGAAGGAACCTCAATGATCATCTGGTCCAACCTTTCTTGACAAAAGCACAGTCTAGACAAGATGACTCAGCACTCTGTCCAGCTGAATCTTAAAATTGTCCAATACTGGGGAATCTACTACTTCTGGGGGAGATTATTCCTGTGGCTGATTGTTCTCACTGTGGAAAAAAAAAAAAATCCTTTTTTTCTCCAATCAAAATCTCCCCAGGAGTAACTTGTACCCATTACCCCTCATCTTTTCCACGAGACTCCTTGTAAAAAGGGAGTCTTCATCTTCTTTGTAGCCATCCTTTAAATACTGGAACATGGTGCTAAGCTCTCCCTTAAGCTTTCTATTCTCAAGGCTGACGAGTACAATTCTCTCAGGCTTTCCCCATGTATCATGCTTCCCAGTCCTTTGGTCATCTTTGTGGCCCATCTCTGGACCTCTCCAGACTGTCCACATCATTTTGTATATGGGGACCAAAACCAAACACAGAATTCCAGGTGTGATCATAGAATCATAGAATTATAGAATCATCAAGGTTGAAAGAGACCTTTAAGATCACTAAGTCCAGCTGTTAATCCTACTCTACCAAGTCCACCACTAATCCATATCCGAAGCATGACATCTATATGGCTTTTAAACACATCCAGGGCTAGTGACTCAACCACCTCTCTCTGGGCAGCCTGTTTGAGTGCCTGACATCCTTCTCAGTGAAAAATTTTTTCCTAATGTCCAGTCTAAACCTCCCCAGTGCAGCTAGAGGTCATTCCCTTTTGTTCTATCATTAGTTACTTGTGAGAAGAAACCATAATCTACCTCTCCACAATGTCCTTTCACGTAGTTGTAGAGAGCAATAAGGTCTCCTCTCAGCCTTCTTTTCTTTGGACTTTTCTTTCCCACCATTTCATACCATTTCCTGGCAATAGGGACAGCAATTGCTGTGGGCTGACTCCTACTTACCGTTCTGAGCCTCCTACGAGGGACTCATGTTACTGGAGGAATCTCTCCAGTGGTAAGCACACTAAAATCCGCAGTTTCTATTTCCCTGATGAGTGTTGACATTAAGAAGAAACCACTGAGATGACACAGCTGAGCTCACAGGCTGGATCTGCCTCTAATAATAAGAGGAGGGGAAAGTGATCCTAGGCAAGAAGGGGTGAATTTCTCATCAATCTGTTTTAGCAGTGACAGAGAGGATATTCCTGGAGTGTAGTCTGCTTCTGCTTAGAGTGATGAGATTGTTAAAGTGAATAAATGGAGACATGCCAGGCAGCAAGAGCCAGGGTACAGACGGGAAGCAGTCTACTAGCAGGGAGCAGGATGACAGGAGCACTTCTCTGTTGCTGCACGGATGGGTTGTCAGGTCTCTTGTGAGCAGAGAGAACTGTTCCTCCATCTTCTTTTCCTCAACCACACAACCCTCCTGCCTTTTTCCTTCCTGTCAGGTTGAACATCAGGTTAAATTATAGAAGAAATGGTGGCAAGATAAAAATAATCAACATGTATCTGCCTTTCTTTGACTTGTTGGCTTTGCCTTGTTGTCCTTTCTTCCCTCTTTTTTAACCTGTAGACCAGATCTTTATTTTATTTATTTCTTGTTCCCCTAACTAGTCTTGGAGGTGCATTCATATTTGAGACACTTGACAGCCATGGAATGGGAGACAGAAAAGCTGACTATACAAAGAGCTGCCACTCTTCCAGTTTGCATGCAGCATTGTGAAAACCTATTTCAGGCATAAAATGCAATTGCTGCAGTTTGAGACCAGACAGGCATAGGAAAATTAGAGCCTGATGAATATTCACCTGAGCAGAGATGATGTCTTGGCAAAGCCATCTCAGGATGTATCTGTGCGGATGGCATCAAAAGACCTACTAGTTGTTCAGGGAGAAAGAAATTCTGCTATGAAAACCCAGTCTTCAGCTTGCTGATAAAGCTATGGATGAGTGCTTGGGGCAGTCATATTTTCTGCTTGCAATGTCAAAGATAGATTTAAAAGTTCTTGAAAGTCACCTGACAGCAAATGGCCTTTGAGATCAGGGCAGGACTCTCTGCAAAGTGGGTAAATGGCTTTGCTTCCAACTGTTCTTCAGTCTCTTGGGTACATCACTGGCAAATGAATTGTATTTAAAAATGGGCCCCTTACTACAGAAACTGGAGTTTTCAATTATTTTATAATAGACTATGTTTCCAGAACACAACTGCCACAACCTGATTTTTCTAGAAGAAACATAGGTTCCACAAGTCTTTCTGCAGGTTTTTATGCAATTCATTTAAATGAATTTCTTGGAGAAAAATAACATCTGCTACCATTTCATGCAATTTGATCTATTTCTCTCTCCTAAAGGGAGACTTCATGGCCTTTGTATTTACAGATAATAGTGTTAATATGGAAATTAAATTAAGCTTGGATATAAAACATACATCAATTTCAGGAAGGTAAACGGGTCAGTAAACATATTTTAAAGGTTCATTGAGTTGGTAATCCCATTTGGCACACTTAAAATAAAGAGATCCAGGTCTTTTTATGTAACTTCTGATTTTTTAATAGCACTTTAATAAAGGATAGAAAGACAAATACATAAACTGAGAGCTGACTGCTTTTTAATTTTTTTTCATAAGGTACAGTGAGCTTCACACTGAACTATAGAAAATGTAAGCCTTAAGTGAAAACAAACACCACAGCTTGTTAACAAAACAAACATAACAGCTTTAATATCTTGTTGTTGAAATACCAAAGTAAGTTGGAGTCAAACCTCCAGGTATATAAGCTCCTGCAGATAAAAAGAAAATACTGGTTCCCACACATTGGCTAGCTGGCTGCACAGAAAATGCAAATAAAAGTACCCACTGAAGGGAAATAATAACTCCCAGGGCAGGATGCTTCACAGCAGGTTGAAAACAGCCAGCCACCATGAAGCCTTGCTCCTGGTGAGGAGCAGAGATGCTCCTCTCCTCTGACCTACTGCCTGAAAGCAGGGTAAGCCCACAGTGCCATGCCCCTGTGAGACAACAAGCATGACCTAGAATGACTGCCCTTATGCAGTGCCCAGGATCTGGACATTCTGCCCTCTCCCTGTGCCAGCTGACCTGCCTTTTGACACTGATGCCATGGGCCACCCCGCTAACCGCTAGCTCAACTCTGCAGCCTGCAGCCTTTTTTCTTGCTATATCAATAAATGCTTCTGGATATGAGTGGTTTTAAATCCCTCTTTGGCCACTGCTGTGCCACCCCATCTCTCCCACAGACTTCCAGCAGGATTTGGGTGCTTTACTCAGGTTAATGACTGGAGAGAAATCAATTTGTACCTTCCAGACCTTCAGAGCATCCACATCACCTGGTAATCCTCTATCCCACTCTTTTAGTGAGCCATGGGTTGGTGTCTCTCAATGTACCATCAGGGACATCCTTCAGGTGGATTAGTCTTCTCCTGAGAACTGATGAATCCCTGACTGCTGCTAAAAACGCTCATGTCAGCCTGGGCACATCTAACTCCTTACCTCTGCAGGCAAGTCGGTAGGAGGTTGTATTTTAAAGTCTTTTCCACCTACAACCTCCTGAAGGAAAACAACAGAAACAATCAAACAAAACCACCAAATTTTAAAAAATCTTTTTCCAAAAGTGTAAAGGCATCCTTGAGGCACCTTCCCCCTTTCCCCCTCCAGGCGGGAAGGAGGAAACAAATAATTGCCTGTTCATGAGCCAGCATCAGTTTTCCAGGGAATGTAATGCTCTGAAGGAGGGTACATAGAGAATAGTGGTGATTAAGAAAATACTATCTCTGATAATTCAGGCTCCAGGAATGAACACATGCATAAAAAGTTAATTCTCCACTTTTACAATCTACTGGTGAAATACATCTCATTTTGTCTCTTGAATTCTCTCACATCACACTCATATCTGGCTTACAGATAAATCCAATCAGTTGAAACATAGATGGAAAATAAGACACTCCTAGCATTCACCTACTGGGCAAAGTACGCTTTCTTCATGGCTTGCTATAGTGACTCCTGACCCTACAACAGAGGAGTAAAAGAGCTCTCTGCAGTTTGGCAATTAAAGAGACCCACAACTGAATCTAACTGTGGAGTTTCATTAAAGGTAACAGTTAGAAAACTGAGTACTCCAGGACTGTGGTTGGCCCTCTGTTTTCAGGCCAGGCACAGCTCTGAATTCTAAATGCTACAGCCACACTGCCAGCCCCCATGGGACAGAGGAGACAGAAAGTAATTACACTTTGCAGAAAAGGCTGTTGAACATCAGGGCTACGAAGCAATGTACCATGCATAGCACTTGGTGATGCAGCACTGCCTTGGGAAATGTGATATTTCGGTTCCACTTGAGCATCTGGATTGCAGCTACAGAACCCACCTGCCATTGTTAATGTTTGAATATCATGGTGTGCTTTGTGCAGACCTTTCACTCAGCGTTGTTGTTGCTAGTGTTGCTGTCCTGAGGAAGATGGAGATGGACCCACTCCCAGCCCCACTCTCTGACCCACAGATATCCCCTTCTTCAGTGTGGAGCCACAAGCTTGGTCATGCTTGGAAGCTTTTGCTGATCCTCATGTCTTCTACATGGTATCTTTGGAGCACAAGTGCTAGAGCACCCCCTTCTCTGCTCATGGAGATTTCCTTTTCCACCCTAGGGGATGGAAAAGAGCTCTGCAAATACTGGATGTAATTTTTAGTCATTACTTTGGTAATCTTTGCCCAGAATACATTTATCTTGGGGCAGAAACATGTGAGATATTCTAGGCTTCCTTCCCAGTTATACTTTCTCCAGAAATATGCATAGATTTTAATGTGTTCTTGCCAGTTTACAATGCCCCAGAATGAACTGTTTGTGGATGGTCTTAAATCCTGCCTGTTTATGTTTGTTTATCCATTAAGACCCTAAACTGACTTTATGGCATATATTAGGCCACAGGGATGTTTTAAGAACCAGACAGCAAAGGCTATTGTACAGGTAGTAAAATGGTTTATTTCTTTCTCATTCCTTCCTCAGTTAGTGTCTGCTCTTGTGTGTCCACCAAATGGAAGCAGAGTGCACTTGGAGACTAGGTCTGGCCATGGCACTGCTAGCAGCTGGCATTTAGAGGTAACTGGAGGAGCTGCAAAAGGCAGGAACTGTGCCTCCTGGCACTTTGGTGTTTTGGGTTTTTTTATGTATTGGACTTGAAATCTTTATTTTGTTTTATTAGCTATTGTTCATTTTTAATGGAGAAAGAAATATCAGGAATGCTGAGCCTCACTTTCTTTGTTGTACTGGAGGCTTTTATTCACAGGGTAAGAACCATAACAGGGGTGAAAGCACCTTTAACAGCAGAGACTGCCTAGCAGCTGCATCTTCAGGCATTAACAAAACCACACAGTACTCTTATACACACATGTGCCTCAAACTCAAATACTTTGGTAAAAATACCTTCCTCCTGAATTTAATGCATCATGTTTTGGCATGTGTAACACCATGAACCTTGCAGGTCTCCAAACAGCTGGTAGGCAGTGGGGCTGGAGACGGTATCCTTAGGTACAGGGATGTTTCACAAATTTTTTCTGGAGCAACATTTCATGTGAGTGGACCTCACCTAGCTTGAACGAAGTCTCAGTATGAGAAACCTGGTACGCATGAAGACAACTACTGTGCAGCACAGGGTACAACTCAGCAGTAGCCCTTTTGACGGTTCACATCAACACAAGCGACCCTTACACCTGCAGGGAAGACAAGACCTGCTGGGTTTGGACTCAGTCATCCAGATAGCACTATGGGGAAATAAAGCATCCGAGGGACTTGCCAGATTTCATGTTCCCAGAGAAGCAACACATTGGCCCAATAGCACTCTGATCCTACACCACATCACTCTGGGGGTAGAGGGGAGTGGTGTTGGTGAAATGAAGGTATTGAGAAGTAGCAAAGGCAAAAACAAATCTTCCTTTCTGCTAGCAACTGTAACATGAAATGAGGAAGAAGCATTACTAAAACATATCAATGTGTCCTTATGTCCCAGGTAATCTCTGATGGAAAACTTCAACAAGAAATTAGGTCATAAAATAAGTTCCACTGCACTGTTAACGCCTCCGTGGTAGGTGGAGGACACTGGTGCTAATAACCTGTTATGCTGTTTCCACACATTCAGTTTCACTGGTCTCTCAAAAATGCAGTTGCAGATCAGATCTACTGTTATGCTCAAACACCAAAACAAACCCTTTTTTTACCTCCTCATTTTAAATCCCACAGCAAGGATAACCCTCTTGGCACCCTCTGACACGAGGAAGTCAACACTTGCAAACGTGGCAGAACAGCTCTTCCAGAATAATGAAGTCGTTATCAAATACTGTGTGGGCATTTTAATTCCAGAAGAAGAACCGATACCCCAAGACTTCTTCCAGAATAACTATTTTGGTAAATTTCCAACTGTAGGCAAGCCCTAAGCTTTTCAGTCACGACTGGAATGAATCATTCATTGCTTAGGAGAATGCAACAATCCTGTATATAGAGCATCTAAATCTTTTTGGCTCAAAAAGCTACGCAGTCCAGAGTTGAAATGTGAGCAATTGATGCAAATTATAGGTAAACTCTTCTTCATTTGAGAGGTTCTCACTTTTGCAAATGATTTCACTGAAATTAAGGCAACTGCTCAAAGGCTTAAGTGTATCTGAAGCATGTGCAAGGGAATTAATTGTGTCAGGGTGTGGAGTATCTGTGATAGAGGAGGCAAGCAGGAAGGTGAGCTTTCTGCTCCTGCAGAGAGCGGCAGATAGAAAAACTGCGGCTAGAAAACTGCATGGTAGCAGATCTGCTAAGAAACAGGCAGCAGATATCTTTGTCCTCTACCTTCTTCCCACAGGAGCACCTTGACCCAGTATGGTGCATGTTTTGGGACGTGTCTGGGATGACACCTGGCCTCTGCCCACTGCCTGTCAGTGCAGCACCTTGGTCTTCCCGCAGGAGCTGTGTTTCAGCATCTGACATCTCACTGTGTTTCTCCCCATACAGCCCTGTGCAATGACATGACTCCAACTCCAACATCACCACCATGTTGCAGGTGGGACCCCAGGAGCAGAGACAGTCCGCTCAGTGTCTGTGGCTACAGTAGCAGAGTAGAGACTGCATTGCCCTGCCAGGGCAGGGTGGTGTACCTTGCTTGAGTCATGTTGCTGTGGTCTCAAGTTGTTTGAGGAAATGGAGTGCAACCACAGTGTGCACCATCAACCATGTATTACATGGTATTACAAAATGTATTACCCCTGTGATAATACTGGCAGTTGCTGGAAAACTAATAAGCTTGTAGAAATCATTCAGTGAGATTTGCTGTTGGCAGCACGATGTAACATCAGTGGTGTCACCTGCACCTAAGTCACCTCAGAGGCATTGGGAGAACCCAGAGCAGGGGCTGTGCCCTGAAACACCCCCATTGAAAGAGAACTCAGAGCACTCATAGCTTGACTTTTCTTCAGGCTCTGAAAGCTTTGCAGTGCCTCACTCAAAGAGTTTGTGCCACAGTGTGCTTGCCCATCAGGTTCAAAACTGCACTGGGGCTGAGATTTTGCAGGCAAAGGCTGCCCTGGGTATGGCTTCTCCAGGACAGGTCCAGCCTATGACCCAGGCTGCAACAGAAAAAATGCTGCACCCTGGGTTGCAGTGACACAGGACTGTGATGGACGTCATTGCAGAGGTTAGTTGGCAACTGAAAACCTCTGCACAAGTGGCTTCCTCACTGAGCTTAGCATGTGGACCGCACGGCCTCCCTCAGCAAGAAAACTCTGGGGTATCCACAAGGTAAATGAATTCCCAAGGTGAGCTGTGTGATGGCTTAGGGGTGTTTTTCAGTTTAGTTTTAACTTTGAGTGCTCCCTCTTCTTGTATTTAGGCTTGAGAACAGCTAAATAAGACCTCTCCTGTGTCTCTCCTCTCTTTCATTGTTATCTATACTCTGTGCCAGGTGGTTTTGAAGTTTTCAGTGTTGTTGGAATTTTGAGCATGCCACTTTCTTTCCACCAGCCTTCTTGAACTCTCTTCTGTCTGCTGCTACATCATTTCCAAAATATGATGACCACATACATAGGCAGCATCTAAAGGCTGATTGCATCATTTATTTACATCATCGTATCAGCATTACCCAATAACACTTTCCATCTACAGTTTAGCATCTCTCTAACTACTTTTTTGGACCAGCACTGACTAGACACTTTAATTTTGCTTCCCGTCATGATACCGATACATCCTCTCCTTGGAGTGACTGCAGTCAATGATTTCTTCTATACTGCATTACCTCCTGGAGTTTTTACACTCCATTTCATTTGCCTTAATGTTGTCCAGTTATCTCACTGCACTGAGATCCTTCTGATGTTCCTTGCAATTCTCTCTAGTTTTGACATGTTGCGGTAATTTTATTTTAAAATACGTCATTTTCCACTATTCTCTCATACTTTATCTATACTGCATCAGAACGTAATCACGGCCTGGATGCAAGGAGGACCTAAAAAAGAGAAGAAACACATGCTGCACACAGCCATGAGCCCCTTTGATATGAGCTCCTGAGTTGGTTTTTTTTTGAAAAAACCTAGTAAATAATATTCCAAGGTCCATGTAGTAGTGCCTCACATTATCACTACTGACTTTCTTCTTCCTTGGTGGGTGTCCTTTCTGATCTAATAGTCAGAGATTTTGTCTGAGAGCCATTTCTGCTTTTATCTCTTTTCTATAATTAAATTGCTTATCTTTTACAAGGGCTGCTGTTTTAGAGCATATATAGAACATATACTGCACTAAAGGATCCTAAACAGAAGCTTACTCAGAGTAACTTGTAGGCATCTTTTCATCTGTGCAGATTTGGACTGTTCCAGTAATGCAGGGCAAACACAGAGGAAACTGTGATTAGGATGTGTGCGACTCATTTTCACACTGCTCTCAGTCATTCTCTAGAAAGAAGCAGCCTGGTCTTAGAGGTTTAAAAAAAAAAAAAAAACAGAGAGGGATGAAAGAAATTTGGAGCACAGACTGGGTAAATGAAAAAGCAAAATTATAGGCAAAATGGCAGAGAGGCTGGGGAAACAGTGTTATGCAATAAATTGCTGAAAAAATTACAATCCCAACTTAATGTTTATTAGGATGGGGCATATCTTTTGACACACTTTTCACTGCAAACAACCAAAGCATGTTTAGATAGATATCTAAATAAATAAAATCTTGCCATTCTTCCTTAATCTCAGATTGTTTTATTAAGAGCTCAGATTCACAAAGAAGAAAATCCTATTAAGTTACATGTACTCCCAAGCTGTAATGTTTGCTTTTAAAGATCTTTCTCTCTCCTACACATTCCCAAATCACTTAAGAGGCTTTTATTAAATTTCAAAGTTAGATATCTTTCCTTCGCAGACAGCCCAGGAGTACAAAATGCTGGCTAGTTAAAAGAAAGGAAAGGCAGTCAGTATTGAATCAGAAAATAAAATAAAAAGGGGGAAAAAACAAACCAAACAAAAAACCAAACAAACAAAAAAAAAACAAACCAGAAAAAAAAAAAGAAAAACATGGTAGAGTTCTCCCTCCTGAACCAGATGACAGTATATTTCAAAATGATGTAAGGCCCCTGTTTCACATCACCCTGTTACAAGACAGCAGCATGTGAAGGAGCAGAAGCCAACACCTGGAAACCAAACAGTGTTATAGGAAATTAGCGAGATTTAATCACCCAGCAATTTACAATGTCAGAGCCAAGAGGACTGAGCCGTGAGAACAGCCATGCAGCTCCAATGATATGTGTTTTCCCAGTAGAGATGGGCAGTTTTGCTGCTCTCATACTGAGGCTATGAGGACTAATGAATGATCATCAGATTTTTATTTTTTTTCCTGAGTGACTAACAGGTAAAGATTCTTCTTTGTCACATTGGGGTAAATCCCCAGTAACTCCATCACCCTTTTTAATTCATGGTGGCCCTAATTAATTTGTTACCTTATTTTCCTCATTAACAGCTTATTAAGGCAAGCTACAAGAGTAAATGGCAGCATATGGATTTCTCGTGGGTGAGCATCGCCTCCCAGACAGTGAGGTTGAAGTAGCAGCCACCAGGCTGCCTGGGCTGCACTCCAACTGCACCTTGGGACTTTGCATTGCATCTTTCTTTCCTCACTGATTCAGATGGAGCTGAGATGGAAAACAAGTCCCAGAGGAGCTTGCTCCAACATATCTTATGGTGTATAAGGCAGATGATGTAATATCAATTGTTTCTTAGTGAGAGAGGAGGGGAATGTCATCCAAAGAAATTACGCCTGTGAATAGCAGATGAGGAGGAAATAATGAGAGAATTGGTGGAGTAAATGAAGACATAAAAGCATGTAATACAAAGAAAGAAGCATTTGCTCTGACCCCTGTGACCTGCTTTGGTATTAGTGTACAGTTTTAGTAGTGTAATGATCATTAAAGCTCTGATCTCCATTACTAGGAGCACAGAGATTTCTCTCCCTTGTACAAGACTGTGTGTTTCAGTCTGGTATTAATAAAAATTGGTTTCACATATCATTACACTTCCCCATCTTAATCATCTTTGAGCGTATCTTGTGTTCACATGCTGCCATTTCAGGCAGAGCAGTAAGCAAGTCATCTTAACAGGTTGTTTTTTTCCAGCATCTGCATACAATCCCTTTCACCATACAAAAGTGCTGTCACCATGGCCCATTTTGGAAGACTAGGCACTCCTTATCTCACTAGACTCAGGACTTTGACACAACTGTTTACATTGATGGGTTGTTTGGGGTTTTTTTTATTCCTTCAAATAAATAATACTATTTTTTTTAAGTAGCAACCCTTGCAATGACTGTGTAACATGCACACATTATCAGGAAAGGCTATCGAGGAATTTTCCATCAAGACAAACTTTTGCCCCGAAACCAAAAGGGATATAAAACCCAACTGGGCTATGGAAGCAGGCTGGTTGGAGCAGGGTTTGTTCCTTGACAGTGTGGGTGACGCTGCAGTGAGGACAGTCTCTTGTGGTCCCAGCTGAGCTCAGCTCTGCCACAGGAAGCCCAAAGACACAGGAGTTCTGGTGCATGCAGCAGCTCACTGGGATTTGATGTTCCTCAACTAGGGGGATCCCTAGGAGATGGAGGCAGCTGTTCCTCTATTCAGCACTGGAGAAAGAAAAAACAGAATAGGAATGGCATGATTTTTCCAAGCAATTCTTTTTCCCTTTTCTTCCCTCCCCACAGATTTTTCTTTTCAGGGGGGAAAATGACTCATTTTTCTGCAGAACCAAACTTTTGCAAATGTCAGGAATTCTTGCAGAATAAAGTCCTGTGTTTCAACCAGCTCTCGGCAGAGGCATTTCAAACCAAGGCATCTGCAGTCTTTAGTTTCCTTAGTTACGTGCCATATGCATCCAGGTAGAAAGGGCAAGGGTCTGACACAGCTAATATAGCTTTTTAAAGGATCTGAGTCCTCACTTGGCGTTTAGAGAGGCAAAGAGTGTATGTCTATAGCCAGAAAGACAGCAACAAAAGTGCATCTGACCTTGCCGCTCCTCCACCCCCCTTATCATGTTAGCATGTTTCCAGTTTCTGCTTTCCATTGGAGAAAAATAGTGCTGCAAGGAAAGGGATGATTTGCAGTGTACTCACTTCACTAAATCAGTCTGCACACACAAGGCCAAGAGCATATATCCTTTTCCCCAGATATGAATATGGGCTTCCCAACTTTGATTTCCTCACTCTGAACAGAAAATCTGACCTTCTGCTTAAGCTAGAATGTCATTCCCCATCAACTTTCCAGGTCAGCAAAGCCCTGGACAGTAGTCCAAATTCAACGAGGAGTCTCCTTCCTGGGATATCACCTTTTCTCAAGGTGGTTCTTCTCTGCTTTGCGACATTTAGGACTAGGTCACTGGAGAAAGAGGTGCCTTCTCTGGAGAGTGGCTGCACATTCCCCTTGAAACTAGCAGCAGCAGTAATTTATAAACCCATGGGATAAAAACACATCAGTTCTAGCTGGGCTTGGAGCAAACTAGTGATCCTGAACACCTTCTTTGAAAATGCTATCTTGATCCTAGAGGCTAATTTTTGTAGATGCCTCACATCCATATGAAAGCAGGCAAAACCATGAAGCATGAACCTAGCAATATGAGGATACTTTCCTGGATCTGCATTCTGAAGGTTTTCAGTAACATCTTCCTTTTCTGTGGCACATGGACAAAGTTTCATTTTGGTGCTGTAAATGAATAGACACTGTCTGCTTTTGCAATGCATTTGTCTGCACTTGACTGTGCATGTTATGCTCTATGCTGAAAGTGGTGGCTGGGTGGAAGAGCAGAAGCTACTTTTTTTGTTCTTCTGATGGTTGTAGTTGGGGTCAGGAGGGGAAAATAACAGAATGATAGAATCATAAAATGTTATGTGTTGGAAGGGACCTTAAATACCATCTAGTTCCAACCCTTCTGCCATGGGCAGGGATACCTTCCCCTAGATCAGGTTGCTCAAAGCCTCATCCAGCCCAGCCTTGAACACTCCCAGGGATCCACAGCTTCTCTGGGCAGTCTGCTCCAGTCTCTTACAGGTTGCCTGTGAATATGGTTGTATGGGAAAAAAAGGGGTATTTTTGAGAGCAGCTCAGCTGGGGAAAAACCTACAGTGAAAGGTAAGGCAAAGCGTATGTCAGAGAGCTGGCAGTAGGGGCAGGCACTGGCACCAGAGACCAAGTCCTGTGAAGAGTGGAGAGCACAGGTGGGCTCTGGAGGGGATGGAGGTAGATAGAGACTTCACTTGCAGATGAGAGACACAGGAAGCTTCTGAAAGTTGCTGGCCTCACCGTAGGCCTGCAGGAGAGGACCAGTTGGCCAGGAAGGAGGAGGATTGATTTCCACCACTTTGGTTTTTGCCCTCCTCAGAACTCTGAGCTTCCATAGTTTGGGAGTTGCCATATTGTTGTTTGTATTTCCACAAAACCCCAGTTCAGAGATCCAGCCCTTGCTACTGGGATGATCAAAATTGCTTCAGGAAAAGGGACAGCAGGTGACCCCAAAGCTCATGTACCTGTCACCCCAGTGAAATTTCTCTCTGGTGCCAGGAAGGATGACATCTATCAGTGGGCAAGACCCAGCTGGCTGACCAGCAGCATGTTTCCGACATCAGCTCCTGGAGTCACCCTTTCCCTGGATGTCCTCTCTCTGAGCAGAAAGCAGGTCCTCATCCTGGAGACATAATCTCTGAACAAATCCCTGTTTGCAAAGGCATCCTGGCCCTTCCTTTCCCCTGCAGGGTGCAACCCACCATCCACCTCTCTACTTCTGCACAGGGGAAGAAGGGGGTCCACAGATCCTCTTCCCTTCCTCCATGGACACAGCCTTGTACACCAAACCCACCAAAACCATCCACCAAAATGTGTCTATTTAGGAAAAAGAAACAGCAACAGGAGCATTGAAGCTGGGACATTGAGGGTGTCCTTAAAAGACAAACAGGTTTTATTTATGTCTGCAGATACAGACTATCCATCACTGGAAAGAGGAAGACACCGGATGAAACAAACAGTGTAGAAAAACAAAGAGAAATTATTATGTACACAGTATGCCTGTGGAGTGCATCTTAAAAAGAGTTGTTTGGAACAGGCTGTACTGATGGTGGATTATAAAAAGGACTAGATAATTTTATAAGCAATATAATGCTTCTGTATTGTGTGAATGTATCTCAGGCTTCAGCAAGTAAGGTACTCAGCTTACAAAAATAAAATCTCCCACTTGTATCATATGATTATACAACTTGCTGGATCAATTACAGTCCATATTTTTTTAATTTTGCATTTCCTTAGGCCTCGGGTACCACCCAACACTGGCGGTTGAATGTGAACTATTATGAAGCAGTGGTGAGCATCCTAATGGAAAAGATCACATTACCAAAAAAACCCAACAGCACTGATTTGTTGTGTGTTCATTGATTTAGCCCCTTCCCTGACAGAAGTGAGGTGTACTGTGAACGCACTCCTTGTCCTTCGCCCTTCCAACAGTCCTTCCACCAGCCCCCCAGCTGCTGCACACACCTCAGACCGCAGCAGCCATGAGGACCTGCAAGGGGCCACCTCTTCCATGAGGCTTGGTATTTAGACTGAGGGGAAAGCCTGTTAACCAGCCACACACCAGCCTCTTCTTCTCTCCTGCAGTATCCATGGACCTCAGGGTCACCAGTAGCATTTGGGGGACTTGAAAAAGATTGAGGGGCCCTGGGACAGAGGCAAAAAAAAGACGAAGAAGGGCTCCCTCTAACTGTGACAGGTTTAGGAGACTTGAGCAGAAAGGGACATTTGATTGAGGGAGGCTTGGAGGAAGCTAAAATTGGGGTATAGAAACACAAGAGAAAAATTGGATGGAAGAAAGGAAGGATGAACCTCTCAAATATCCAACCATCCAAAAACCAGGCGTGTTCTTTCATGAATTTGCCTCTTCTTGCTTGACCATAATGATTTCTGAGGTGTTCAAGCAAACATATCTAATTTCTTCCCATAACCATATGGAAGGAGCGCATTCATTTCGGTGATTGCAAAGGGCTTTTTCACAAGTGGCATTGTTTGGGTATTTCTGCAAACAAAGAGCAGGAACACTTGCAAAGCTGCTGGAGAGGGATGGTAAAGCAATGGCAGGGGGTTTTGCAATGGGAAATGCAGGGCTTTTCATCTGCAAAGGGTGACTTGTTCAACCTGTCTCCCTCACACATGTAAAACCACTCTTTGACTAGTTCTGATTGGACTTGCAAATGCAGTTTTCCTCAGTTGTATTAAATTTGGAGATGTATTATTGTGACATCAAAGCAGGACCCCATGGCTGCTTATTTCCCAAGGCAGGTGGTATTTAGGGATCCCCATGAACAGTAGGGCTGGGTAGCACAAACAGAGAAAGAAACACTGCTTGCACAAAAGGTTTTTAATCAAGGAAAGCAAAGAGCATAGCAGAGAAATGTGTTCAGATTATGGTCGTCAGTCTTAAACACGCATCATGGGTCTGGTCCAGAGCCCTGTGAAGTCAAAGAGTTTTTCTGCCAAATACAGTGAGATTTTTGGATCAGGTTCCAAGTACAATTTGTCTCCTATTTCTCCTTGGGTTTTGTTTGTTTGTTTGTTTGGTTGGTTTGGTTTTTTGGTTTGTGGGTTTGGGTTTTTTTTCTTTCTCGTTTTTGGGGTTTTTTTTAAGTAACAAGTAAAGCCACATCAGCTATAATGCATTACTTCTCTCTCTCCTTTCAGGAGACGGGAAGAGAATCATTGAGCCATATTCTTCTGCTCCTCTGCAGAAAGAAAATGGCTATCCTTGGATATCAATCACTAGGGTAAAAGCTAAGAAATGTTACCAAGGGAACGTTGTCAAGCCCATTGGCAGTCTCCTTTGTTTAGTAAGTTTACCCATGAGCAGCATTTTATTGTTTTGATATCAGGAAATGTTAAGATAAAATACATACAACAGCTTCGATGGATTGACCTGCTTGGCACCCTACCTGGTGTAACCAACACCCAAAGTATATTGCTCTACTTTGATACATCAAGTAGTTAATTCATTCATCAGCTTTGGATTCAGAATGTAAGCTGGCCTTCTGAGTAAATATGAAGTACATTTATCATAAGGTAAAATGCATTATTCCTCTAAACAAACAAACATTAAAAATACTTGTAATCCAAAGCAAAAAAAAAAAAAGGACTGCAATGTGTCACACATTGATCCAGATGTGAAGCAAGAATAATAGCAAAGCGGGTACAAAAGAGACAGAGCTAACTTTGATCAGCAAGATGCTACTTTTACATTGTGTGGGTGCATTTAGTACTCGTGAAAGCAGGGGACTAATAGCATCGATTTCATCTAGACCTCGCAAAACAGGTGCTATACCACGCTTCCATCACCCAGCACTTACAACGCCCTCCAGGATGGACCAGTTCTGCCTCTGCTGCTCTAGCCTGGTTCTCCCGATGCTGTGCTACCCACTGCTCAGCACCTCCTGGGAGGTGGTAAGTGCCCTCAGCTGCGAGTCACTTCAGTGCAAGCTGAGGGCACCCCAAGCCTCGTAGGAGGTATTCGTGCTTTGGCAGAAATTTGCTATTTAAATAGAAGGTTGTTTCGTGATACACGCAAATAGAAACTCTAGTGCCACCATCATCACTTTCTACAGTCCTAAAGCTGTAGATCTCAGTCTTCAAAGGTGGAGGGCTAGTTCTATGTGGCACTGTGAAAACAGGTAAACAGGGATGCTGTCCAGTCATAGGAGCCATTAAAGGTGCAGGCAAAGTCCCTCAGATTTCCCACCATCTAACCTAAAAGAATGCTGATTGCTGAGCTCCAGGATCTTTGGAGAGCACCTTTCCCTGAGGCCATACTCAGTATCCCCACCTTCCAAAAAAAGGAGTAGGGAGCCATTCAAATGCATGGGAAAAGTAGGGCTATATGATCAGAGTGCAAGTAAAGAAAGGACCCTTTTTTATGTGAGCACCACAGCCAGGCTGGACCTGCTCTCCCACAAACCCATCCACAAGGTGCGGGGAGCCCAGGACTGGCACTGGGTGGGAATGAAACTTCTGAGGGCACTGGGGCCCTAAGCAATGTTGTACCAAAGCATCATCTGAAAAGACATCAATAAACCCCATTTTTCTTACCCGGGTGCTTCCAAGCATCATAAAATCTCCCTCAGACAGAAAGGGCACAGTCAATGCCATAATTATTGCAAAATAAAAAGCTTAAAATTAAGTAATGTATTCAGGCACCAGCATTAAGTCACACATCTATCTAGTTTTTATTGGCACTTTCTTGGACAGTGCAGAGAGAGGTGAACTAGGCAGTTCTGCTCATTAACTGTAATATTTTCTGACTTGTATCATTATTTCTGCTTATTTTTTTCATTTTGTCTTTAAGGATAGAGTGTCCTGGGCTACATGATCTCATGTGAATATCAGAACTGGGGAGGACTGTACCATCCTAGAAGTAATAAAATAAAAAATAAGCAAGAAGTAATGATCTTTTCTTCTCCTGCTGCTTCAAGATCATACAGTATGATCAACCCTGCAACCATGGGCAGATTCAGGGGAAGGAGTTAATCAGAGGGGACATTCAGCTGAATAGTGACAGCATCAGTGGTGGAGCAACAATCCAAAATCACAAAATCACGCTGCCCTCTGTTAGCCCAGAATGAATTAGCAGCTCATGATTCTACTTGAGACTGGAGCCCTGGCTGCTGTGCTCAGGCTTGCATTAGACTTCACTCATGTACTTCCTGCATCCTGATGGAGCCAGGTGGCATTTTGGGTGCTATTCTGAAGGAAGAGTTTACATCCATGCTAAATGATGAGGAAACCTTTACAGTTAAGGATGTGTGTAAATGTCTGTCTGCTCAGGGTACAGGCTGTGCTTTCTCCTTTCTTAATTTGCTGCCATTTGTTAGTCAAAGTCCATCATGATGCTTCCCGATCTTGGTCCAGATGAAGTGACTTTTTCCAAAAGCATAGGGGTCTTCATGAGAGTCTGCAGCAAAGAGGAGATACTGAGGGCATTGACTTGAGATGCAGACTCCAATCTCCTTTCCACCAAGAACATCCTCTGCAATGGATGAAAATAAATTCAGTTTTGTTCCTTGCCTCAGCTTTCTATCAGGAGGACAGGGAAGATGGTACCTTTGTGACTCTGGAGGAAGGTCACTACAGTGAAGATGACCTACTAGCCTTTTTCCCAGGAATGGGAGATCTTCCCATCATAGCAGGAGCATTGCTTTTCCATCAGGGCCTGCATGTTAGGCCATTGCTCTGGAAGAGCAGCTGTCTCCCAGGAGCCTGGTCCCTTCCCAGGCATCCCTTTGAAAAGCAGCCAGAGCATCAACCTATTACTCCATTGAGACTTCCAAAAGTCACAACACATTGTTCCTTCTCAGACCTTAAACCAGTTACAGGACATCAGCTTCTGGGGGGGTTCCTCAGGAGGACAATCTCCCTCTCACAAAGGAATGCTGAGTCACAGAGGCAGAAGGGGAACTTCTCATGGCCGAGCAGGATGCCCTTGCCACTGTATGCTGGAGACTGGACAAGCTGCAGAGTTCACCTCCACTTTCCTTCTTTCCTCTAGGCTGCATGAAAACCAGCTCCTTTAGCTGGCAGAGGAGAGCCAGTATACTGCCAGGCTACCATTGCTCTGCTCTGCTTACTCACCTCTCTTTTCCCCTGTACCCTCAAGTTCGCTTTTTGACCCTGCAACAGCTACAGGCAGAGGACAGCCACTGTCTGTCAATGACTTGGTGGTGGGTACTGAGAGATGACCAAATGGTAGTTGAGAGCACATATACTGAATGATTGCTCTTCATGCAAAGAAGGGAAGGTCAACAACGGAGCATGGCTAACACACAAGCAAACACAACTCCAGCCTGTCTGACACTTACCTGATGCCCTTTGCAACTCATGAGATGTTTGTGCTTAAGTCCGAACACCATGAAAACATGAGTGGCTCTCATAAATATCAGGGCTTTCAGAGATGCTAAAGAGTGTTCATAATGATGCTTCTGCATTCAGAGGAAATGCTTATCTGAATTAATTGAAAATAGCATCATTTGACTTAGGGCTGTTACCCCCTTCCCATCCCAATCCCAGAATCATATAAAAGAAACACCCTCAAAGCAAGCTTCTTGTTCATTTGTATTGACAGTTGGTAAGAGGAGATAAAACACGTCTCAAGACACACATCACAGCTAGGTAGTCCCTCCAATTCCCTGTTGCTCTGGGGCCTTGCCCTGTCAGGAACAAGTAGTTCCTCCAAGCAGCCCTTTTCTGCAGTATTCACAGGCCCAGCTACATGAGGTTATGAGGGCTTGCTTTCTTGCAAGAAAATTGTGGGCAAGCAGCAAAACTGAGATAGAAACATTACAGGTATTGTCATAATCATGATAAACAACAAGAGCGAAAGGAGATCATGAAATGCAGTAAGAGTTATAGATCAGGCAGGGACAAACCAGATGGAGAAGGAAAATGAGAGGAGTCTGGAGGGGGTTGAGATAAAGTATTTCTAGTTCCTGAGTCCTGCTGAAACCCCCATCTTGGCTTTAGCTGGCTTGTGGGGACAACTGCTGGTAAGACAGCTGTCCTTGATCCCCGTGGATGAAGACAACAGCCTGGGAGAGGCTTTTCCTATAGCAAAAGAAAACATTGAGCAGCAGAACTGAGCAGGCCTGTGCCTGGGGACGTGCAGCCCTCCTGACACATCAGTGCCTGAGGACTGCACAACTGAAATAACTTCAGTCATGTCAATGACCAGTGAGGTCATGCACCACTGAGGAAGGTGCAAACAAGAGGAAATCCTGACTGTTGCCAACATGGTATTTAAGCATAAGGAACGGTTTTGGGCAGCTTTCTTCTGAGGGTCTTTGCAGCCACTGTTGCCCCTCTGGTCACCCATTCATGCCCTGTCTGGCCAAGGTGAGTCTGCGCTGTGTTTTTTCATTAGCTAATTGCTTTTACTGTGTCTGAATTTTACTCCTTGATACTTGATCATCTGGACTTTTATTTGGAGGAGGCATGACTTATAACCACTTTCCTAATGTACTCCGAGTTGTTTTCACCTGCTCTCTCCCCATTCCAAAGAGAACTCACATAATTATCTACATATATTTCTTCCCATTTTGTTTTTTTTTTCTCCACGGATCTTTTATGTATATTAGTGTTCCTACGCCACCCAGTGGCTCCCGAGGTATTGGGTATTGGTCTCACCAATGCCGGTCCCTCCAGGTGCCCAAACCCACTTTCCCATGGAGCATCTCCCCAGTGACAAGGACACCCCAGCCTGGAGCCTGGCTCCCTGAGGGATCACAGGCAGCAATTTCCTGTGAAGCTCTTTGCAGACCTTGATGCATGTAACCGCATCACTTTCTCGCTCACATAAAGACATCACTCACTCACCATGTTCTGCAGTCTCAGGGAGTGGCGTTGCACTGTCAAGTTAGCACAAGCTCACGGGACTCTATGGGTACACTGCTTCCAGTCACTCATGTCTGTCACTCACACCCAAATGCTTTCTGCCAGCTCACCTGGGCATGTGGTCACATTCTTAGTTTTCAGCCAGCTTTAATCAAATTAAAATAAAGGAAGAAACCCTGTTGGGCCAGACTCGGGAACATCATTTCCAGCCATGTTTAGCCATGGGTCCTTTAGTCAGGCATAAAAATATGTGCTGTGGCCCCCAGCCTCTTACTAGGTCTCCCTGTCTGCTCTGCCTTGCACTGCTGCTCATGGGCTGATAAGAAAGCTACAGGGGAAAGAAGAGGCAAGAAAAAGAGATGTCAATGTACAGTTGTGGCCAGCTCCATCCTCTTCCCTGGTCTGCCTCACCCTCCTTCTCCATCAGAAAACCCCTATTTCTCATCTCCAGCCTTCAGAGCTGAGGCCTAGACCATAAAGAGATTTGGGTGGGACCTCAGTTTCACCCGAGCTTCCATTCCTACCTTTCTGTTATTTTTCCTCCTTCATAATTTTACTACAAAACAAAGACTTGCACTCATTATCTACTGCTTCAAAAGCCAACAGCAACCGCAGAGCTCTCCATCAAGATTTACATACCATGCCACCCTGCACAACAATAAATTTCCTGGATGATTTGCTGCCTGCATTCACCAACCCCTGCTAACTTCATGCTTTAAGAGTATGCTCTTTGATTCAACATGTAGTGATTGGACATTACGCATTCATCTTGTTCATTTTGCTGTTCCCTAAGGGCATGTTCTTCACCATTTGTTGCCATAATGCTTGAGGGCAAGAAGTCATTTTTCTCATTTAGCTTCGGCTCTATTATTTTGCCCTGCCGTTTGCTGTCGGATGCCAGAAATGAGATGCCCCTTTGGGCAGAGCAGGCACACCCTACCGTATTTGCAAAGCAAACTGTTTTCTTAATCACTCTGAGTGAGGCAGCAGCAGTGGCTGAAGTGGGAGGGAAAACCTCACCCTCATAAAGTGATACCCTAACAGTAGACCAGGGACTAATCTTTACATGCACAGATCCGCTCCTCCAGAGGGAGGGATCCTGGAGGTCTCACAAAGCCCCAAACACTGAGTTTTAAAGCAGTTGATTGCTTAAACTGTGCCCTAGCTGTATTCCACCCTATATGCAGGGCCAGACAAGAGAGATTCTTATCTTTACAAATGCTGAGGTCTTGTTCCAGGACAGGTTATGTTGGCTAGCACAGATGAGTGGGGGCACAAACGAGTGTGGGGAGCCCAGCAGATTCTCCCTCCAGCTGCTCAGGGTGCCTTGGCCCCACTGGGGTCCTTCAGGGGAGGAGGGGAGGGCTAATGAGAAGAGAGCACACAAGGGCAGGCAGCTGCCTTCCAGGATCCCTTTTGTCAGCCAAACATAATGCTTCACTTTTATTACCCCAAAACAGGGCAACATCACTGCTCCATAACACTTGACCTAATGCTGACCCCAAGCAGATTAAGTACAGACGAGCATCTTGTGCTCCAGCGGGGCCTGTGCCGGTTGTGACCTCTTTCATGCTTCCTGAGGCCAGCCTTGTCATGAGACTGGAACACCGATTCACAGATTTTAGCCTTATAGTGCCAGCTTTTGTAACCCTGTGACCACACCTGAAGTGCAAGGTGGGTGGAAGGACCGCTTCTGTTTAGAGAGTGAAACCCAGACAAATTGCAGCTGAAGTCCATCCTTTTGCATAGGTACTACATTCCCTTCAAATCTGAATCGCCATGTCCATCTGCAAACACTAAACATAATAAAAGGCCATTGCAGGCTCCATCCAAGTCTGGCTATAATTAAATATATTGACTGATAAATTGAGTATAGTTATACCTCTCCATCTGGTCTCAGCAGAGAACCACTGGCATTTTGTTCATATACCCTCATTTTTAAATCGCTTTCAGGATGAGATTTGCATCATAGGTTTTTAATGAGCTAATAGTTAAAATAGACCCCTAAAATTATGCTAGAATAATCCAGCATTATTTCAGCTTAATTATAGGGGGATATCTTAACTATACATCATTTGCAGTTCTCAGTCACTCTAATGCACAGATGTCTGAAGAAATGACATAAAACATGAGCAAGTTATAAAATATCTAGAGTGGTGCTCATTGCGTCTGTGGGAAATGATCACATCTATTTTCCGTACCTCTGCTATGCAGTCTCCCTGCTCAGATTATTTCCTGCCAACCAAGAGATAATATTTAAAGCAATGGAAATAAAATACTTCACTATCTTATGTCACACTCCGATATTGTTGACTCTTTCATTTTCATTTTCATATCTCCTTTATACTCTCATAAATCTTCACATCAACATACTATAGTTAATTTCTCCAAAACTTTAGCTGCTTTGGAAGCAAACCAATTCCTAAACCTACTGCCTTCATAGCTGTGGACAGACTACAGGGCTGCCTTTAACTTTACTGTGGGTTTTGTTTATTTGCATTAAATGACCTGGAAGAATTGCCCCAGGAGCACACAGGCATTGCTCTTCACAGTTAATCTCCTCTACCCCCCTCCGAGACTACCACATCCTGACAAGGCGGCATTGTTGGAAACGTCATCTTGCTGTTCTGGGTGGACATGTCTCTCTTGCACCAGGTGGATCTTTCCTCTGGGGTACCTCCCACTCTGGGATGCAGGATGACTGAGAGAAGACAGGTGAGGACTTACTGGGAAGTAGCTGTTGTTCGGGGAGGTGTAGCTGTCACCTCTGTCTCTCAATACTCAGCTCCCCACCACATATTGCCATCCTCACACTCATCTGATGCTGTTATCAGTAGCTTGGCTGCAGAACCCTCTCCCTCCAAGCCTGTGTGCAGGGATTTCAGTCCCCCAGGCTCCTTACAGCCATCACTCCTCTTGCCCAACTCAGTTATCCCTTATCTTATAAGTCAATTCAATCTGCAAAAAACTCTTAGAGGAACAAGGAAAATATAGATGGCTTCTCTGTCTTCTTGGTCAGTACTACCAATAGGCAGAGTAAATATTTCCATTTATAGCTTGAGAGGATGGTTGGAGAGGGTAAATGTGGTAAAGCCATCTGAAAGCAGGCAGTGATGTGGACAGGAGCTTGCCCCAGTCCTTTCACTGTCCCCATAATGCTTGGCCAGACAGCACTGACAACAGGACAGGAAAATACAGCAACTCTTAGGTGCCCAGCAGAGGAGAAGGGCAGCTGCCTGAGAGGTCTGTGCAGCACCAGCCTCCAGGCTGAAGGGCTGTCTGGGTGTAGTGATACATCTCTGTCCTCACCAGCCACTAACTCCACTAGGTCAGCTCTTATGGAGATGAGCATGCTGCCCCAGGGTGAGAAAGCAGGGGAATGATGAGGTGATGTCTGAGGAACCTGCATGGTTGGGTCACAACCCCAGACACTGGTTCATAAACACCAATGAGAAAAAATCCTTCTGGACCCTAGAAGGTCAAGCTGGCTTTCTCCAATGAGAAGGGAAACTTTTGGCCTAAGATCGGTATGGGCACTGGTAGCTCTTCTTCCACTCCTTCTGAGTAACCATCCTACACTCTGCTTCTCCACTCCCAGGGCCTTGGACCAGATACTTACACAGAAGACAACACCTTTTCCACCATTCCTGAGTAGGCATAAAATAAAGACAGGGTATTGACATACAGATAAGGATTTTGTGTGCCGCACAACTATCTTAAGACATTTCCAAACAATGTGGCATATTCAATGCACTTTCAATTTAAAACAAAAACAGAAACAGAAGAAAACAAAACAAAACACACACACACAAAACCACCAAAAAACAAACACTAACATTTAATGGAATAAGTAAGTTAAAATTCTGAAATACTAAATATTTTTAATATAATATTATACTAGGAGAAAACAAAGCATGCTCTACAATTAGCACCCTATGCAAGGAATGCAGGGTAAACGATGGGTGTCCCCAAGTATAGAAGTTCACGTTCACAGGTTTGCATACTCCAGCGAAGGAAAGATGCACAGGAATATTCCCGTAGGTCTAAGGACTTCCATAAAAGAAAAAGGTCAGCGATTTGCTCAGTCAACACCATTCCTCATGTCACCTTGTAGAGCAGAATTTGAAAGAAAAGACTTGTTCTTGGAACAGGTGAAGTAAAAAGAACGTTGGGAAAGTTGGAGGCATAGCCCATGAGGACAGTAACAGCTGCATGCACACAGATTGCAGGCAAAGCTCAGCAGTGGGGAGATAAAGGAAGGAGGGCTAGCGTGGATGGGCTGTCGTCCACTTGTGTGTCACTTGCAGGGCATAGAAAGGGCCAGGAGAGACAGGCTGCAACCACATGGGAAGATTGGAGGATGTTGCTGTGAAATGGGTCCCCATAAGATGGTGAGGGATAGTTTGTATTATTGAGCAGACTGGCGAGATGGGCAGCACTGCTGCTTCCAGGAAGGTGCTGAGCATTAGGAGAGGACTGCTAGCTCCAAGGGAGGTGCAGGCAGAGCTGCATTCTGTGCAGTCTGTGAGCCAAGTACTAATTTTCTCTTCACTTCTCTCTTTTAACACCAGCGGATCAGCCCAATGGACAGAGAGATAGCATATTATAAATGTCACAACTTCCTTGGAAAATACCTTATGGCTTTTAAATTAATCCCTTGATACTTTGAGAGGATTGCTGTGTGGCACTGATTAAACCTCAGGGGTCGGTCATGCTGAGGCAACACTTAATGCTTGCAGAATGCTGTTCCCTTGCCAGGCTGGTCTCCACCTCTGCTCCTCCATGCAGTTAACACTGAGGATTGGTGTGCAGACCAAGGCCGCTGCTGGATCTTGCACCCCCACGCTGGGGGTGAAGAAAGCAAAAGTCTGCACCTGCAGGGAGGAGTGGACAGGACAGGTGACCCCAAACTGACCAATGAGGGATTCCATCCATCCATCCTATTTGGTATAAAGCTGAGGGATCACGAGGGTCTTGCCTCTCTTTGCTGACAGTCTCCTTTAGATGTACATACTGAAGTAATGTAAACTCTGGAAACGCCTAGCCTTCTTGTGCCTCTATTTTGGTATTATGTAGCTATAATGCTACATACCCCTGCTTTTATGTACTAGGGAAAAAAAGTAGAGGTAAATGGAGAACTCATTCATCATCATCTTGTAAAAATGATTGAGAGCAGTCTCATTAAAGTCCTGAGTGTTAGAAATCACTTTAGTATGTATTTTTTACTTATTCAGTGTCTTGGAAATATTGCCAGAGAGCACAGGATGAAGACCTAAAGAAAATCACCTTTTATGACCTAACAAACCCACTAAAATGAATTATACTGAGTTATATCAAGCTGAAATCTGACCCCATCAGCAGCTTTCTATGACCACTTGTGAAAATAGTAAGGATTAAATTCTCAAGAATTACAGAAGCCACTAGCACCTGGAGGTCTGTTTGCTCTGCTCACATACCTACACGTGCCCTTATGCTACAGCTCCTCATTAACCTCCTTCATCTTGTATATGAATCCAAAGTATCTTTCTCATCTCCCTTGCTGATGCTGAAAAGGCCTTCAAACAGGTCACCTTGAAATGTCTGCCTTACACTCAAAAAGCTCTCACCTCTTGGAAATGTCTCACCAGTAAACTATAAAAACATTAACTGTAAAACTAGTTAATGCATGTTATCAGGACAACTGATTCTTCTTCCCAGGGGCTGTCACTTGCCTCAAGCTCAGTTCCCTCCAGATTCCATCCAGGGTGTCCTGCAAAATGTCTATAAAGATTCCTACATCATCCATCCATAGTAGCCATCCTGGGCTGTGGGTGATCAGGAATTCCATTCCTTCACCTTGTCTTTAAAATGTACTTCAAATAGTGACAATGCAGCTGATAATGCTTCTTTTGGCCCAGAATCTTCTCAGATAATTTCAGGCACAGGACAGAGGTTCCTGAACAAGAAGACTGATTATCAGGATTCTCTACAGCATCAGAAGAGAGGGTACCTCTAGCAGCAGGGAAAGCTAGGTGTCTTCTGTGCCTCGGGGAGTAGTCTGACCATGCTTCAAGCTGAGGTCCTTTAGCTGAATCCCTTAAACTGCTTGCCTTGTCTTCAGGTCTGTGCTACAATGCCAAAGTTAAACAGTGATAAAACTAATCATCAGCAACCCCCCAGCCCCCTGTCTAATGGCTGCACTGGAAGGATTAATGAGTTCAAGAGCTCAATAAGTTCTGACAGAATGTTCCCAGACACAGTCACTCACAGGTATTACAGAATTTGGCCAGTAGCCTCTCTTGGTGCTTGCTTTCATGCATATTCATATGACATGCTTTTATCAGCACAAAGCCTTGTAAAGACAGTGTTTACAGTCTGCACGCATGAGCATTCCTGGGAAGCAGAGTTTGAAACTAGGCCATGCAGGTGTTTGGGCTCAAAGTTTGTGTGTGCCTGTCTGTGTGGCGAGCACCCATTTTATGGTCCCCACAGTGATGCTGGGGTGATGAGCAGCAAATCCTCCTCCAGAGCTCTTTGAGAGAAAGCCACCATCTTGGAAAAAAGCTGAAACGGTCCTGGAAATGGGCACATGGTGAACCATTTTGGGTAGATGGGAGTTGCTGTTGACAGCACTGGCTGAGGATGTAGGAGTTTGCTCCTCTATCACTTACCCGAACTCTGTGTGTGTTTCAGTGTCATCTCTGGCACATAGGTTCATGATGATGAGCAGAAGGCTGTAAAAGCTTGAGTTATTTAAACCTTTAGGGATCTGTGAAGAAAGAGCTAAAGGTCAGGTTGTGATACATGGTACAAGAAACAAGAGGAAGGCTTTGATTATCTGATGAAGGCTCCCTGATGGACTTTCACTGAATCTTGTGTTTGTTCAATGACACTTTACTCCACACAACCAGTCCAACTAGTAACCCAACAAAACAAACCATGTAAGCCCTGTGACTTGCCTGGTAATGCACAATTGTGCTAATTAGAGCTTCATTTAATTTAAATCCTTAAGTAAATCCTTAATTTAAGGTGAGTCTTTGAAGGTGCACTGAACAAATAAAACTAGGAAGTCTGTTGAAGAGTCAAGCTTCCCATGTTCAATGAACTGACCTTAGAAGCTCATAATATCCAAAGGCCATGAGTGAGCTCCAGGGCTCCTGCAGGGTTTATGAAGCACCACATGCGCTCTCTCTCTCTATAAATCAAGGTGCCAGTCAGGAATGACTGCTCTGACTCCAGGCCCAGGTGGGACACAGAAAATAGGGCCTGCTGGGGAAGAAGGACCAGTCAGCCTTGACTGGGAGGGAAGGAAAGAAAAGGATATTTGGTCTAAGAAGTCAAATGTTGTTAAAATGTGTGCTTAGCTTAAAACCCCCGTGAGGCCAGATGCTCTCTAAGTGGATACACTTCAGCAAGTGCCTGCACATTAAAATACAAACTAGAAGGGAAAAAGCCAGTGCTACTGAAGCATTAAACCAACACTGACAGGATATGGGAGAGCACACACAAATCACCCTGTTTACAGTGCAGGACGCACAGAGCTCCCATTTGCATCCAGAGACATCTAATTGTTCAGACACTGCAAACACATCGTCCCTTTCACCTGCCTAATCACAGTCTGACCCTGCCTTCCCTCCCTGGGAAAATTGCTATATAAATCGGGCCAAATAGTTATAGAAATGTCCAGTTCACCTGGCAGCAAATACCTGCATCTGGGAGTGAAGCAGCTCCCTGTCTGCCACAGCAGTGGGAGGTCACCTCCCAGGAGCATCCAGCTGGTTATCTGAGCCATCTGCCCATGCCGTTTCCTGGATGCAGCCCCTGGAGTTCCTCAAGAGCTACAGCATCCCCTGAACATTGCCTATGAAATGCCAGCACTTCACTGATGCCTGTGGATGCATATCTCCAGCTGACACCTCCTAGATAAACCACAAGACGTTCTTCTAAGCCAAATAATTCAGCATTTATGATGAAGCTTTCAGACCATAAAACTGCAGCAGATGCTATAGCAGGACTCCAGGACTGCTGGTCCAAAAAATAATGGAGTATGTGGTCAGCTCTCACTCTGACCATGCACAAAAGCAGACGCTAATGTCTGTGTCTCCTGCTAGCCTATGAGCCAGAAACTCCATTGTAATTCTGAACAAGTCAGCAAGATGGTCTGTGAGGTCCCATAATGGCTAACACTCCCTAACCATGGAGAATTTTTCAGTAGACTCAATCCATACAATGTGTTGTTACCCCCTCAGTTTTGATCATCGATCTGAAGAGCATATCGCCTTGGAGATTAACAACAAAATTCTGTCTGCAAAGCTGTTGAAAATGACACTTCGGTTGATTTTTTTTCATATTGCTTTGTGTTTCTGCTTCACAGAACAGAAGGGCAATAAAAATTAATTTCATGATGTAATAAAGTGTTTGCCTCAGAGGTTTCTGGAAGCTGAAGCACTGGTATTTTATTTGCATGCAAAACTTCATTATGGATATAAAAGTGTGAAGATATCATGTGGTTGTTAAACCTTAGGATATCACAGGCTTAGAACAACATAATCAACCAAATTAAATAGCATTTCAAATTAAACAAGGTTATGGACATTATCATTTAAAATGATAGTAAATAAAAGCACTATTCCAAATCCATAATTGTTTTAATCTTCATGGAGTGGGAGTATAAAAGTGTCGTTAACTGTCCCCAAATGCCTCAGGATTTGGTTCCTAATTTGGAAGACCTGCTTTTCCTGAGGTTACCAGATGTTCAGAAATAGTTTTGTGTCATTATATCTTTGTTTTCCAAGGTTTTGTTTCCTCTTCTCCCAAATTCCTTACACTCAGTCAAAAAACCCCATCTTCTTACCTCTCTTGCTGCCTGGTTTTATAACAAGATGGAACAGCAGCTCTAGAAATAAGAAAAGTATCACAGCCAGATGACCCTCCTCTGAGGGTCAGAGCACTTAGCTGGAAGATGGAAAGGGAAAATAGAGAGAGTAATTATTTAGTGTTACTCCGTTTTTTCTTCATTTCCCCAGATGCCACCTTCCCATGTTTAGGTCAAGTTTGGGCTGTGCAGGGTGAGGCCGTGACACAAGTCACTTTGTGTTGTTAGTAAGATAGTAAGATGCTAACAAAGTGATTTTTCTGAAAGGCTGCTTTTGCTCGCAAAGGGGGGTGATAGTGTACAAAGCATTAAATTGCTGTCTGACACTATGTGGTGTTTACTAAAGAAGACAGAACCCACTGCAAGAGACAAACAACCCACTGCAAGCACTGACATGTGGGGAGCCATCGCCTCATAGCCTCCCTTGGAGTTTAATCAAATGCACACAACTAAGGTTTACATTTTGTATCAGGAGGACAGTAAAAATGAACTGCAAAGCAAAGATATTGTTTTGTCAGTGCTGGGTATAGTCCTGTTAATCTGGTGGATGAAAGAGCTGTTGTTTGAGTGTTTTGCCGAGGCTGAAATGTTTCAGTGTGAGCTGAAATAGCTGAAACTGTAGGAGCCGCTGCTCAAAACACCCATCACAGCAGAATCAGGACCTGGTGGTGTGGGCAGGAGGGTCTCCATGTGTCCAAATACAAACACCCAGCCAAGGTCTTTGTTAGAGCAAAGGGGGAAGTCCCAGAGCCTGTTTTTCCAGCAAGTCAGGGAAAATTGGTAGAGGAGGCAGGAGAAAGCTGAGCAGATACAGAGGATGGTTTGCAACATAGCCCCTGAGCACCTTATGTAGGCAGAGGACATTCTGCCCATCATCTCCAAGCAAACTCAGTCCCACTGTCCCAGAAGAGGACAGAAGTACATGAGAAGGGTGGGAAATGTCACTGAAGAAGTCAGAGAAAGGCAAGGGTGCACTAGAGAAGGGTTTAGAGAGTCAACATGACCAAGAAGTTTTGGGGGTGAGGAGGGAATAAAGTCTGGGAGCTGTCAGCAAAGAAACATTCTTCTCACCTTCACCCCTACCAGCAGTTTTTAAGATAATGGAGTTTTGTACATGTTTTGTAAATAATCAGCCCATGTCCAAAACAGTGTTAATATTTTGTGTTTGACCTTCCCAGCACCCAAGTTAAAAACTTGGAGGAGCTCTCAGTACAAAGTCAAGGTCTACTTTTACCTATATTAACCTTTTTCCTGCATCCTAGACCCATCTGCCCAAGGAAGGCTCACCAAGTACAAAATTGACTAGTATTTTGTAATAAGAGTGCTTTTGATACCACAGCTAGTCAAGAGCATTTTTTAAGTGTGACTGTAAGTAGTGATTTTATTGCTATACCACCTATTTTCCCAGTGTTATTTTCCTTGCTGAAGACCACAGCTGCAATACCAGAAAAGCCATTTGCAAGGCACAGTGAGCTTATGGTATATTGATACCACAGAATGCTGTGTCCTGAATGACCTCCAGTGACCCACTGGCATCACTTCGTGTTTTGTGAAGTATTAATCAAGCTAGGTTTTTTCTTCCTTTTCTAAATGCCTTCCCCAGACAGGATAGAAGCATTGGCTGGTATGACCAGCAATCACTAAAAACATCCCTGGTCTCCTATTTCACCATGAGCATCCTGTGTAGCCTTTTGGTTTGAGCATTCAGTCCATGGCACTCCATGATCTTTTTTTAGGCTTGATATTTTGGAGGGCAGCACAGTTCTCCAGCACTGCTTTTGCCCCAGTGTCCAGCACGGCATTTTTTTAGCCAGGCCTTGGCTGCACTAACAATCGTGGGTCTTTGGAGGTAAACATTCCTTTTCCAGGGAGCTAGAAGGTATTTGGGGAGACATGTATGGAAAGGCTCCTGTTCTGGGACCATTCATCACTCTACCTCTATGGCACGATTGCCTGAAACTGCTAAGGAATGCATACAGTGACCCACACGGTCATTTCCAGTCCACATTCTTCACTAACCAAGAGAAACAGAGTCAGAAGCAGAATGCAATTACACAGGGAAGTTCAATTATGCATAATAAAAACATCCCACTGGAAGGAGCAGTCCATGAAGTGGCCTCAATACCAAGAGACCAAGAAGTGACAATGCCCAGGGGATATTAAACTACAATGAAGTTCAGAGACAAATAAAGATTAATACCATTTGGGGCTCCTTCAGCAGGGACATTATGTTGGAAGACAGGATATTTTCTCTCTTTCACAGTAATGGGCTCACTCTCTCTCATATGACCTCTCCACACAGAAAATTACTATGTGTAATGCTATGACTGATGCAAAGACTCTTCAGTTCAGAACACTCCTTCTCTGAAAAAAAAAAAAAAAAATCATAAGCAGTCAGTATTTCAAAGAGGAGCTATGAAATCAGTGAGAAACCCAATTTTGAGGCCAATTTTGTTACTTCCTGATCTCAGTATGGTTATGACAGCCTATGCATAGCACATACTAACTCCTGTGGGAAGGTCAGTTAAGTTTATATGGCAGTTGCTAGATGACAAAAACAAAAGAGGAATAAAGTATGCAATAGATGCTACCTAGGAAGAAGACATTATAACTACTCTGTACAGAGAAAGAGCAAATCACTGCGGCCTATGGAGATATTTTCTTCACAGAGGAATGTGTTGGAAACATCATCATGAAAAACTATTTAATTAACCCTGGAGAAAATACTAATAAATAGATCTTGTAGCAGCAGAAAGACGGACAAAATTATGTAAAAAGGTCTTCCTTTTTTAAAAAACTGAGAAGTAAGAGTGATGCTACATATTTTTGCTTTCATTTGCTGTCATTGTCCTGAGAGTGTGCTGAAAAATGAAGATTTTTCTTTGATAGCTGCAAAGCGCATAAATGATTCACTGGAGAAAGAAAAAGGAAAAAAAAAAACAAAACAACAAACGAGAGCTAGGGTGACAAAGACACTAAGTGAATGTCAATGTGAAGAGGCAATTCGGGGAGCTGGTAAACAAGCTTCCAGCCCTGGTACACGCCAACTTGTGAATTAGGACCTCAGGGCCTGACTTTCAAGTGAGGTTTAATCAGGTCTCCATTTCTGCAAGTGCTGATGAGAAATCACGCCTGCACTATTGCATTGCAAATAAGTTTTGAGTGGAAATGTCAGCAGCAAGATACCTGAACTTCCAGTCTGTGGGGAGAACTGGAAAGATGATTAAGTGAAGGTACAAAATGATCATGGAGTAGCTAGAGACTTTCTCTTCTAATTAAACTGGTTCTGGATTCTGGAACAGACGGCAAAGAAACCTGCCTTATTTCAGGGTGGAGTCTGACATCACTTAAGGGATGTAGTTGCTTGTGATCACAGACAACTGGATTCGATAGTCTACAAAGTCATTTTATGTCTTGTCATTGAATGTCCCTAATTCTAGTTCCTCTGAAGATAGTTATAAATGGTTTATTGACTTCCATGGGGACACATGGGGAAGATGCGGCACCTGCCTCCATGGTCTGGACCTCTTAGGGCACAAGGGCAGTACTTGTAAACTCTAGTATTGACAGAACAGGTACATTTCAGAGTGTCTGTCATTGAGCAGCAGTGAGAGCTGAGTGTACTACAGTGGCCCATCTCAGTGCAGCTATGCCACCACCACTCACTGGAGTGGGTGCTTCATCTGCCTTTCCCTGGCGGCACAGCAGTGAAAGGCTTCCCTTTGCACAGCTGGGAGATGCATCAAGTCCCTGACTGTGACTCCTACCTTCTGGGCTTAGCAAGGTACTTCACCAAAGTTTTGTATGAGGTCTTTTCAAGATGTATGGACATTTCAGTGGTGAAGCTGAAGAAAGATCACAGAGGCATGCAAAAGGTGAATGACCGGCTTGGACCCAACAGATAGGAGATATCAGTCATATCTGCACTTGAGTTTGAAAACATTTTTTATGTTTCATTATTGCTTTCAGGATTGTGCCTGTTGCTGTCTGGTCCCTCTCATGCTCTAACCATGACCCGATTCTAGGTTGGTTGCCATTCCTGAACCAAACAAGCACTAACTGTGCACTATGGTTGGAAGTGAAGGCCAGGTTCCCATCACTGTACACTCCTCCTAGCCCCATACTGCTGTGCAAAATGAGTTAAAGGTGCTGACAGATCAGGATGGCTGGGTGTCAGCTGTAAGTGTTTCTCTACAACCAAGGAATCAAGCAATCATGCCTTCAGGCATAGCTGTTGCAACAACCTGTAAGCATTTCAAGTTCAACCCAACCACTCCATCCTAACTCTGTTGCACTCCCATATTTCTTCTGAGCAGTTATTTGCAAGCCTGTAGTGAAGGAGAATAGTTGACTGCTCTTTTGTTTGGTTTTTGGTTTTTTTAACCAGATTCATCTCTGTGCCTGTTACACGCATGGATCTGCAGGCAGATGAAGCAGCAGATTTCAGGAGGCAATGAACTCTCATTAACCCCTGGCTAGGAGTAAAGTAGGCAGGAGATACTAACACCAGTACAGACACTGGAAAGCATTAATCAGTTTGTAGCTGTCCCATTTCCCATTACATTCATGCCAAAAAGTGCTTTCTTTAACTTTTGAACTTCTACAGAGAGGAAGAGGAGCTACACTCACAGCAATTCTCCTTTCATGGACAGGATACAACCCTCTGCTTTTGGAGGCAGTGAATGAAGATGATTAATTATCACTCACTTTTTCACTCCATTAGATTAACAGAGGACATGTCTGTCATGCCAACAGCCTCCCTGCTCAACCCTGTGTATACACAGCTTGAGCGTTGTGATTCAGTCTCACACACCACCTTCTGAAGGGAAGAGACAGAGCTGTGAGTCAGTAGTACATGGCTCCAAGTGCCCTTACTGCACTATTGTCAGCCTTACTGAGCAGCGCTGAACTATTTTTTAAACACAAACACAGAAGCCATTGTGCCTTCCTAATTTGGCAATGTTATCTGAAGGTAGAAGGCACAGTAGAGATCAACTTAATTAAAATGTTTCATTTCAGAAGCAAATGATCCTCATCTGGCAACAAGGAACTCAAGGAAGAAAACAAGGAAGAAAAGAAAAAGAAAAAGAAAAAGAATGAACTATGACATTGTAATGAACTGTGGGACATACTATTAAATGTGAATTTCCTTTTGTGGTGCCCAGTTCCCCTCTGTGTAGGTACCAGCCAGGAACCATGTATCAGAGAAAACAGATGTCAGCTAAACCAAGGAAATCTGGGACCCTTAGCTGGGCTAATGGCCCAGCAAGTGTTAAAGCCCCATTAGGAACTACAATGGAAATGAATAATGACTGCAATAAATAATGAACACTTGGCCTTTAGAGAAGATGTATTATATTTCCCATTGTATATGCCAGTAGTTAGGAGTATTTATAAGCTACAGTCACAAACGACTGGCTTGTGCTAAATGTAGCTTGGAGTAGGCAGACAAAATTTTCTTGGAAGTCTCTGGGCCAAATTCAGCAGCGACGTCAGTGATACTTTCAGCACTACCATTTGTCCCCCAGCTGTGGGAGAAATACGCAATTCAGTGCTTAGAGTATTGGAAAGAAATGGGTACAAATGTGGTCATAAAGGTTTGCTCAGTGTTCATGATTTTTGAACAGCAGGGTACCTTGGGGCAGCCTGTAGGAAACCAGGATGGAAATCAGGACAGGTCTTGGCAAGGAAGCCTTTCCCAAAAACTGAACTGCCATGGCATCCTTGGGTGAGGAAGGATCAGGCAACTAGGGCATAAATCAGAGGGCTGATGCTCTTTTCTCTCGGAGACTCTAAGCATGAAGGTGTTTTCCCACCTGCCATGCTGTGCTCCTTCTGCCTCTCCTCCCCAGGGAATGTGGTGTGTGGGAGAAGCCACCCTATGCCAGACTGCTGTGGGCAATATTGGGCAGGAGTCACATGCATTTGCTCCCCCAGGCACTCAAGGGTTTGAACAGACCAACTCAGAGTCACACTTAAATCACTGGTCCCTTGGTTAATTTTAATGCATCCCTAGAAGTCCTCCACAGCCCCCCAGGAATCTCTGACAATGACTGCTTGAGCACCATAGCTATAAGAAGGGAAGCTGCTTCAAAGGCAAAGGTGGGGTACAGCAATGATCTGGTTTTCATTAGTAAGGGACAGCAAGGCTGTCTGATCCCCTTATGCTATGCAGCTGAAGAGCTGGATGCTCAGCTAGTAAAAATCAGTGTGTATTGTCAAGACAACTTGGACCTTACAGTGCATTTATTTAGCTGTTAATGGCACTGTGGGTACTTTCAGTAAGCATAGAATTATAGAATCATAGAATCATTTTGGTTAGAAAAGACCTTTAAGGTAAAGTCCAGCCATTAACCCAGCACTGCCAAGTCCACCATTAAACCATGTCCCTAAACACCACATCTACACATCTTTTAAATACCTTCAGGGATGGTGACTCCACCACTTCACTGGGCAGTCTCTTCCAGCACTTGACAACCCTTTCTGCAAAGAAATTTTTCCTAATGTCCAAACAAAACCTCCCATGGTGCAACTTGAGATTGTTTCCTCTTGTTCTATCACTTGTCATATGGGAGAACAGACTGACCCCCAGGTCTCTACAACCTGCTTTCAGGTGGTTGTAGAGAGCAATAAGGTCTCCTCTGAGGTTCCTTTTTTTCAGGCTAAACAGCCCCAGTTCCCTCAGGCAGTCCTCATGAGACTTGTGCTTTAGACTCTTCATCAGCTTTGTTGTCCTTCTCCGGACCTGCTCCAGCACCTCCATGTCTTTCTTGTAGTGAGGGGCCCAAAACTGAATACACTACTCAAGATGCAGCCTCACCAGTGCCAAGTACAGGGGGACAATCACTTCCCTAGTCCTACTGGCCATGCTATGTCTGATACAAGCCAGCCTGAAGCATTTTCTGGGGTTGTTGTGATCCAAGTGTAGGACCTGGCACTTGGCGTTGCTGAGCCTCATACACGTGGCCACATCCCACCAATACATCACTCACTCCTGCCTAACTTGGTGTCGTCTGCAAACTTAATGAGGATGCCCTCAATCCTCTCATCCACATTGTTGTTAAAGATACTAAAGAGAAAAGGCCTCAGTACTGAGCCCTGGGGAACACCACTTGTGACTGGCCCCCAACTGGATTTAACTCCATTTACCACCCCTCTTCAGGCCCAGCCACCCAGACAGTTTTTTTACCCAGAGAAAATTGTGCCCATTCAAGACATGAGCAGACAGCTTCTCCAGGAGAATGATATAGGAAATGGTGTCAAAAGCTCACTACAGTCTAGGCAGACAACATCCACAGCCTTTCCCCCCTAAGCAAGTAGGTCACCTTGTCATAGAAGGACATCAGGTTAGTCAAGCAGGACCTGCCTTTCATAAACCCACAATGACTGGGCCTGATCACCTGTTTGTCCTGTATGTGCCTGGTGATGGCGCTCAAGATGATCTGCTCCATAACCTTCCCTGTCACTGAGGTTAGGCCTGTAGCTGATAGGATCCTCCTTCCAGCCCTTCTTGGAGATGGCTGTCATCTTTGTTAACCTCCGGTCAACTGGGACCTCCCACTTAGCCAGGACTGCTGGAAAATAATTGAATGTGTCTTGATGACACTGGCAGCAACCTCAGTACACTAGGGTGGAACCCAGCTGGACCTATAGACTTGTATGTGTCTAAGTGGTGTAGCAAGTCACTAACCATTTGCCCTTGGATTATGGGGGCTTCATTCAGCTCCTCATCCCTGTCTTCCAGCTCAGGGGGCTGGGCACTCAGAGAACAATTGCTCTTAGTATTAAAGACTGGGGCAAAGAAGACATTCAGTACCTCAGCCTTTTCCTCATCCTTGGTCACTATGTTTCCCCCTGCATCCAATAAAGGATGGAAAGTTTCTTCAGTCCTCCTTTTGCTGACAGCATTTTTTGTTGTCTTTTACAGCAGTAGCCAGATTAAGTTCTAGTTGTGCTTTGTGTAACCTCACAAAATCTTTGTAACCTTCCTGGGTGACCTNGATGATCTGCTCCATAACCTTCCCTGTCACTGAGGTTAGGCCTGTAGCTGATAGGATCCTCCTTCCAGCCCTTCTTGGAGATGGCTGTCATCTTTGTTAACCTCCGGTCAACTGGGACCTCCCACTTAGCCAGGACTGCTGGAAAATAATTGAATGTGTCTTGATGACACTGGCAGCAACCTCAGTACACTAGGGTGGAACCCAGCTGGACCTATAGACTTGTATGTGTCTAAGTGGTGTAGCAAGTCACTAACCATTTGCCCTTGGATTATGGGGGCTTCATTCAGCTCCTCATCCCTGTCTTCCAGCTCAGGGGGCTGGGCACTCAGAGAACAATTGCTCTTAGTATTAAAGACTGGGGCAAAGAAGACATTCAGTACCTCAGCCTTTTCCTCATCCTTGGTCACTATGTTTCCCCCTGCATCCAATAAAGGATGGAAAGTTTCTTCAGTCCTCCTTTTGCTGACAGCATTTTTTGTTGTCTTTTACAGCAGTAGCCAGATTAAGTTCTAGTTGTGCTTTGTGTAACCTCACAAAATCTTTGTAACCTTCCTGGGTGACCTGCCCTTCTTCCATAGGCCATAAACTTTCCTTTTCTTCCTGAGTTCCATCCAAAGCTCTCTGTTCAGACAGGCTTGTCTTTTTCCACCACCTCATCTTATGCCACATTAGGGCAGCCTGCTCCTGCACCTAAAAGATGTCCCTCTTGAAGAATGTCCAGCTTTCCAGGAATCCTTTGCTTTTCGTGGGACTCTGTGAACTAGTCCCCTAAACAGGTCAAAGACTGCCTTCTGGAATTTCAAAGTGGCTGTTCAACTAACCCCCCTTCCTTCCCCAAGAACTGAGAATTCTAACATTTCATGATCACTATGCCCAGGATGCTCCCCAACCTTCATATTATCCAGAATGTTTTCCTTGCAGTACCTGCAAGGACTACACCTGTGAAGAAACCCTCTTGTAAACAAGAAAAAGGAGAATGCCTTGTTTGATTAGAGTCTGAAAAAACATCCATTTCAAGCAAAGCCTAGATGAGGGGCTACTCCATGTCAGGCAACTTTTGCTCCATTGGTACAGCCTATTGTGAATCTGGTACAGTGAACAAAGGTGAATACAGGCCTATTAAAATGTCAGGCTGAAAAACCCACAAGTAACAGGGGGTGTAATTACCTGGAGAACTGCAAGGCTTTCTTGAAAGACAATTTCTTTTCTTTGTACCCCTGTTGCCCACACTACCTAAAATACATGGCCATCACACTCAGTGGGGTGACAGAGAAATGGACTAATTAAAATCAAAGCTGGAAAAAATATGGAAATAAACAGAAGCAAGAGCTTCTTAAAGTTCAACATGTTTTTCAAATGCCAATGAAGAGTATGAAGGAAGTCAGGTATATTTCTTATGAGCAACTGTTACAGGGAGAAGAGGCACCTGAGCTGGGATATGAAAGAGGCTGAAGATGACAACAGCTAAATGGAACAGGATCATGACATTTCTTTGGGTTCTTAAAGTCATTCAAAAGGTTAAACTGAATTTCTTTCATCAAACATAACACTAAGTAGAATCTCTGCAAGTAAAATCACATCACTGTGTGACTGACCTTTCTTCTGATAAGGATTTAAAATAAGTATTTTTAATCAATCAGAAGGCATTACGTCTACAAAAGAAAAATCATCTGCTGAGAAGAAACTATTTACATTAGCAATATAGTTTATGGCAGGCTGAAGCCACCAGAAAGAGTACTTTCCATGACTTAAAATGAACAAAATATACAAGCACAGCTTTTGTTTTCCAGAACAATTCTGTTTTCTAAAGGAAAAGAAAAGCAAATACAATCTATTTATCTTTGTATTCCCATTAATGTCTTTGGTTCCTTCCCTAATAAAAGAAAATATACATCAATGATCCATTTCTTCAAGAGAACTAATTTTCCACAACAAAAGAGTTGTGAGTGTATAAAAGCATCCCTCAAGAAATCCAAACATGCCAAGCTCTGTTTTATTTTGTATTTCTCTAAGTCAGAAATGTCTGCAGTGAATATTAGCAAAGTCAGTCTTTTTGAGAGATCCTTGGAGAAAAGTTTCAGCTCTGAAGAATTTTTTTTTTCCTTTGAGAGTGAGGGAATCAGTGAAAACAGAGCATGATAATGGCTCAGTCTCCCAAAGTTTAGGTATAATATTTCCAGTAGGCACTACTGTAATGCACTTTATTGAGAGATTCAGTGGACATGTTGGTAACCATGAGAACAAAGCTCAGAGGTTTTGTGTGAAAACTTGAGGTGTAGCAACCCTAACATGAAATATACATCAGCCATGAAATTGAGTCATTACACAGAGTATCTCTGAAGGCTTTTCATGAAAATTCATATCTGTTTTGGAGTGAGCCTGGATTTCAGAAGGGCAGAGCTATATGTGAGCAATCCCAGATAGAAATTAAATGAGAGAGGCAGAATGCTGGGTGCCACGTTTCCTCAGGGAGGACAGGGATGTGCAATGGTTCTTCCCACTGGTCCTGCAGATGTTGGGGAGAAGACTCAGGCAGGGCAGGCAGGTGGGCAATGCTTCTCCAGCCTCCAGCCACTGCTCCCCTCCCCTTGTTCCATGGGGCCATGGGATGGGCATAGGACAGGAGATGGTAGCAGAGAAATGTTTCTGCAACAAACCTGATCACAAGGGGCAGCCTGGGGGCTGACCAGACCCCCACAGCACACCAATAAGAATTTTATAACTGTATGAGATGCACAGCATCTTACCTTTGAAAACTGAACTGCAATAGCAGTCACACACCCTTTTTTTCTTCATCCCTTGACTACAGACAGGACTTCTCCTCCAGGCTAATTTTTTGCTCAGAGTAAAGCAAAGGTGAGACTTAGTTTCAAGCAAGCCTTTTCTGTGAGTGCTCTGCACAAATAACTCTTTCAAGAAAATGTTCCAGTTCAAGACTGAAACTCTCAATATCTGATAATGCCAAAACTGTGGCTAATGCACCAGCACCCACTGAAGATGGCACAACTTTTAAGGGCGTGAGGAAGGATAAGTTACAGCTGCTAGTAATTTGTTTGCATTTTGTGGACCCCTTTCATATGTCTACAAAAATACACCCCACCCAGGGTAATACAATCAGACTGTGGGTCTAAGAAGTCAGTGAGGAGCCACAGGGAGAATAAAACTCATGCTTGAAATTCAGGCCAGTTTGAGTGTGATTTATCTCAACTGCCATGGCCCATCTACAAGTCAGTCTCTGCCTCTTGACAATGAAGAGAGAGACTTCCAATTATCCCCTCCTAAAAGAGATGAGTGAACCAACTCTCTGAGAGGTGTTCATCTCTTCTTGGATGGAAAAGAGGCTTAGACGTTTACCTCAGTTGAAGTGCCTGATGTTTTGGTAACTACATTTACATGAGAGGAAACCAGGAGATGATGGCCTTGGAGAGCTGTCAAGGCTGTGATTTTTAAATGTCACTTTCAAAACACTCCCATGAAGAGCATAAGAGTTAGAGGTCATGGATAAAATAGACTATGAACAGCCTCAGCTCAGTTCAACCCTGTGTCACAAAGTAGCTGGAGTTGTCAAAAGCTGCAAAGACATTATGCAAGAAGTCTCTGACCTTCAAAAGCACACAGCTAAATGAAGGACTGGAGACATGAGAGCAACTGGAAAATAGTCTCTCTGCCTCATTTAATCATGGCAGCAAGATTTACTCTGGGCTGAAATGAAATCAATTTTCTGAAGAAAAACTGTTAGAATTAAATTTCTGTTAAATATTTCACCAGTGTCTTATTTCCACAGAGATTTTAATTTAGTGTTGCAAAAACTTATGAACAAGTATACTATTCTTTCAGATGATGACTAACATATTTTTATTCAGAAATGCCATTACAGTGTTGTACACATCCTGGTTTCCTCATGTTCCTATTCTTCAGTATCAGCAAAGCCACCGGCCAGAAAATCACTTTAAGAAAGTGCTGCAGACAGATGAGACCCATGACACTCCCATGGAGACACGATGATCCATCCTAGAATACACAGTCACATCACAGAGCCAAAGAAGGAGTGTGACACATCTAAGCTATCTTGCACATGCTCTAGCACCTCAGATTTGAAGCATTTTGAGTTTTTTTCTCAAAAACACAAGTGGTGCCTGATGAACAGTTTTTCCCACCTCTCCTTTAATTTCTTTGAAATATGTAATTGGAAAATACCCATCTGCTAGCAAGGTCCAATTTGTACCTAGGGCAGGTCTCAGTCTCATGACAGATGTTAAGATGGAAACTTGTCCCATTCTTTCTCTGTATGCAACCTCCAGAGCACTTTGCACCTCCAGTTTCAATTAACATCAGCGGGAACTGGGAATGTATAGCACTAGCAGGGCTCAGGACCCTCTAGGCTGACAAAGGTCTAGATAGTTGCTGGTTAACTAAGGACAGAGTACCAGTGGGGATGAGGAGAGATGGAAGTTCATCCATTGCACTGCCAGCACTCTAGGAGAGCTCAACTACAAACAAATTCACACGCAACCACCTGAAGGCAGAGATCCATCCTGGGCATTTGTAGGCCTATCAGTTTCATCTTTGCTTTGCTACAGCTAAAATGCATTTTCCATTATGTAGTTAGGGGATTATGGGGAAATCACATGACCAGGTTCTAGGTAAAGTGATAAAAATAGCATCTTGCAACCTCTTCATAGCAGATTTAATAATGAGGCTAGAAAAAGGTCTATAAATAAACTCCTCTTGGGATCTAACACAGATGTTTTCTTTTGGACCACAGTTGGGAAAGTGAACTACTCATGAATTTTATGGACTTTTTCAGTTTTATTCATTCCAAGAACTTGTGTTTTGCCCAGCTAGTGAGAGCTGTTCAGCATCAAAACCAGAAATAATTTTTTGAATAAAAAGTCTCTTTAAAAAAACCCAGATTAAAGGCACTGTTGAGATTTAAAAACAATTTGAAGACCAAGATAAAGACACCAAGAAAAAAAAAATCTAATGTTCTCCAAAATGTACCTGACCCAGGTCATTTCATCACAGCACTGAAAAGAGAAATCCAATTCCTAAAGCCCCCCAACATCTACAGCTCACATAATTTTTTTGATCTGGAACATTTCCCAAAGGCCAAACAGAGACTTGAGTACTTTGGTACCTATCAAAATACCTCCCTCAAGGAGTTGGGTGTTTTTCAGAGGTGCATGGTTGTTAATGGCTATTGACAATTAAATGTATTTAAGAATGTATCTGTCATTTGCAATGATTTACCCAACATATGAATACTTTTGTCCCCAGTCTTCTGAGATGAACTTCCCCAGCAGTGAAAGAAGCCAACTGTACATCCACCCCACGGGTGCTGGTAAATCTGCCCATATTCAAAGAGTGTATATAGGGGCTGAAGAGCAGCTACTTTCCAGGGTAAGGCACAGCTAAAATATACAATGGTGGAGTAACCAAACCATGCCTCACTTGCCATCTCTCAGGGCTGTCTCTGGACAATGTAGGTCTCAGGATTGTTGTCTGGACACAGTAGAACCTTGATCCAGACAGCAGCAGGAACTGAAACATCATGAAGAGTGGTGCAAGCTGAGAGCTGTGCATGGGCAGGGAGGCAAGCGAGGCATGTCAAGCTGAGACCACAGCCAAGCAAGCAGGAGCAGTAGGCTTGCAAGTAAGCCACAGAGAGCCAGAGAGGTGGTAGACGGTATTTGGGCTCTATTTTAGGGGCCTACTGTATTTGCATGGAGGGGAGAAGATGTTAGGGTGAGATTAGCTTTGCCAGTTCTGCTGTGGTGGAGTTATGATGGTGAACCCAATCAGGGCTGCAAGATGAGGCTACTTAGAGTCAAGATGACTGGCCATGCACAAGTAGGCTCGCAAACAGCAGGATGAGTGCATACATGAGTCTGCATGTATGTGCACAGACACAGTGCTGTTGTCACTCAGCCCACAGCATGACTAGCAGAGCCTTTAAAAAGAAACCACACACGCACAAATATTTTAGGTGTATACTTTATACATAAGGCATGGGACAAATGACTTACTCACACAGTTCTGAAATGTACCCTTTTAAACCCTTTGGTGCCAAGGAAATGTTATTGACTGCAAATGGTGACAGGGAGAATTGCACAATCCAGTCCATACATATATAAACCAGCAGGCCGAGCATAAATGTCTATTTGAAGGAATACAGATGAATCAGTAATGATATTAGAGTGATTAGCCAACTGCCTTAATTGATATGTACAAAACCATATGTGCTTATAGGCTTACAAATGCGAACTCACACTTGTCACCATCTGCACTGAAAAGACACAGTAAATTTCCTTTTCCTAAATGCAGGTTTGTCACTTTAAAAGAGATGGGCTGGGGAAGGTAGTGAAAGGCTGTGCCATGAAATGTCCATCACCACTGGCACATGGGTCTTTCTCAGACCGGATTTGTTTAGTGACTATAATAGATGTTGGTTGTAGTCCAGGTCAGTGCACAGATATAAGAGAAATTTAATAACCAGCTTTTCAAGCAGAAAAAATAAAAGCAGTTTGTTGTGACAGATTATGAGGAAGGTCAGTTGTACATTGATTCCCCTTCCTCTGCAGCTTTCTCCTGGCTCTGTCCTAGATTTGTATATAAAACAACAGAAAAGGCTAAAAAAGAGCCATCCAGAAGTACCTAAATGACTCACAAATCCGCAGGCAGGTCATTTGTCACCAAAACTTCTGGAAAAGCAATTATGTTAGGAAATGGTCCGATGTAATTTTTTTCTTAGAGTTACTGTGAGATCCTTTGGCTGTAGGTACAAGTCCTTACAACCACAGCCAGGTAGATTATGGGTTCCCACTCTATTGCATCAGGACAGTTCGGGATCTTGGTCCCTCATTAACTCCAGGCAAAATCAGATGGCTCTGGTTAAAATCAGCATGATGGCACCTAAGTGAACTGCAAGAAGTAGCCTAGAATAACAGTTCCATTGCTAGGGCAATGACTTGGCCTATCCAGAGTGCTCTTCTGTCCATAAGCCATCTCTGCCAGGTCTGCTGTGAGACTATCACGCCAAGAGCAGAGCAGCAAACAAGTTTAAGAAGCGATCTTTTCATTCAGCAGTATTTGCTAAATGAGTTCATTTGCTAAATGAGTTCAGGGCTAAGGAGAAACAAAGGCTCATGTCATCTAACTTCAATAGCAGGAGTGTTGGTGGTAACCATGAGTTTTGTACCTTCCCAGCTGGATGGAGAGCAGGCTCTTCTAAACTTTAAATTCTGTTCTCTGTTTCAGTTTTTACTTTAGGCTAAAGTGAGTCACAGTGGAGACTCCATCAGCTACATCAACCAGATCTCATCTAACTACAGAGGGACCTCAAAGGGACTGTCTCTAGTGCATTTAGTGTGTCCCATATGGGTACTTTCAATCCTAGAAGCTATGCTCTCTGAAGCCGTTTAAGAGATGCTAGCGAAAGAAAATTGTTTTGATGGTTTATCTTCATTTGCCATAGGAGAAACTTGCACATATGTTTATAGCTGTGAAGAGTTTTATAAGTTAACAAGGACTATGTCCTATTTAAAAAGAGGTACCAGCTTAAAGTTGGGCTGTTATATTAATTTATGCCAGATGTTTGTGTTTTCTAACCCTTCACAGTACAGATATCGTCCAGATTACCCACGGTAAAGGGCAATCCATCGTATTTCTCCTAATATAGACAGAGCACACAATTGATGCCAGCTCCATCACTGGCCCTGGGGAGACAGCTAATATCTAACATTGAAGAAATCTCTCAACTTCATTTGCTGCCTCTGATTCAGCAGAGTGAGTTTTGCATCACATATTGGTTTTGTCACATATCAAGTGTCCTGTAACTTTGTAGGACAAATCCATAAAGATATTTAGGAGCTTAAATTCTTCTTAAAATCAGGAGATAAAGGAAAAAAAGTGCTTATACATCCCTGTGGCCTGAAGGCTAGGTCACTTGCTTAAGTAGCACAGCTGAAAGTCTTATCCTTTCTCCACAGAAAGATCCATCAGGCTTTCCTGTGCTGGAGCCTGGCATTTTTGACTTGGGCTTCATGACAGAAGACTATTAAGAGAGAAAAATTGATAAGGATTCTCCTGACACTCTGAAACACAGAGGACATGCATGTGTGACAGGGACAGGTGAGTTAGTCTCATTTTAAAAATCCTGACAGTGCTGTGCATTAATAGTGCCATAAATATTGTATCTGTGCTGCAGAGGAAGCTGAGAAGTTGTTATAATTCAGTTGTCACTGTTGTGCTGGCACTATGTTGTGTCTGGGTGACCTGCAGGCTGAGAATAATAACGAAGGTGATTCATCAGACCCCACCAGTGACAAAGTGGAAAAGGAGTATGTGATGGATAAAGGCTTTGATCATGTTAGACAGTACCAGCTGAAGGAAGGATTGGACGGGAAGGTGCATGTGAAAAGTATAATTTTTAGACAGGTCCCAGTAGTTCTCAAATGACAAGGAATCCTTAGGTGCCAGCAATAATTGTCAGTCACTGCCAGTTTAACAGGAATGCTTGAAACATCTCACTCCCAAGCAGATGATAAACACATCAGGGGGCAATTAAGTACAAAGCTGATCCAGGGCTCCCCAAAAAGCTCCCATCCCACCAGATGCTTCATGTTATTGAACCTCAGGAACAAAAACTGCTAGTCAAGCCCAGCAGTTATGGGAGCAAACTCCAGGCCATGGTCTAGCTTGGGTGTGGGCAAACTATATTGTGGTAACAGAGACACCAGGTCATGTTTGGTGGGCATCAGCACCTTGTTCACAGGACCAAGGCAACACAGCTTCAGTAGTTCCTGAGCCAGGCATTTGCAGAGTAAATTGGGTTCCTGAGGAACCCAAGAAACCTTCTCAAGTCTGAAGCTCTCTGGGTGTTTTCTTCAGCTGAGGTATCATACCAACTTCCCCCATCTCCCTGTGCCTGGCTCCCTGCAGTTATGGAAATCTGTACTCAAAATTTCACAAGCCCCAGAATAACATAGCAGGAGCAAGTCAGATGTAATTGCTACTTGGAGAAAGAAGCACAGTCACAGGTGCCAAAAAGTGCACTTGGCCTCTGTCTTGTGAAATCCACATATCAGGGAGTTTGCCCTGAAAAGACAACAAATTAACTCAAGTGAAACAACAACAAGGAGTAAAAAGAACAAAACAAAACAAATACCAAAACAAGAACTAATATATAGTTCACCAAGTACTGGTTTTACTCGAGGTGTTTAGAGGTATAGGCGTACATTAGCACCTTGCTCAGCAGAAGCTTAGGGACAATGCCAGAGCATAGTGCACTGGCAGCACTCCAAGACAGTGCTATTAAAACCAAAGCATTTCATTGTATTTTCATCCTGTCATGGCATTTGGCATAGTCAACACATAGGTAAGTCAGTGCAGCACACATTACATGTGTATTTCCTCCAGCTGATTCATATTTTCTTTGAAGTGCAGCATCCAAAACCAAGCTTAGAGCTGGGGCAGAGGTCCTTCCAGTGCTGACCAGATCAGGAAAGTATTTCACTTATGTCACAGGCTAAACAGCTGTCTATATTCCCCACTGTAACACTTACCTCTTTTTTTTACCATACAGACAGAGTGGGCTCATGTTGAACCTGAATTCCACTGAAAACTCCAGTCTGTTCTTCAGGTTTGCTGAAAAACAAGTATTTATCATTAGATATTTCTGTAGATGTGTATTTCTACCTGTGTGCTACCTTGCATTTTTCCTTCTTGAAACTAACCCTCTTCATTTTCAAACCATGTTTCCCATTTGAATTTCCAGTCCTTTCTTTCAGCATGTTAGCCATCCCTCATGTGTTCCTAACAGCTACGCAAGCATACATCATCCAAGTCATCAGTGGGGACACAGAACAGAGTTATGGCATCATTATAGCATCTCTTCATAGAATATAATAGTAGATAGTATTTCAATCTAGAAGGAAACTAAAGCCATGACCAGTAACATTTACAGGTGGTACAAACAGTGATGGACTAAATAATGGCAAATAAAATATACAAAGAGATCTAGATAATTTTGTAATCTGGATTCATCTGAGAAGCATGAATTTTAATATGCCAAAATGCAAATCACAAGCATCTTTGGAAACACAGACTGCAGGTCACACCTGCGGGATGAGGAAGTGTGTGTTGGAAATTGTGGCACTCAGGGTTAAGCCACTGAAAAGGGATCTTAAAGCAAAACAGAAGAAAAGCATAACAACCCTTGTATAAGTAACCAGTGAGTCATTAAGAAGAAAAAAATATCAAAGGGATCTTTTAAAGAGTCAGAATGTCTGACTTTTCCCAAGTTAAAATTAAAATGAAAATTCCATTTTTTAAGAGGCCAGCAATGCACCTCTTTCAGATACCTTTCTACATGCAACTATATGATGTCATATGCATGATATGCCTAAGATCTGCAATGTCAGTGTGATTGCTTACACAATGAAAGGAGTGGAGACACTTCTGCTGCTGTCAGACACTAAGGCAGGATTCAGACTCGTGTATTCGAGGCACCTGTTGAATGTGTGGGACAAGGACCAAAATGCTGCAGTCCCCAGAGGAGTGTGCAATATTCCATTTCTAGCTTTGAAAGTCTCAGCACTGCACTGCCTGAACTGGTCCTGTATGATACAGTACAGTTCTAACTACTTTTTAATGTATTTAAATGTATGCATTAAAAGTGTGGCTACAGTGCAATTAGAGTGCCATTTCTGTACATTTTAAATGTCAGTATAATTAAAGTTCACAGATAATAATATTAATATATCTGTGGAATTTCCTATGGATTTTTTCAGGCTCCCCATTTAATATTTCTGTAGATTTCCATATGTGAAAACTTCAGCTTCTGTTGTCCTTAGTGCTTGGTTAGTTGTGGTGTTTCTCTAGTCACTATCTTTGATCTAAGGCTTGCCTACACCAAATACCTGTTGTAGACTGGTATATGGCCTATCATGTTAGACTTGTACTTGCTCATCAGTTTTTATCAAAAATCACCTGCCTTTTTACAGTTCTTTAATCTGCAAACTGAGATACAGAGATAGTGTGTCCCCATGCATGCTGGAAATGGATGAATATCGAGAAACAGCTTCTGCACCTGCAGCCATCTCCTGCTTTCACACAGGGCTACATGTGTGACAGGCATCATACAGCCTGATTTTCAGTGTGCCATGCTGATCTGGAGGTTTTTCTGGCTGCCTTGTATACTCCCTCTGCCATGGCTAGAGAAGAGCCAGACCCTCCCCATGGCTCCTAAGCCCTGGAACTCTTGTCTTCTTGCTTGCTTCCCTGGTGAAAAGCAAGACACTTTTTCCCTCCGGAGACGGCAACATTTTTTGTGTAAGAATTTTCAGAGTTCCCCTGAATACTAGCCATGGTACAAGTGGGCATCTTGGAAAGGGAAAGCCAAAGTTCATTTGCAGGGCCATGCCACTGAAGCAGTAAAATGATCTGGTGGTTGAGTTGTAAGTAGATTATCACCATTTTGTCATGATCAGCCTACGACTTACAAATGAAGCTCCCTGAGTCTGGTACTGCTGCAGCTTTGGACATATTCTTCATAAAGAAAATCAAAAGCAAGGATTCTTATAGACTGTGCATACCATTGGAGAATTAACTCAATCACAGAATCTCTTTAAAAAAAAAAAAAAGAGGAAACTGTATTAATTCAGCCAACAACAAACATCTACACTTGTAGGGCCACTCCCATCCCCAGCATTGAGAGAGATCTTGAAGACAAGCACAGCAGGCTCTCTGTACAAGGACAAACTTCCCTACATCACCTTAAATAACTTTTTTAGCTTAGCCCAGAACTGAATTTGTCCAATAATTTTACTTCTCACTCTTCCATCAGACTTTTAACTTTCTGTATTTAATGTTACATACCAAAACATAACTGACATTATCCTCATAGTTCTGCTCATCGAACAATTAGGGATGATTAATTAAATCTACCACAATCTCCCAGAAAGTATGAAGTGAGCTTCCTGTTATTGCAGTTATACACTAGTTTATGGGAAGTTATTATGATTCATGACTAACATAAAACCAGCTGAGCACCTAGCTGACGTATGGCTTCTGACTAGGGACGTGGTGCTCTTAGACCTAGAACTGTTTCCTAGAGACATTTTTTTCTACCATATGCTTTCTCCACACTTTAGCAAAGGACCCTCATGCCTGGCTTTTAGATTGCAAAACATGCAGGAAGCTGCTGTGTTATGCAGACAACCCTCATCAGCCTCCATCCAGGTTTCCTTCTTCTGGTGATTCTCCAGCGACTCAGAGTATGGAAAAGAGATCTGTGTTTCTTCTCCCAATGGCCATTAAGAACTTTCAGTTAACTAGAAAGGTAACTGGGTTCTCCAAAATGAATGGAGCAACGGGAAAGCACTGAATTGCATAGGGTATGAATACAGAAGTCACATTGCCCGTTTCACACTAGTTATTTCACCCCAGCAATCATGTAGCACCATTTGTGAAGTACTTTTTTCTTCTGAGAAGCTCCAAATCCTCCCAGAGGACACAAAGAAGGGGCACCCAAGTACCCCTTGTATGAGAGTACAACCCAACTGCACAAACCAAAGGTTTTCACAATGGTGCCTTCTGCTTTTGTTTTGTTTTGGTTTTTAGCTTGTCCCAGCTCCCATTGCTGCAGAAACACTGTCAGCACACATGGCAGTAGACCAGCCTTATTGGATCTCAGCTGACAGAACCCAAAACTAGTCCCTACATGGGCTCCTGCAGAAAAAAGTCTGGAAAAAGTGTCTGCTTGTTTTAATCTCATCCTTCTCAGGAGTGTGGCTCTGAAGTCACTGCATGAATATCAATGTGCTTGCAGCAGGCTGATGAGGTTCAGCATCAGTGTACTTACTCACTGAAAGCACTTGGGAAATGGCTGTCACTGACTTGCAAAGAAACATCAGGGAATTAGATAAAACAAAGAGAATTATGCAGATTATTTAACTGCACCACAAACCCCTTAATCCTGCTGTTTCCTAGAGCATAGAAGTCCCAGAAATATGAAGGGTTTATTCCAAAAGAGTAGTTTCTTAAAAAGTAGTTTCATCACCATGGAAGGTTTCATTTCCCCTAAGTCTGGATGTCTAAAATTTGGGTGTCTCTGCCTCTGGCCCCTCTGCAAGCAGCAAAGACCTGGGTACTACAACACTGTTGTGACAAGGGTGAGGGGCTTGAACCTGGTGGTTTGGATCCTTCTCCATAGATACCTGCCTCCCACTACTGACAAACAGCCCACTTTTAGCTGGCAAAAGTAAGTAATGTGGGGTAAACCTCACCAAGCTTGAATGCACTGCCACAAGTTTTCCATGTTGCCCTGACATCACTTCTCAGGCAGGAACATGCAAGAGCCAAAAAACCTTGAGTGGGACCTTATCCTATCCATGCATCAACATTTCCACTGTGATGCCAGTGGGTTAATGCCATTGAGGGTTATGCCAGGCAGGCAGGTGGCTCCACTGACCACCCTGGGATGATACCCTGCTCCGTCGCCTGCCATCCCCCCAGGACCCCAGTAGCTGCTCCAAATCAATCAGATTGCAAGAGCATCTGTCTGAGCTGCAGCATCTGGAAAGAATGGCAGAGATCAGAGAAGGAATTTAAGAAGCTGTGCTGACACCAGAAGGAAGGAAATACTAGGTTTTATGGTCTAAAAAGAAATCCTTCAGGGAGACAGCCCTTTGCATCATAGATAATAAATATGCATCCTGCTACCAAAGGAGACACCTATGGAACAGCTTATACAGCCTTATAAACCAAAATATTTTTCGTAGTCTTCTTTGCCTTATACTAATGCCAAAGGGAAAGGGAACCAGTAGACAGACAGAATGACTTGAACACATTTTCCCTGAAGTCTGCTGTATCCCAAGAGAATTTTTTCTTTCTAATTTAATAAAGTGTGAAATTGTAAACAGCTTCTTGAACTGAAATTTCTCCTTTGCTGAACTTACATTCAGCCTCTTTACCTATGTCTCTGATCTTGGCTGAGGATGATGGTTAATTCAGATCTGTCCAAAAAGAGATAGCTCTGTAATTGCTTATGCAAAGAAAACCTTATCTGTTTCGAGCATAAAGTCTGATGGAAGAGCAAACTTACAGTTGCAGAGGGCAATATATATTCTGTCCTTATTTGGGCTGGTTTAAGCTTTGTGGAGTGAAACACAGGGGGACGGTTTGTTTGTTTTGCTCTGGTAATGCAATTAGTCATCTCAGAGAAATTAAACAGAAGTGAATATGACTGTGAAAAAAGTATTATTCATGCCCACATTAACTAAAATACTAATTTTCTTCATCTTCTTACCAAAAAAAAAAAAAAAAAAAGAGAGAAAAAAAAAAGAGAGAGATAAAAAGGAGCTGTTCTTTGATTTGAAAGCTTATTGGAGCTATGAAATGCAAACAGCTCAGGGATTTACAGTGCTCATGTGCCCTTCATGGGCAGGGAAGGAGAGTGCACACGCCCAGTTAGGAAAGCTGCCTACTCCATGTGGAAATAATGCAGCCAGAGAATGCAATATGTGTAGTAGAAAATGGCTCTGCCATGGCACTGAAACAGTGCTGCATTTCAGCATATTCATCATGAATTACAAGCAGCACACTTGCACAGCTGACAATATTAATATTCTGATCTTAACACTCACATGAATATTCTAAGGCAACCCAGCCAGAGTTTATAGCTTAGGTTAACCTTCCCTCTTATACCTCCAGCTCTCTTATAACACAAAATCAGAGAGCTGTCAATGCTGACCAAAGCAGGGATGCCTCAGTGACAAGCAGGCAAGGTAGGAGAAGGCAAGCCATGCTAGGATCTCTCTCCCAGCATTGGCTGTGCCCCTTTCAGGCACACTTCTTGCTTTGTCTGGGACAGAGCCATAGGGACACAGGCTGGCTCTGCAGCAGGCCTGAGAGAAGCATGAGCATGCCATATGTGCGACATGGAGAGCTTCGCTGGCTCAGAGCTCCAAGTGCACCCTAGAATGGATCGGTGCCTTGCACACAGCATTTGGTGTGGATTAGTACCATCTTAGGTTACCAGGGGTCTGGTTGGGGTAACAGGGTCCCTGCAGTTGCAAAATTAATCTCTGACATTGCACTTCACCCAAATATAGTCTAGGGTCACACCCCAACACCCCACCCCCGTACACCTTCTGTTCCTTAGAAGATGAAGAAGAAAAACACATCTGGAGATGAGGATTATAAAACATAAATGGCCTATCTTTGGATTCCTCATTACTGATTTTTTTGGTCTGTAGTGGCCCATGAATCCTCATTAAATGCTGTGTGTCATGCAAAGCTCATATTCAAATAGATGCTACTAAATGAATGCAGGCACTAACCACTGCTGTGAAAAAGCCCCAGTTGTTTCCCCTCCACATCATCTTATGCTCCAGGCTTGCTTGGGGAAGCCCTGGCCTGCCTAGCAGACAGCAGCTTCTCTCCTTTTGTAAGGTCAATATTACAGAACATACCCCTGAAAAGAAATGCTTGACTACTTTTGGTCATTTTTAACTTCAGCAACTGAGCATAGTGTTTTCCTTAAAGTTATGCTAAAAACTTTACAACTGTTGCTTTGGATGGCAAAGGGAAAATGTTTCCTTGCAAAAAGAGCAACCAGCTCAACATTTTCCTGCTGCGTTTGAAGATTCTCAGTGAAGAAAGAAAAACTCTTGCCTCGTGACAAGGGACTCCAGGATATGGCAACCTGCCTCATCTGTGTTTTTGCTGCTCCTAGCAACCCTTTGACAATACTGTTTATGTCTGAGATGCACAGTACAGAAATACCCAAGATCCTGTTAGAGAAAGCACCTGGTGCCAGACACTGCAACACAACTCGGTTTTAGAAAAGCACTCTTCACAAGCAGCAGTCCCTGGTGTCCAACAGCAGAGCATCACACACCAGCATGAGGCTGTTGGTGCACCAACCTTGAAGATGCAAGGTTACATTTCCCTACAAGCACTCTATGGGGAATGCTGTCTCCTTCCCCAACCATATGGCTTCAGGGGGTGAGCAGGGACCATGAGCTCATGCCCTGGACCACAAGGACAGAAGCATGTCAGTTATGATCTGCCATTACTTAGATGTATGTTCCACAATGGCAGGAGACAATCTGAATGAGAAGGGGTCAGTAAAAAATAACATCTTCAAAATCTGTCCCCTGATAATTTACAGAAACAAATGTTGTAAGGTGTGGATTCAGAGAGCTTGACTGAAAAAGGGGTGTCTGGGTCAAAAGAGTTAAAAAATGAACTGCTGTATGGAACTGGGCACAGCTGGAGACAAGATCCAAACAGAGGTTGGGTCAGTGTCTGGAGATCCAAGAGAATGGCTGTGACTGGAGACACAGCAAGAGGATGACAGGGCTATTGATGGAAAAGAATACACTTCTCCATAAACTAAATATATGGCATGCCCTGTGCACCCACTGATGTTTATAATCAAGTGCCAAGTTGAAAAGAAGAGGCTCAAGAGCCTGGAAGCATGAGGCAGCTCTGAGGTGCTGCAGGGCATGCAAGGGGAGCCCAGCCTGGAAGAAGCCCAGCTTCGGAGGCTCTGAAAATTCAGTTCTGTCCCTCAAAAGAAACAAACCTGCCTGAAAGTCTCCTGTATGCAAAGCTCAACCTAGCAATTCCTCTGCTTAAGATCTGTTCCTGCTAATTGCTTGCGTTTCAAAGACAGGCAAACACAAACATGGCTGGTCCTAGGGGGAAGAGTTTTTCTCAGCCTCCTGTAGTGATGATTTTAGAAGCAAAAAACTAATCATAGAATTATAGAAATGTCTGGGTT
>VWZY01004963.1:35896-49792 GCA_013399075.1 Chloroceryle aenea | reverse complement strand
CCTCTTCCCCAATCTTGTACTGATACAGAGGATTGATCCAGCCCAGGTGCAGGACCTTGCACTTGCACTTGTTGAACCCCATAAGGTTCACTTGGGCTCACCTCTCCAGCTTGTCCAGGTCCCTCTGGATGACATCCCGTCCCTCTGGTGTATCGACAGCATCATTCAGCTTGGTGTCAACTGCAAACTTGCTGATGGTGCACTCAATCCCGCTGTCTATGTCATTGATAAAAATGTTAAATATTACAGGTCCCAGTACAGACCCCTGAGAGACACCACTTGTCACTGGTCTCCATCTGGACTTTGAGACATTGACCAGCACCCTCTGGATGCGGCCATCCAGCGAATTCCTTATCCACTGAACAGTCCACCGAACTGAGACTTGAATGCTTTATTTTAGCAATCAAGATGAGGAGTATGTGATGGCCCACTCCAGAATCCCCTTTTCCAACACAGCCTTCTTTGTTGCCATTTCACTGGTTTGATGTCAATCAAACAACAACAAAAAAGCACAGCCTCTGCTGCCTTGAGGAGGGCTGTCGCTTGCTTTAACAAGAGATTAGAGTCAGGTCTTCAGTAGTCACCAGCAAAGGTTGAGAAGGGAGGGATAATTTTCATCCTTAATCAAGGCAAATGGTTGCGAAGCAGTCTCATCTGGGGTCTAAAGCCACTTGAATTGCAAATAGTGTTTGTTCTATTCTCCTTCATCAGCCCTTTGGTTGGGTGCGCACATCTGCGCCTGGGAGCAGGAGAAGCAGCCACATGCTTTATCAAAGATGACTGAATTCAGTATTCAGTTTAAGACATTAAAACTTCACATGGCTTCCCAAAGGTGGCCTTTATGTGACACAATTACACTGAAACTTCCTTTTTTATTCTTGCATTACTTTCAGTGGGGAAAAGCAACACTGAAAGCAACAGCTATTTTACAAGCACTGTAGTCCTGGCACTGACTGTTTGCCAAGACTTCCCATTAAGTGCAGGCTACGCAGAGTGAAAAACTGTGTCAAGGGCCATATACACCACATAGATTTTCATTAAACATCTTGGCTTTTATTGCCCTGTTAGGCCAAAACCAAATAACATAACCTCTCCTTATCAGAAGAATTAACTTGCATGCAAGCCTACTTTGATTTTTATTGGTGGTCCTTTTAGGAATCTCTGAGTAAGTTTTCAAGCCATTTGCAGTTGTAAACACCAGCAGAAGGACCAGTGAGGTGTTCAGGTTGCTTTGCACACTGCTGGCCTGACAGAGAAGCAGCAGAGAGAAAGTAACTCAGATGTGACAGAACCCAGGACATGCAGATGCATGGATGGGAAAGTGTTAAAAATTTGGAACAAGTACAATCTTTTGCTTTGTTTTGTTATTCTGATACTTTTACTCCTAGTTCTCTTTCTTTTGATTCTAATCCTTGTTTTCCAGTGAAACTCTTCAAGATGATCTCTTCACCTTGTGCACATCATGTCCTACAATGTGCACATCATGTCCTAAACTACAGAAACACCACCTTGTATGCTTTACTGTTAATGCATGAGGTCTGGATAAGAGAGTAAGGAAAGGGTGGCCTGACAGGGCTACCAGGGCATTTTTAATGGTCACATTTGGATGTAAGAGCCCCTGGGCACTCAAACCATTTTTCCTATTCTGATGCAGATGAAAAATAGGCACAAGGCAACTGTGAGGGTGAGAGAGGAGGAAGGGAGAAAGGATTGACTTGAGACATCCTTGTGTCTGGTCTCCTGATATCACAGCTATGGCATCCCTGTGTCCATTTCAGAAATGTCACCGTCTCCTGACTGGTACACCACCTTACTTTATGCAGATGCACCTAGGGAACCAGCACCATTTTTAAGTTATAGGAAAGTTATGTCAGCTTGAACAGGCAAGTAACACATTTAGAAATACTAGCCAGTAGTGTTGTAGCCTCTTTTGGATAACCACAAGAGGGCAATAGGACCAAACCTAGTTTCTCCTGGCTGAGATACCACTTTCTGCAGAAAGCAGGCAGGGGCAGAGCTCATCCCTTCAGGATGTTGGGTGCTCCGTGAAGGACACGTGCACAGAGCTGCCCGGAGTCAGGGACATGCAAACCTGGACCAGAAGTATCAGTCTGATCCTGCAGCCTGCAGCCTCCAGCTAGACTGGCCTCACGCGGGAGATATGAGCAGGTCACAGGCAGAGACCCCATTCTGGTCTGCTCCCCTAGACCTGTATGGAGCCCAGTGAGGAGTGGACACCACCAGTTCTGGCACACAAGGCTCTGTGGGAACTGCTCCCCCTCCTTGCTCCATGGGAAGCAATGTTTCACCATGGCTTTCAGGAGACAACATGTTTCATCTCTGCAACCTACAGCCAGCAGGCATGTGGAATGATAAATGCTGTCAACATATTAAAATAATTGTGTCCTTTGCCCATACGAAAAGCTGAAATGGTGTATTCTCACCATAACAGACCTCAGTGGGAACCTGATAAATGTTCCCTCTGTGAAAGTACACATTGAGCAGGGTTCAGCAATTAGCTGCATCAGAATAATGAAGAAACCTGCTATTTGCATAGAACATCACTGTATTTTACTTCTGTGATTGCCATTTAGCAATCTTCAAACAGTTTTTGAAGAGATGAGTAGAGGCAGGGACAAGAGGGAAAGCTGTGCATTTACATGCTAAACACACAGTGCCTTGAAAACAGCAAAAAAACTATATGACTGTTGAATCCAGGTCAGCTCTGTGTGAACAATCCTTCTAATAGGCCTCATTACCAAAGGGAAAATTAGTGCTTGCTGTTGGAATTGTTATAAATGAGGGTTGTTAAAAGCTGAGTTTATTACTGTGAAGCTGGACTGTATTTTAAGACGTTACTGAAGATTTTCCAGTCTCCTAATAATTTTATTAGGAACCACTTAAAAGATCAGCTGAAGATGTGGTAATTTCCTCATAATACAAACAAGACATTCTTCAGTATACAAAGGTACTGTGGTTTTATATTTAAGTAAAGCATATATTTAAGTAAAGCATGTAAAGCAGCCATGGAGGTTGGAGATTTTGGTGACCTCCACATGAGAACTGACTTACTAACAGACCTCAGACCCAGCAATAGACAAGTTTTGAAAAGACTCCCCAAAAAAGCTTTTGCAGTGAATGATATCCAGCAGGTTAAAGGGCACTACCAAACACCAGAGACTGGCAATTCAGCTCCAGAGAACTGGCTCAAATCCAGACCTAGTCACCACAAAATAAAAGTTGTTTGCACCAAGCAGCCTATCTGCCAGGGTGTGACGGTCTGAGTTTCTCACGGACACAAGCCCTCACTCGCAGTCTGAGCAGAAGACAGAACACACCTTGTCTCACCTAGCTTGAGCTCCCCAAGGAGCTGATGGTCCCAGATGTTGCATCAACAGAGAAAAGTGCCCGTCTCTCCAGCTCAGAAGTCAATTTCTGAGGGGCTTATTTAATTCAGATTTTAAAGTAAAATCACAGGGCAAAAGGCATATCATCAGTGCAATGTTAACTGAACTTGCCCCAGCACAGTGGCATACCTGCTTGCAAAACCCTTTCCTCTGAGGTGGTCTGTGAAGCAGCACAGGTTGGAGTTCACACAAGAAGCACAGACCAGAGCTCACACCAGCACAGTATTTTGACTGCAGTGAGTTGGGTGAGGGGATGGAGATGATAATCATCACAATGTGGTTGCTCATTACCCCAGAAAGCCCCTCCAGAGCCTCCAGGAGGGGTGCAACACAAATTTTCCACTCTTTGTGACATGAGAGTTGAGGACAACCTTCTCATTGCAAAAACTGAGAGCCAAGGTATGTGCCTCGCACCACTGAGAGCCACATTGGCATGGGCACAGCACCAGTATCCCTGCGTAGGATGAACACCAATCCCATGGACATCAGCCCAGCAGCTGGGGAGGAGCTGAGCATTGGCAGCTTGGGTAAATCCACAGCCACAAAGTATCCTGATGTAAGGGATATGGCAGGGACAGCTGAGGGGGATTTTGTTCCTTCAGCTGGATGAAGGGAGGTCAAGATAGGCCGCTGACCTTGTCAGCTGATCTCAAGGGGGAGAGCCCCGCTGCTCAGCCCAGCATACACCAAGCTCTCCCTTCCATCTGCCTCCACCATTTCCTGGAGCCCACAATTATGCAAAAGGTTTTGCTCCATTTCCCTCCATGCCTATCACGTCAGCTCATGGATAAATTGCCATGACAATTAGGGAGAATAATGGCAAGTTGTGACATATGTTTCTTTTACTTCAGCACTGTCTTCTGAAAACTGGAACTAAACGGTAGCAGGCAGCTTCTTCCCTGCCTCTGGAATTTCATAGAGGATGATTCCTAGGCATTAAACAGGCAGAAATAATTACACGTGCGCAGACTAAATTAAAAACAATGAGACAGTGCACGATTTTCTTTGTAGCAACCCTTGGTTGCAGCAGCTCTGTATGTTTCAGATAAATAGAGTAGACGCTGCAAAACCTTTTGGAGGCTAATCAAAACCTCTAACACAACAATAAAACCTTCTCACAGCTGGAGCCAGAGAGTAACATTAATATTTACGAGCCAATGAGTATATTTACATGAAGGAGAGGATTCTAAGAGTATCTTCAATATGCAATTAAGGCATACACATAGTCTGGCAGGAAAATAAACCAAATCTTTTTATTATGTCTATGCTAACATTTCTGGCAATGGACTAAATATTACAAATGTACACACAAGGTTCTTGCAATAGGGAAGGGTTTGCTGTAAACTGTATTCTTATTTAACCACTTCTCAAAGTTAATTGTGATTTCTAAACTGTAGGACAGAGGAACAAAATCCAAAACTTTAATTTGGAATTAACTACTTCAACAGAAAGCTTGACAGCTAAGCACAAGAACTACTGATGTATTTCACAATGCCTGGGTAACAATAGCCCTTGGTTGGTGTTCAAGACTCGAGCAAAATGGTTTGGAGACCAAAATGCATCCTTTTTAAACAGAAAATATGAGGTTATATTCCTTTATGTCTACCCTTGTCTTTGGTGGGGTAGCCTTGTCCAGGCTGGGATCTGCAGAGACAACTAAGAGCTGTAAGTGTGTACATCTCACGGCCCATAGGAACAACAGGGCTTGTGAGGTCCACCTGTGTTTGCAATGGGGGGCGCTCCTCCTGAGCTGGGCATACCAGTTCCTCCACGGGAGGAACACCTGCCCTCCACCGGTGATTTGTTTCCACTGTGCTCTTTTACTGGCATGTAATAACATCTCGGTGTCAAAACAGAAGAATTAAAAGCATTTAACAGATCAATCAGGTGGTTTAACAAACACTGAATAAAAGAATTTTTGGAGGAGCACAGATGCTCTCTACTTCTCTCCTTCACAGATCTCTCTGCATCTTCTGAATTGTAGTAAGGGTCTTTCCAAGGAACGCTACACATCAACATAGTTGCCTTAGGGAACCAGTTCATTTGTATTGCTTTTTTATCATCTGGTCTAACACAAGTTAATGGGCTTGTTTGCACTAAACTAGGGATATTGTGCACAAGGACACTTCTCCATAACTGTGAAACATGAACTTAAAGTTCCTGTCATTCAACCAATAACAGATCAATTCATAAACATGTTTCCATATCAAATAGTTTAATTACAACAGTGCAGCAGTGCATATGGCTTAAGTACAGTATCTTACAGTAAAATGCTCTAGATATTCATTCTCATTTGTGCCAAGAAGCACCTCACTTCAGGGTTGTTCTGCTGAGAGCAGAGTAAGGCTTTGCTACATTTGGACCTCAGTTTAATCCTGTCATTTTGGGCATGTTATTGTTTATTAGTATGTATATTTCTGCTACAGGAATATCAGTAGAATATCCTGTATATCCCAGACCAAAACAGCTGAAAGATGGTAAAAGGAAATATTGTTGGTGTTCAAAGAATGAATGATTGCCTACATCATCTTGCCTTGAAATGTTGGAACTATAAAAAAATGAACACCAATCTTTACAAAAATTGTTTGGGGTCTATCAGTCATTAGTGGTTCTTTCTGCACCTTTCAAGGCTCTGTTATCAAAATGTTATCAAAGCCCCATTGTTAGTGAAGGTCTTGTTCTTTATCCCTCAGAAAGAAGTTATTAAAAGGGAAAAAGGGAAATAAATATAAATATCCAATTTATTTACCTTTTTTGATTGCTTCTCTCAGCTTGGCTAATGGAAAGTCACTAGCATCAGTTTTATATTGCTGGAATGAGTTTCACTTTCAGGTTGTCAGAGCTGCCATATTACAGCTGCCAACACTGCAGGAGGGTATTTATTGCTTGAAAAACAATGGTTCCCACTGGATTTGGAAAACAATATAATTGCAGTATTTTACAGGGCATAAGTTTCATAAATGCCGGAGGTGACTGGCCTCTCTCCCCACCCTCAGCATCATTTATGCTCCCCCCAGGCTAGGTCTGGGACCACTCCAAGCCAGCAATGTTCCCTGCATGACAAGCATGCTGATGCACTGAAAGGAGAACAGCATTAATTGCCAGCTTAAGCCTAAAACCACACAAGGGAATTCCTAAGCAAGGCTCAGGGTCAGGTACAACCACTTTTACCCCTCTGAAGCAGGTAATGACACTAAATGTCATCAGACTAGCTCCATGCAGAACACCCTGCTGCAGACCCCAGACTGACCTGAGCACATCAGAAGGCGGTATCTTTTGAGCTTTTGTCTCCCCAAACCAGCAATGCCAATTTTCATTCAGGGGTAAGAAACAAAGGTAAGGCCTTGGAAGAGATTCACAGTTTTGTCTGAAGGACAAATAACTGAGCATTCCCATAACACGAAGAGCAAAGAAAGCAAGACATGAGTCCAGTTTTTATTTTGTTCTGTCTTCCTTTCCAGAATTAGTAAATGTTTACAGCAAGCCATATTTTCCAGAAGGAAAAAAGGAAGAAATGGAAAAGAATAGCACCATAAAGCTGGTTAGAGATAAGGAAAATCTAATTTTAAGCATAGAGACAGAGAGAAAAGTTAAGAAAATGGATACATTTCTTGGGTGAAAAGAAGGAAGGTAAAAAGAGATCTTTGGAGGGAACAGACTCCAAGAATGAAATCCTGGTCCCTGGGCACAACCCAGCACTTGGCAGAATAATTTCCATAGGAAAGAAATTTGCTTATTTCTTCCTTATGGAATTTCCCATACAAAGAATGTCCAAGCCAAAACAAGAGAAGAAGTAGAAGTGCTTTAGCTCAGGGCCTTGAGTAGGGAATCCATAGCTTAAAGTTGTCCAGAGTCCACAGGAAGATGCACTCCCCAACACAGCTTAGCAGCGTAGTCCTTCCCCAGCAATGCTAGCCAAGCATCTCCTTCCTGTCCCTGCACACAGGTTCTTACACACAGGAGGCACAAATTGCAGGTGCCAGTGTGGTTCAGCACCAACATGCGCTGCAGGTGGGGACCTCAGCAACTGTGGCATTGTAATAGAATGAAGCCTGTCCCAAAGGGAACACAGAAAATACAAGAAGATACTTAAAAGCAGAGAGCATTTTTAAAACAATCACAAGGGGCATTTAGAAAAATTGCCAGGGGAAAAACTGCCTCATTCAGAGTTCATGGGATCCAGTTTCAGAGGCATGAATGTTTGCAGAATATAGGTTTTCAGACAGAAAATAAAAGTCATCAAGACTGTATTTTTTTAATAGATCCTTGGCCTTATATGGAAGCTGCACAAAGCACTCTTAAATGTACCCTAAAGAACTTACCAGGGTACCTACTAATGAAGTAGGTGCTTATTGCCTAAACAGTCTCTATCCCAAAGCCTCTTCTAGAGAAAGTTCAAGGTGCTGGTTTTGGTTCTGCTTGTGGCCAATATTTACAGCCAAATAGGAAAGACAGCACTGCTTAAGCTGATAATCAGCTTTTCTTCTGACACAGTTTGAAAAGCAAGCTGGGCAGGTGAGAGTGTACAAGAGGTTTGAATGTGCCCAGGGCTGAATTTATGCTGACACTAGGACTGGGTTGTCACGCACAGAGCAAAGACATGATCTATGCAGCTGCTGCCAATAAGCCCTGGCAGCTATTTAGTTTGTCCAGTGGTGTCTTTTTTTTTTTTTTTAATCAAAGCACACACCAGCTAGGAGCTTCTCTGGTGAAGGCAGCTTGCCCAAAGCCACACTTCACAAAGGGTTATCAGTTATTTTCAGAGGACACCAAAGCAGGCATTAGTAGAGGGTCAGAGAAGGTGTCACACCTGCTCTGACTACTGCTCAGACTGGTTAATACCCAACACTTTGTGGGGGTCTGGATGACTGGTGGTGTGGGACGCTCCAATCCTGTTTATGTCCTCACTTCTCAGGCTTTGTACCTCTGTGATTTCTGTGACCTTACAGTGAAGTTGTTCATATCCATACCCATAAGGCATGGCTCTTTGAGATCATATCTGTAGCTAAGTTGCATCAAAAAGTGGGATGGCAGGACCCCATTCTCCAAACTGACTCATCAACTCCCTAGCACCTTGATTTTCCCAGGATAGAAGAAAGGATTTTTTTACCTGCTGCCTGTATTTGTACAGCACTTGCCCAAACTGTATTTAGTGTCAAGATCAGTGGCCTCACAGCAAAATGTAAAAACTGAAATTGCAATAGATTGACCTGGAGACATTTGCCAGACATCACCTTCATAGCTGCTCTGACTGAGTCCAAAATCCTAAGGTTCCACTTTGCTCACAGAACATCTGTCTTGCAGAGCCTGTCACAGCATGCTGTAGGGGTACAACTAATTATTTTCATAGACACTTCATCATGCCTAATGTAGCACAAAGACAATAAAGTAGTTCAACCTAAAATACTATCTCCCAGGTTGGTACAACAGTTTTTCATAGGATTATGGAATGGTCTTGGTTGGAAGGGACCTTACAGACTATCTAGTTCCATTCTCCCTGCTATGGGCTGGGACACCACCCAGTAGACCAGGTTGTTCAAAGTCCCATCCAATCTGGCCTTTCAGAGATGGGGCATCTACAACTTCTCTGGGCAACCTGTTCCGGTGTCTCACCACACTCACAGTGGAGAACTTCTTCCTTGTATCTAACCTAAATCTACCCTATTTCAGTGAGCCATTACCTCTTGTCCTGTCACTACATGCCCTTATCCAGCTTTCTTGTAGGCCCCCTATGTACTGGAAGGCTGCTATACAGTGTCCCTTGAACATTTGTCCTCTAGGCTGAACAACCCCAACTCTCTCAGCCTGTCCTCATAAGAGAGATGCTCCATCACCCTGATCATCTTTCTGTCCCTCCTCTGGACTCAATCCAACAGGTCTATGTCCTTTCTATGTTGGGAAACCCACTGCTGTACTTAGTATTCCAAGCAGAGTCTCGCGAGAGCAGAGCAGAGGGGGAGAATCACCTCCCTTGTCCTGCTGGACACATTTCTTTTTACAGAATTATAGAATCCTTTCAGTTAAAAAAGACATATAAGATAGGGTGATAACCCACTGTGTACACAATGTTGACAACACTAAGTATTTCATAAAATGCCTTTTCATTTTCCCTGGAAGAGCTGCTTTCTATCAGGTGCTGCTGGGGGGTTTCCAGTTCCTGAATGAACCAGCATTTTCTTCACTTGTGCTTTGGGCCATTTGTAGGTCATTTCCAAGAAGAAACAGTTCCCTGCTGCTGCTGCTGCTACTTGGGTGGGTAAGCCTGGGACATGCAGCAGAGTCCCAGCCCATACCTGGGACTTGTCTCCTGTTAAATCACAGATGTCCCTGCCTGTCCCCACCATCTCTGAGCTGTCTCTGACAGCAGTATCATGTTAAGAAGCCTCTTTGGGCACCTCAGCACCTCTGCCAGGTTTATGGTTAACTAGAATTGACTTAAAATAAGCTTGCAGGCAGCCTTGACATGAGGCATTACCTTGTAAAGGACATACAGTTGTAGCACAGTAACTACAGGACTCTGCACAGCCTCGGCTCACAGTTCTTGTAGCCCAGAAGCATCTTGCACGGGCTTTTTCCTGAAGCGATTAATTAAGTTAGCAAAATGCCATTGCCCCTTTATTATTGCTTTTAGATTCTTCACAATTGTTTCTATTTGCACATACAACCTTTACTCACCAAAAGAACAGGGGAGAAGAGCTCTTCTTCCCAACTTAGCACATTGAAAGGGTGTCCTTCTCCCCTGACCTCTGACACTGCTCCCCCAGCACAGCTGTGCATGAACTGTCAGAGCAGGGAACCTTGGAGCTGTGAAAGACCAGGGGGCAAAGGAAAGCCCATGGTTAAAGGCTCCTCTCTGGAAAGATTTGTCTTCTCTGAACTGCTCGCCTTAATATCTCAAGGGCAATTAAACCACATGGTTTAAGGATCTCAGCTGCTGCAGCACTACTCTAGAAAGAGGCAGTCTCCAATATCAATGGATATAACCCTGCTGGTTTGCAGATCTAACTCTTGCACAATCACATGCACAGCACTGTAGTGCCTATTGCTATCCCAAGGCCTCCTTTTGAGATGCTCCTCACACTGCCTGCCAAATGTCAGGGTGGACAATTACCTCTGTTGATTGACATGAAGGAAGAGAGCTTCAGCAGTCATTAGCAGAGACCTTCACTACAACAAAACACTCATCTATTCTTCTCCCTTCCTAAAACACAGGGAAGGAAGGAGGGAAGGAGGGAAGGAAGGAGGGAAGGAGGGAAGGAGGGAAGGAAGGAAGGAAGAGAGAGAGAGAAAAATGTTCTTTTCCCTTCTTTAAAACTAAAAGCTCTGTTTTCAATTTTTATGGTTTTTAGCCTGAAGAACAGCACAATTTTTATTTAAAGAAAGATATAAACTGCCATTTCATAAAAAGAAGAAGTTTGCTCTCTAGTGGCTGAATTTAAATAGCTCAAAAACACACAGGCTGCTGAAGAAAGGGAGAGTTTCATCCCAAACATGCTCAGTTCCCAATCTTTGTGCCATGAAGTATTTGCTCTTTGCCAATACATACTATTGAACAACTACCTATGACTGGTGTGACTGTACTAAGGAAAACTGAAGTGCATGGTATTAAAATCTAATCCCATGGAGTTTATAGTTGGAAAAGGAAATTACTTCTGTCTCTACATGCTTCCTTATGTGGGAATGGGATAGGACAAGGTCTGAAGAGTCAACCATCATGGGAGAACACGCTGCACAACCCAGATGTCACTATCCATAGAAAGCTTAGAGGGAGATCGCTGTGGCAGTAGGTGACTCCTGCTGGTGGCATGTGGCCTTTGACCACATCAGACCAACCTTGCACTAAAGCACTTCCATCCATCACAGTATTTTTGATCTGGGACTTGTTTGTGCCACCAGACAGGATGCCATGGAATGGAAGAGAACAGGACTGGGGGTAGCCGAGGTCAGGAGAGGCTTCCCCCAGACCAGGAGGAGGACCACACACAGTGCCCAGGCTCCTGCACCCATCCCCTCACCCCAGCATCCCTTGCAAAGCTGCACAGTCCATGTCAGGATAAAGAAGAGATTTCCACATTTCTGCACATTTGCACTTCTGTACATTCTGTAAAGAAATGTACAGAAAGAATTTACATTCTGTTCATTTCTTTAGCCTTGGGGATTTCAGAAGAAAGAAGATCCAGTCCAATCCCAACAGCCAGTGCCTGCCTCCCAGTTTCCTATTCTGGAAATCCCCATCAGAACCACTCAGAGCACATGTAGACCCCAGGTCTGAGATCAGGCATGTACTTCTAACAAGTGCTTTTCCCAGGGTAGTTCCACTGCCTTTAAGAGCAGAAGGTCAGAAGCAGGTTGTCTGTGTGCCACTATTATCTCATTTCTCTGCTTATAGCTCATCTGGCAGAAGGAGACGAGTACCGCAGTGTGATGGGATTAGTCCAGCAATGATAATGAATCAGATATTTCCTCTTAAAAACTAAGAGGGAAAAGGTGAAAACAAAGAAAGAAACTGAAGCTACAGCCTCAGTGAAGGGCAACCCAAGCCACTTCTTAAATTTTTTAGTGCTAATATTTCATGGAAAAGTCTATGAGACCTTATGCTTCAGCAGCCAGATGGAGACGGGGATGAGGCAGATGAAAGTGACAGCCAGGTCTTGAAGGCCCACTCATTTGCGTGCCCCATTCCCAGGCAGAGTAATTGCCAATCAGAAGCAAACTACTTTATAATTGAAGCATTGTATGAGCAAGGGGATGTCTGGGGCTTTTGCTTAATTGCTAGACATGGCAAGGAAGCACAGAAGTACAGAGAGGGGGGCTCAGGCAACTCTTGCTGAAATCAGGGAGGGTTTTGCCATGGAGTTACTCCAGGCAGCAGCAGAGCTAGGGCAGGCACAGAAGCGCTGGCAATCCTCCAAACACTGCTCTACCTTAGCCCAGGACTGCATCTACACTACCTCCCCCTTCCACACAGCTGGGGCAGGCAGGGGCACAGCCAGGCCCTTAGGGATCTTATTCCCAAAAGAGGAGCCCCATGTGTTTTGTCACCATGGATCATGCAAGTTTGGGCCATGTCCCATTGCTTCTGCTGCTCTTGTTCCTGGCCCATTGCCCAGCTCACTCACTGCATTGAGAAGCCCTTTGTGGAGCACAGGGCCCTGCAAAGTCCTCTGTTGGGAAGTTCTTCTCCCTTCTTCCCTTCATTCCTTCACAGAAGATGGGTCTAAGTGTTTGGCTATGGTGTCAGACTACCTCTGTTAGCTGCTCTGCTCCTCATGCTCAGGAAATCTCCTGCAGCTTATGACCGGAGTGTGGTGGTTATCCAACCTCTTCTCCATAAACCTTATAACAACCTTGCAGTACCTGAAAGGGGCATATAAGAAAGCAGGGGAGGGTCTATTCACAAGGGGTTGCAGTGACAGGACAAGGGGTAATGGCTTTAAGCTAGAAAAGGGTAGATTTAGGTTAGACATGAGGAAAACATTCTTTAATATGAGGGTGATAGATCACTGGAATAGGTTGCCCAGAGAGGCAGTGGAGGCCCCATCTCTAGAGCCATTCAAGGCCAGGCTTGATGAGGCTCTGAGCAGACTGACCTAGTTAGAGATGTCCCTGCTTATTGCAGGGAGGTTGGACTAGATGAGCTTTAGAGGTCCCTTCCAACCCATTCTATTGTTCTATGATTCTAAACTGGTTTATTGGGCCTCCCAGGACCGAACCCTTCTTGAACAAAGGTGTATCTTTGAGAAATAGCTTTTGTGTGTGAAGAAGAGCAGGGTGATAAGGAAAGCCCATCCCTGGGACCAAGCACTGTGTGGAGAATCTCACCCCACGGAGCAGAAATTCCATTATTGGATATGATTGTTGAATTTTGGTCATGAATCAAATAATGCACAGTCATTTACAGAAACTATCCACACCTCAGTCATATTTCATTATTACAGCATTGCAGCATTTTGGAATTTTTAATTATTTTTTGTTAAGTCTGAGGTTAGCAATACTGTAGAAGGAAAATGCAGAACCAGCTTCAGAAACCATTTCAGATCCCTGGAGATGAGGAAGTGACTATGTTAGTTTCTAGGGCTACAGCATCATTTCCTATTACAAGATAGTCCAGGATGGCACAACATCCATGGGAACCAGACCCAGGTTATAGGGCTGTTTGCAAACCCCTAACCTCCTGATACTAAGCTGGATGGTGCAGTTGATATGCCAGAGGGATGGGATGCCATCCAGAGGGACCTGGACAGGCTGGAGAGGTGGTCTCAGGTGAACCTCATGAGGTTCAACAATGCCAAGTGCAGGGTCCTGCACCTGGGCTGGGGCAACCAGCTTTATCAGTACAGGCTGGGAGAGGACATGCTAGAGAGAAATCCTTTGGAGAAAGATTTGGGGGTATTAGTAAATGAAAACCTGGACAGGAGACACCAATATGCAATAGCAGCCCAGAAGGCAAACTGAATCCCGGGTTGCATCAAAAGAAGCATGGCCAGCA
>VWZY01004963.1:4353-29994 GCA_013399075.1 Chloroceryle aenea | reverse complement strand
GTGCTTTGCACTGAGAGCTGGAAAGGTGCTGACAACACCCCCGTGTTGTGGCTCCTGCTGGGCAGGGCTCCCACAGCACCAAGGATGTTCTTCCCACACTCCCGCTGCAGTGGGATGAGGTGGACAAGATCTTGGGAGGGGACACAACTGGGACAGCTGACCCAAACTGACCAAAGGGATATTCTATAACACATGACATCATGATGTCATCTTAAAAATAAAAGATAGGAAAAGGGGGGTGGGGGCATCAGTTTGTCCTCTGGAGCAACTGCTATGTGTTTGAAGCCCTGCAGAAAAGGGGAGACATCGCCTGCTGATGAGAAGTAGAGAATAAATCNGCTTTATGGAGACAGGCCATCCATCTGCAGATGTCATAGGCTAAGTTCAGTTAGGCACTCACCACACCCCTGCATTTGAGATAGCTCTGAGAGATAGCTCAGCACATATTTAAACAGAAAACAAAAGCAAACACAGGAAGCTGTTCTAAATTCTGGACAAAGATGGGTCGAGGGTGGAGCTGCCTATACGTTTTCAGGGAGGGAAAGGCTCCCTGCCCATGCCCTCAGCTGGTGATGATCTCCCCTGAGGCATTGGTCTCAGGCTTAGCACAGGGAATAAGCTGCCAGCGGTGCAGATAATGGGGGAATATCTGGTCCTGGCTTCTTATGAAAGGGAACACAACAGACAGGGCACTGCACCCTGTGCATTGCCTTAAGCACAGAGCGTGCATCAGGAGAAGGAGCAAGGAGGCAATAGATGGAAGCAGACCTGCTGGATTCATATCAGAAAATGTAATTGCCCTTATAGCTGTGCTGGTGCAGGGTGAGAAAAAAAAAAATGTTTCTCAGCCCATGGAGCTGTTTGGGGCAAATCAAGGTGAGCACACAGCAACTTCATCAGCAGAGACCTTTCGTTAGCTTATTTTTCAAGGAGATCATAGTCAATAGCTTGTCACTAGCAGACACCACTTTTGGATCCCTCAGCTGCACTGCCACCATGACTGGCTGCTGGACGCTGCATCAGAGCAAGAATCACTGAACAGTTGGACTTGATGATCTTATAGGTCCTTTCTACCTTCAATTATGATTCTATGATTATAAAATGGAAGGGCACTGGCTGCATCATTCATTCCTGACAGAGTTATGCAGCTGTTACTTAAACCAGTCCTTGTCATGCAACAGTTCCCTGATAGCATCAGGAGCTACATGGACATTTGTCACAACAGGATGACATCTAAAGATAGCATTGAACCTAAGGGAAAGGAATTTAAAAGAAAACAAGTAACCATGGTTACAGCATAGGGTGAGAGAAGTGTTCCCTGTGTGAGGAAAACTGACTTGGGTGACCTTTCCTGATATGGACTCCCAAGACAGCACTAAGCTGCACAGAGACAGCAAAAGTAAAACAAGGGAGTTTGAGCAACAAGAGAAGATATTTTCATGTTCAAGGTTGCACGCTGCAGCTGCTGCAAGTAAGACATTCCTGTAAAGCCCAAGGGCTCAGCCCTGAGTGTCTTGGTGATTTGTAGCCACAGCAGATGGAGTCCACACTCTGCTGCTGAGCTGGCAGCAAAGGTGAACATGCTGAAACCTCCACCACAAGGCAAATCACCTCCACCAACCCATCCAAACACCCCAACCAAGCCAAAGCTCAGACCTGTGATACAGGAATGCACTGAAGCAGTTAGGGTGCCTAGCATCAAGCCAAATGCTACATGGTACAAAACTTTCATAAATCAGCTCTGTCTACTCATACTTGTTTAAAATCATTGGTGGGTTAACCTTGTAGGAGTATGCCAAGTGCTAGATGAGGTGCTGCTCACTTGTGCCACTTTACCTCTCTGCTGCATCACATCCTCCCATGAGTGGCTGTATTGGGTCTGACTGAGCTGGAGTTAATTTTCCCTGTAGCAGCCTTCCCAGGGCCGTGCTTTGCACTGAGAGCTGGAAAGGTGCTGACAACACCCCCGTGTTGTGGCTCCTGCTGGGCAGGGCTCCCACAGCACCAAGGATGTTCTTCCCACACTCCCGCTGCAGTGGGATGAGGTGGACAAGATCTTGGGAGGGGACACAACTGGGACAGCTGACCCAAACTGACCAAAGGGATATTCTATAACACATGACATCATGATGTCATCTTAAAAATAAAAGATAGGAAAAGGGGGGTGGGGGCATCAGTTTGTCCTCTGGAGCAACTGCTATGTGTTTGAAGCCCTGCAGAAAAGGGGAGACATCGCCTGCTGATGAGAAGTAGAGAATAAATCTTTGTTTTCTTTTGCTTTTGTGTGTAGCCTTGATTTCCTTTTCATTAAACTGACTTTGTCTTAACCCACAAGTTTCACCTTATTTTATTCCCCCTAGTCCAGATGAGAGGAGGAGGGGGGAGCAATAGAGCAGCTTGGCATCCTGGCATCCAGTCAAGGTCAAACCACCACAGTGGCATGCAGACAGCAAAGAGGCAGCAGCTAATCTGTGCCTCCTCTTGCCCAGCACCTGTAGAACTGCAGCTTGGGTGTATAAAATGCTTAGTGCTTCCAGTGGCTTGGTGTGAGAAACTAGCCAAGGCCAGAGCCTGCCGACCTGTGCACCTGGCTGGCATATGATGAAACAGGGGTAAATTGCTACCTTCCAGTGCCCCTTGAAGGGGCCACTGGTGTTGCATCTTGACTCATGCCAAACCCTATGTGTTTGCTGTTCTCTATGCATGAGTGCCAAGCCTTTTGCTACAGCTCCACTGCAGCTTCTCACTCAAACTCTGTCCCTGTCCTTGCCCCTGACTGGGAGAGGCAGGAACAGCAGGAGCAGATGACACCTCTCACAGTCACTCCATTTCGTCCTGCTGTCCCCAGCGCCACAGCATTGCTCTGGTTCGTGGCTTCCCTGGTCTTTCAGTGATCCCAGGTTTGACTTGAAGGAGGGTTCCCACTGTACTACTCAATCTGAGAAAGGTGTTACATCTCACTATAACCCTCTGACCATCACAGCTACCACCAGGCAAAAAGCCCACCCACAAGGCTTCTGGCACAGATGCAGGCTGGCTCTGTTATGAGAGCAGTAAAAACATAATAGAAATATTCATCTATCCAGGCAAATTGAAAGGAAGTTCTTGGTCTTCTCTTCCCTGCCTCCTGCATGCCTCTATTTCAAACCTTACAAGCCCTTGGGTACCTAGGTATCCATCTTTCACCACCACGTGAAATAATGAGACCCAAAACAGAAGGATGATGATGTAGGGACTGCTGGTACTATATTGTTCCTGAAACTCTTCTGAGCAATGGGGACAAGAAAGTCCTGCTTTGTTGACTTCAAAGAGAAAGTCCGCACAAATCCTCTAGCTCCTGAATTTTTCATTTGATATTTCTGGGTGGCATGGCCTTCTCTCCCATGGCACCTGGTGGCAAGCTACGGCTGAAGTTTCTGACAGTGTTTGCAAGACTCTGATGGGAACAAATTTGCACAAAAGCATCACTTCCATGCTGAGCTTAATATAACCAAACTGTGATGAACTGATGAAAGTTTGTTCAGATGATGCAATCCCAACACTGAAGGATGGCATTGCCATGGACACACAGATTTTGCAATCCTCCCTTTTCTAGCTTAGTCATGCACTGTAAGTTAAATGCATCCTTTTATTTTCAGTAAGGTTCATCTTTATGTTTCTGACTGGTCTCTATCCTCTTACTACTAAGCAACAGTATGTCCTTAAAGCTTCATGTTTAATGTATGCAGGCAACAGACACAAGCAATGGGATCAACATACAGCAGCAGTGACAAAACTACTATATGGAATAGCAAGTTTACAATTGCATCTTGCACTCCAGCCTGTGGTGTGTTTCTCTGTGGAGTGGAGGAAGATAATAAAGGCGCTTTAGCCCTCTAAAAAGTACCTCTGTTAACAGCAGCTGGTGCTGAAATTCCTCTGGTGTCCCACATCCTTTCTCCCAAACGCTAAATCATTATTTCAGCTATGTAGACATTAACAATTAAAAAAAAAAAAAGAAAAAAAAAGGATAAAATAAATCAACAGTTCAAAGCATCTGACTAGAATACCCTTCATCTTTCACTTCCCACTCTTCTGACATCATCCTTTCAGCATCTCTCTAGCCATCACAGAGTTCAGCCAGAGAGGAAGATGGAATGCAGAATGCAGAAGCAGACAATGAACTTCCCCAGAATTTCTTCATCTGTTGCAAATAAGTCAGCCAGAAAAATGCAATGGGAAAGGACAAAAGCTTTGCTATGTTTTTCATTTGCTACACACCTTCAAGACATGAGTTAAAACTACAAATGGTTATACTCTACAGCAGACCCAAATGCACGATTGAGGTTACAGATTTTATTGTTTACATGTGGCCACTGTGTAACCTAAAGCATGCAACAATTTATTTCCCCAAATGAGTTATATCAATATATCAGAAGGCAATGGGTATTTTGCAGTTTGGTTTGGTTTGGTTTATTGTGGGTTTGTTTTTTTTTTTTCCAGAACAAAGTTGCAATATAGTTTTTAGCACAGAAATTTATCAAAAGTATTTACAGTTGGTTGAAAGTTCAAAGGGTCAAGATAGGAATTCAGATTAACTGGAAATCTAAACAATTGTAAAGGAAAATTAGGATCAGATTCCAAAAACCTTCTAGTCTACACTGCAAGCCTAACAAATGTTCTTGATTTGTGTTGGTTGTTAAAGAAGTGTAAATTCCATGATAAATGGATGTAGCTCCTGGGATGAATAAAATCAATAATGTAGTAAAATTGAGTTAATACCAAGCTGATGCTGACTGAGAACAAGTGCATAGAATTTGAGGTCTCCTTCCACGGACAAGGAGATATCAGGGCTAGGTTGCCAATTAAACCTTGTTATTTCAGGGCAGACTAGAATAAAATAATGTGTGATGAAGATGCTGATACTAAAGCTATTTAGGTAGAAACTGAGTGTTCAAGGAGTCTGTGTTTCCTGAATGGGAGAACATGAAGAAGTTAGTACTGCTCTCAGAACGCTTGCAGAACCTGATTTGTTTGTGATGTCTTTTCCCATAGTTATTTCCACACAGGAAAAGCCAGTGGGGATAGGTTAGAAGAAAAAGACCTTTACACCAAGGAATGGGGCCCCAGTTCACAAATTAGTCTTTGCAATTTGTCTCTAATTTATACATATATCATTGCATTTCCTTAGCATATGGTGAAACTGGTTGATGAATGGGTCTGCTCCAGCTCCTGCTCCCTGGGCATGATCAGTGTCCTTGCTGCTTATATTTTACCTCTGGAATTGAGCATCAACACTGAATGACCTCTAGTCCTCTCTGGATACTCGTCTGAGAGCAGCTGAGGGATAATGGGAGGAATTTCTGGTTATGGTAACTTGCAGTTCAAATCCCGAAGAAGATTTAGATAGCTAGGAGTTATGAGAAAATTAAAGGAAAACACAAAATAAAACAACCATCTGCAACTGAAGGAACATATGAAGCCTGGACTCTTATGTCTTTGTCTGTTCATCTTTCCCCTTCCCACTGGGATCCTCTAATACATACTAAGACCTCTCTCAAAGAGGTGATATTTTAATTATTTGCTCTCTCGATTTGCTGGAAATTTAATGTAACTTTGATATTGCTGAGGCCTCTACACTTCTGCCATACTTAGCTGGAGTTGGGCATCAGGATCAGAAGTCCATGCGAGGAATGAAGAGGCAGACACACAGACATAGGGCATGAGCTGTAAAGCCAGGTTTAAAAAAAATTCCCTTTATTATGATCAAAGAAGTGGATTTGTTTTGAATCAGGGAAGTAAGAATGACTGTGAAACCTCAGGGTGCTGCCAGGTCTCAGCAATTGCCTTTCAGAGCAGCTGTGGGGGCACTGCAGGAGCAGTGCCACAGTAGGAGTAACTTGCTCACAGATATGTAAAAGGCTATCAGAGAGACAGACTTTGGGTTCTCATGTCTAGCCCACCACTTTGAGAAAGCACATACAAAAGTGTTTCTTTTCCTATGGCTGTGAGTCTTACACATCAGCTGGGTGACTTCTCTGAGAAAATATTTAGATATCTGTTCAGGCAGATCACAGCCTCACCTTTGAAAGAAAATCTCTCCCAAGCAAAGAACCCGATGAGCGATTCCTTCATGCCTTCGTGCAACAGCCTCAGACTCCCTGTGATGGCTGTGTTGGGATCTGTGCTGCATGTACCACTGGTGATGAATAATTAATTACTTGTCCAGTTACAAAACTCTTCAGACCGACTCCTGTGCATATACACTCTGAGATGTAATGGACAGGAGAGTTTCACAGGATGGCCACCCCACCTTATCTCCACTTGATCTCCTGTGGGTTTGGTCACCAGCCTCAGTGGAAAGGGGAGATGAATCCTACATGCTCGCCAGGGTTTCCTGCCAGACACCAGTGTCTTCTAATTGCAATTCACTGCTAACTACGGATGCTGATAAGTAATGAGATGGGGAAGATGTAAGACACAAATGCCCTTGAAAGAAGCCATTCTAAGGATTCCACATCAGGATCAAGAGAAGCACATTATCCTCAGGTTTGTGTGAATGAACTGAGGCTATTTGGCAGCTCTGTAATTCATTCAGCTTTTTTTTCCTCCAAGTCAAACACCAAACTCATTCATTATGGCTGGCTTCAGGGCTCTTGGGAGCCACCCGGAGAGCTCTCCATCTTCAGTTTGGACAGCTAATCTGGACAAATAATTTCAAGCACTTTAAAAAACAGTCTGACCCCCTAGGTAAAATAACCCAAGGTTAAAGGGATATCTTGGTGTGTATCTGTAGAGAATATAAATTGAGCTGTTTATTCCTTCTCTCTGAAGTCTGTGCAAGGTTCAAATTCAGTTTATAAGCCTATCACCAAAATTCATTTTATAGAGTACCTTAAACATAAACTCCCACTCAGTCCAATCAAAGCTTTTCCTGCTTGAAGCAACTGGTCCACATACAATTGGTTCCCTTGTTCAGTCAGTCAAGTCAATGTTCTTAATCGGTATCAAAATGTAGGAAGTCAAACAGTGGTTTTTAATAAAACAGGTTTGATCAGCTTCCAAGTAGGTGGCAGAGGTCTATGGAAAGAAACATTCCTGCTGGCTCCTAGAAAACATGTGTGAGCCCTGTAAAGCACCAAGCTCCAAGAGGACACTGTGGCTCTCTTATGACTGACCTTGTTATCCTGGGATGAGGGTGCACCCCCTCACCCTTCACTATAAACCACCTCCAGCCTGAACTCTTTGAGTGCCCTACTCCTGAAAACTCGTTTATCTCAGCTCCTTCCACTGGATAATAAACCCCTGGGCTTTGCCAGAGATCAAAGCACGATTGCTCCAGTTGTCTCCATTTGAAATCCATTGCTCCTTTAGATGCTGTTGTCGCTTATTCACACAAAATGACCTTATGCTGAAAGGAAAGTCCACAGCACCTGTGGATTAGACACAGGGCAATGTTTAGGAAGAGATGCATGCAGCACAGCATCCATCCGTGTTTCTGGGTGCTCGTTGATTTGTTTAAGAGAGAATGGACATAGGCTCAAGAGCACTGCATGGACTCAACTGTCTCCAACAGCCATGTGTTGGTAGTACTCCTCCAACTCTTTTTCAAACACAGGCTCACAAATGACAGCTTCTGCCCAGTGGTCATGTCACACACATGCAGATATGCCTCACAGAGTAGCACATCTGTCTGGAAGTGAAGGTCCTCTGTTGCACTTACTGAACATGAAGTTGATTCTTCCAGTGGTAAAGAAGGAGCTCCCTGAAGCTCACAACCCTACAAAGCCACATCCTGGGCTGTGTGGTCCAGAACACTGATCACCCTCAGTACAGTGAGAAATCACCCGAGACTTCAGTGTGATTTGGGGGTTGTGAAACAGTTGGATCTCCCTACATTACAAAATGGTATAATCATGGCAACACTGTCTTGCAGTCAGGTCTTCAATGTGCTCCCAACCTTCCTGATGTTATTGTGCTATAAATATTCTTGTTCCAAAAGCTGCCAAGTATTCTACCAGTTTGTTATGCATACTCCCAATTCAGACAAGTAGAAGGACTGAGCCCTACTCCATTACAAAATAAGAGCAGGAAGAGAGAACCTGAAGTTGTCAGTGATTCCACAATTTTGAAAATAGGAGTACTTCCTTGTGCTCCTAAAGACGGATTTGTGATGAAATTTTTACACCTGCTTGTTAAAATATTTATCTAATGTCCTAGCAATATGATGTGAGTAATCTCTAGCTTCAGGAATTACACAGATAATGTATTTTTGTCCTAATGTCACCATTGCTTTCATAAATAGAGCACAGTCCTGGGTTTTTTTTTCCAAATCCCTAATTGGGTGGATGAAGTTGAGTAGGTGCACATGGAAGCACACAAACCTCAAGAACCTCTCCCCAGGCTGCTGGCTACCTGCTGATAACCCATCCTCTCTCCAACCCTGCCACACAATGTCTGTACATCTAGGGAAGATTAAGTGCTGCTGCCAGTGCTTTCTTATACAAAGTATTCAGTCCAAAGGAAAAGCTAATTAGCTAAAGAAATAGAAATGAAGCACTGTTATCTTCCATTTTGTCTTCTTAAGTGCCCATCAAGCTTATCATCCTCCTTGTTCATCCTCCTTTCTTATCACCACACAGTGACAGGCAACTCAGATTTTCCCTCTGCAGTGCTGATCACCTTACCCATAGCACTATCTCACAGCCCTCACCAGGTGTGACCACTCATCTTGGCAGCCACACAGCCCATTGATGCTTCTTGATGCTTCTACCCAGCTTTTTCCTGTTTGCTAACAGGAGTATGTTTGCGCTCAGTTGTAACTGCCATGCTATTGAATCACTCACAGACACAGGACAGGAGCCGAGTCAGGAGATTTCTAGGAATAGCATATCCTTCTTGTGCTGCTGAACTGTCTCTCTCTGAAATACTTGTGAATTAGGGATTGGAAGAATCCATTTGTTACTGTATTCACCAAGCAAGATGTATCCTGATTCTGGGTGATGAGATCTCCTCACTCAAATTCCTAAAATTGTAAACTAAATGCTCTATTGCTGTAGTTCTTTTGTAATATAATCAGTTAATGTATCTGTGCCTGTAAAATATTTCTCACCTGCATTTTTCACCGGTAGTATAGTGAAAATGATTATATAGAGTATTTGCTGCATTATCATTGAAAAAAGGCAGCTAAGAACCTTCAGTTCATGTAAAGCCTGGCAACATGACTGAAGAGATTATACTTTTTAACACACTGTTAACTCCTAGTCATGGTATTTATTGCACCCTGTGTGAGATAATGAAAGGTTTGATCCTGCACCTTTGATAACAATATGGGGTTTGTCATATATTTCAGAATGAACAGGATGAAGAAGGTATCATTCTTTTTTCATTTTTGTTTCAGGAAAGTGAGAGGAATCATGTAGGACATCAACTGGAATGATTCAATGTAAAGCCTTCACCCTTCCCTCCTCAAGCTGGTCACTACATGTTGACATGGTTAACTAGTGACCTAGATAGAGTAGGACGATGAGAAATATCCACACCGAGTGATTTTATCTTTGTTTTACTACAGCATTTCTTGCATCTCCTGTAGCAGCCAGTGCTCATCGTTGTCTGAAGCTGGACACCAGACTTAATTAGTCTGGCCTAGCATAGCAACCTCCATCTTCCTATAAATAAGGAGGGCACATTTCTTCTTCTGCCTAGCAGAGTGGATGCAGCACCTGTGTGACTATTCACCAGACTGCTCCCTCCTTGCAGGCTCCACAAAACTAAGTCCACGCTTCCCATATATGCAGCACCTCTGGCTCCCGTTCCCTGACCCCAGGCTTCTGGCAGAGCTGACCGGGCAGTCTTCAGCTGGCAAAGAGAGCGGATCTGGGAAGGCAGAGTGGTGGAAAGGCAAAAAGGAGTTAAGGGTGTAAGGGCCATCTCACCCACCACAGGCACAGCTGCAGGATGCTGCCTATCCATGCTCTGCTGTCCATGGGGCTGAATGCAGCATCCCTCCCATCCTGCATGAGGAATGAGTTCTCTAATACATCACAGCCAAAGAAACTTTGGTTGCCCACGTTTAATGTGAACAGAGAGCAACAGTGTCACTTCTGATTGCAAGCTGAGGAATCTGAACACAGCAGTATTCACACAAGCCCAAATAATTATGCAATCACAGAGGGTCATAAGACCTCTGATGAAAAATTGAAAAGAGGCATAGTCTGAGAACATAAGGCTCAGATCCTAAGAAGGGGATCAGGCTGTGTTCATGTAGCTAGGTAAGTAGTCTGAAACGTGATTCAGATGTCTTTACAAGCCAGATCCATGTAACTATGCTGCGGATTTCTGTGTGGTTCCATTGTGCTTGAGGGAATTGTCACACCCCTGATCTTGTGCTGGACAGGAAGAAAGCAACTTCCCCCTTGAGAGAAGTCTAGCTTCTCATGCCACAGCACCCATATTTTCCCAACCAAAGGCTGCACCAGCCACTTTGCCAGGAATGGGAAAGCCACACCCCATCTGCAGAAAATTGAGGGGATTGCAACAAACATACCTTAAAAAAATGTGCAGCTCATAATGGCTGCAGGCCACAGCAGGCCATTTTCTATCCTTCAATTAGTGATCTTTCAAATGACTCACCAGTAAGCGTTGCATCAAGGGGACCTGCAATCTGCAAGGGCCATATCTAAGTATTCATTGACAGGACTGGTAACACCACTTTTTTTGAAGATTGCTCAACTTCTCTTTATAAGGTCCCATTTTCAGTTTGCTTACAGCTCTGCCAACCCTTTATCAGTTCCAGCTCACATATTTCAAGCTTAGCGCCTGCCTACAGCTCACTGCCTATTTGTTGGGTTTGGGGGTTTGGTTTGGTTGAGTTTGGAGCAGACAAACTTACTGTTTAAAGAGTTCATCTGTTTCCAAGAGAAACTGTCAAACAACAACAACAAAGCTGTGGCTGTGTTCCTATAACTGCTCCCTGTGGTAGAGAAATATGTCAGGCTGATGGTCCTCAGGACATGAAAGTCCACGGCAAATGGACTCCTTGGTGATAAGCAGACTACAAAAGAACAACCCATCATGTTTCAGCACACAAAGTAGGTTAAGTTGGTCCTTCCTTAAGCAGTTACTCCCAGCTGCACAGACAGCACATAAGCACTGTCATCTGGCTACAACTCAAAAAGCCCAGCAACTAGGCTGGCCGAAAGAGACTAATGACACAAAGCTAGGGAATATGAGCCAAGTGCTGGAGCAGAAGGGCTCAGTCACTTCAGGTTTCACAAAGACAAAGCAGGCTGAGGACCAACATCAATTGGTCAGTCTCAGCCCCTCAAAACTGTTACAACATGGCACCTACTGCCTATTTGTGCAGCACTATGACAACACCATCATGAACAACATTTGACCATCTCAGGAAGGGAGTGATAAACTGAACAGGGCACAGGCTTCAGGTGTGGGGAAGCAGGCTTGCAGGCAAGCACCTACTATCAGTGTGCAGTTTGTGGTTGCTGCGTGACCCACTCACTCCCTATGAAGGAAATCTACTTGGGCCAAAACCAAGAGAACAACCTGCGAATGTGTCACTGCTGTCTGCCTCTGTAATCAGTTTTCTTTTAGTTCAGAGAAATGAGCCCTGCCAATTTATACAAACTAATTTAGCAGAGGTTCTAACTAATTTCTGGAGGTTAATACATTCCGTATGCTCTGGGTAGATATGTAAGAATGATAGGCATGTGGCTGCTTCTCAGAGTTGTGAGACTGTTACACCAGAGAGCCACCATCAATCAATCAGTTAGCATTGATTAATTAGAAGGGGGATGAAGGACAGCAAAACTACTGTAATCCTGATTTCTGCAAAATGGATCTGAGCATGTGTAAGCTGCAAGCATTCTTGAGCCATGGGCCCTGCAATATAAGGTGTCTGGAAGGGGATCAGAGACTGTGGTGGGAACAGCATCCTAGGGGAACAGAAGTTGTATCTTGGAGAAACAAGAAAGGCTTTTGCAGTGAGACCAGGTAATTATCAGAAGGTAACAGCAATAAAATAGTACAGGCGCTAGAAGTTAGAGAGCTAAAGCTGGAGAAGAGGAGGGAGTAAAGCAAGAAAGATGAATCCATATGAAGCATCCATATCTACACATCCCCCCCCACCCTTGGAGGGGGTACCAGTGAAAGTCTGTCCCACTCTTCCTCTTTAAGGATGGAAACAGGACTAGAGAAGCCAGGACTAGCTCTTCCTACCTCCCAGACCAGTCTCACCTGCTTCATGGCACATCAGTGGGCCCTTGGCCACAGCCAGGCTGCAATGGGGAAAAAGTAGATACCACTCCATGAGTCCCCAGTGGGGTACAGCCTGGTTCCCACAACTGCATAAGCATGTGATGGGATGTAGCCCAGACAGGTATCTGAAGCACCAGAGAGCAGCACACAGCAAGAAGCAGGTGTTACCCAACCCTTTAGGGCTACAGATCTAAGGGGGTAGAAACAGGTGGCTGAGCTGGAAAAGTAGACAGGAAGGGCTCCATATCATGAGGGTGAGGGTGATGATGTCAAGCATACGTAGATTTTTTATTTGCTCTCTGTAACCAGTTTGGAGCAAAGATACATGGCTTCAGGAATTTCTCTCTTTGTCAAATCAAGAAAACAAGGCTACAATGTAATTTTAACCTACCTCCTCTACTACTTCTACCTCCTCTGAACGGGGCATGCCCATACCATGCATACCACAAACTTGGCTTTGCAGAAAGTTTAAACCACTTTGAACTGAAGGGAACTACCAGAGCTACTTCACTTTGCCAGTGTGGTGAAACGTGTGCTGTTGGTCTGTATGGTCTGCACTCATTTACAGCCTTGGGAGAAATGAGATGCTGAGTAAACCTTAAGTAAACCTTTCAGCCCTTGCACTGTCTCTTGCAGCCCCCTCAGCCTAATGCCAAAGTTACCATCTGTACTCTCCCAGTGTCCGCCACTAAAGGCATTGGCCTCAGCCATTTTCCTGACCTCTGTTAACAACCTCAGTGGTAAGAAGGCCCAGAGGTACTCCCCATGACACAAATCTCTGCACTGATACAATCATTTGAACACTGGAAAAATCAGGCTTCCTCCTTCCCTCTGTGTCCTTGTGCTCTGAAATTAGATTTACTTAGAGATAGGGTAATTAATATGAGTCCTCTCCTCAAAAAAGGCACATCAGTCAGGCTACAGACCTAACTCTTCAGCTGTATAACAGAAAGAAGTATTACCTCCTTCCTACACAGCCTACTCAAAACCCAGTCTCAGGCCTCTAATGGACTGTTGAAGAGAAGCAGCTGTGGCCAAAGCAGATTCCCAGCCTGGGAAATACTTGGGGGAAGAGAAAATACCCTCCCTGGCATGATGATTTATGGATGTGCTCAGAGCAAGACTTTCAACTGTTCCCCAGCTACAAAGCCATCTTACTCTTTCTACCCTACAAATTAGATTCTCTAAGATCCCCATTTAGCTTCTTTCCCACTAAAATTTTTAGTCAGATCATTTTTAGCCTTGGATTTTGTCACAGTAACTGCCCAGAGCATAGAAGCCTCCCCTTTCCAAGGGTCATCACAGGGCCTTTCAGCTAAATTAGCTGCTTTATTTCTGACAGCTCCTCATTTGAACTCACTTTCTTACTGCTCTGCTTGAGTTTCACAGCAAGCTGGGCCACCAAGAGTGAAAGGATATGGTGTACCAATCACAGTGGAGATTAGAAACACCTTGTTTTGGAATGAAAACTAAGAAAAATATGTGGATGCGACTGAATAGGAATAAGCATTCAGAAAACCTTGATGTGTCATCTTAATCATCTTCCTATTCATGAATGCATTTGAAACCTCTTACAAGGTTATGATAAGGAGTCACTTACCAGTGTTACAAGAAGACAAAGCATTCTGGTTTTTTCCAAGCAGCAAGTTACAACATGAAAGCGAACGCTGTGTGCAGAACACTTTTCACCTCCATGTTCCCATCCAAAACTGTATTTACCCTTGATAAATGATGAACTATGTCCTACAGCTGTGCTACATAATTCAGAATAACAAGGGCAAGAGTAAGGTCATAATGATTCTAGAGCGCTGTCTGTCAAGACAAAGGGGCTCATGCTGTTTCGTGTGCTCTGTATTTCATGCAGCCCAGCCTCAGCTATTTCCCGAAACCCTTGTTTTCCTCGGGACATGGCAACAGTTTATATATGTACACTGCTCTAAAGTTAAAGACCTGGCCAGCTTATGTGTCCTTCCCTTCCTCCAGCAAACACTATCTTGTTCCTTTAAACCCTGCTTAACCTTACTTTGGTTCCTGTTTCTCTGTAGGGCCCACATACAAACAAGAGAAGTGAAAGCAGCTATTTCTGTTTCTTTCCATTGCTCTAAACAGTGCCTAAATGCCTGAAATGAGTAAGGACCAGAAACATGTCCAAGACTCTGAGTGAACATCCAGTTCCCATTCAAAACAGAAAGGATCCTTGAACTAACCCCCTGGTGCAAAACTTCTAGCTCTCATCTAGTAATTTGAGTTTTCTCTGCTGCAGTGCATGATCAGGCTGCACAGGAGCGGAACACTAAGATTCATCTCACTGCAGATTAGCTGTCTAAAAAAATTGATGGTCATCTAGGCCTCCTCAGCATACAGTGCAGACAGACAGACAAAGAAGGGTTCATCACACCCATTGCATACCTATTTTGGGCTGGAACAAACTGTTCCTGGAAGGTACCTCTTTGTCTCCATAGGGAGTAAACATTGGTGTGGGCCATATGCTGAGATATCAGATGGCTGCAATTGGGAGAGAGGCATTAAAACCATCTAGAACAACTATGTTTATCTGGGTCTTTTGCCAGTCTGTGCATTTGTATTTAGGCTCTCAGAATGCTGTTACTTCCAAGGCATCCAGAGGGCTGTTAGGTGGTGCCTTCAGTAAACCCAGGTCTCTTGCTCTCTGGCTGGTTTTGTTCTCAGAAGGTTACTTCAACCAGGAACATGATTCTAGAAGTTCAAAGATGATGGGCTATATGGAGGAAAAAAAGTGGAGGTTACATCCCCCCTGCTCTTAATGGTATCTGAAAAAATGCCTAAAAGCTGCCCTTAAATTAATAGTTCTGTGAGCAGTGTAGCTGATGATTCCTGATTTCCTATGTATTTCTGTTTACAGTTAAAATCTCTGATGAACAAATGTCAGTTACGGCTTCTCCTGCACTTGGGAAGGTCATAATGATCCACTCCCAAGTAAACTGTCTCGTGTCAGACATGAGTTCTGCCTGGACCTTTTCTCCAGTGTAGGAGGGTACATACAGGGTATGTTTCTTCTAGAGAGATAGATACTTCCCTGATTAGGATTGGCCTACAAGCTCAAAGATCCAGGTGTGCTGGCAGAAATACACAGCTAGTCTTCCAGCAAGTACAGCAAGCCTCTTAAAAACAAACACGCCATTTATATTGTAAAGAAGTAACCAAGAATGGAAATACTTTTTTCCTCTGCACAGATTTCAACAAAAAGTTTTCTTCACTTCTGCCATTTTTGTTTCCTGTTACATCACAACTTTGAAAGTAGAGGACTGGCATATGGTAAGAAAAGAGTAGCTGTTTTTCTTTTCTTACTATTTAGATATAGAGCACCTTAAAGTATACTGGTAACTGCTGAGTCATGTGGAGATGGCTTCCTGATTGGGAAAAAAAAAAAAAAAAGAAGGTACTTGGAAAGATAAAGGGCAATTCAGTCCTTTGAATGCTTACATCATAAAACTGAATATTAAATAATTATCATAAATGAGGCGAGCAGTTCTTACACCCTCTGCAACGTGGATGACATCCTTCTGTGTCATCACAATAAAAGTTACTTGTGGAAAACACAATAGTTACTACCTTATCTCAGACACCTGAGCTCACACATACAAAAGGAGAAGACCAAAGTCTTCTAAATCATCTCTCTCTGAAAAGAAACTAACTACAAAGATTTTAACTCTGGTTCCTTCTCCAAAACTACTGGCACTAGGACAGGCATGTGAATTTATCCCTAAACAGGGTGTTCCTTAGGCTCTTTGCCAATTTAATTGGCTTATTCATATCCTTCCCTTCCAGATTACCTCAGGGTGATTTACATGTTGGAGGCCTATAAACACTGATGATTCAGTTGCATGAAAACCAAAAACATTGTTCAATGTCTGACAGAGTACTCACTGGCTCTTGCCCCCAAATTAATTGTTCTTATTAGAACAACCTAACATATAATCAACCTCTGACATCATCCTAATGTTATACAGACAGAAGAGCTTCTAAAATACAATGGGGCTAATGTCATTTGTTTTTTACCAGTGTTTCCAGGTACTCCGCAGAAGCAAGCAACAAGCAAAGTTTTCAGATGGGAAGGTACAGATGCTCCCAGCTCAGCTTCTTCAGTCTACTGGCCATTTTGAAGACTGTCATCTTCTGATCTTCCATGAATAAACCACTCGGACTGAGCTCTAAACAAATGCAAATACAAAGACAATTTCATTTTGTCTCTCTGCAAAACATAATGTTTCTTACAGCAGTTCAACAGCTACTTGATATGGTGTTATTTAGAATGAGCAGGTGGACTTTCAGTGAATTCAGAATAAATTTCCTTCAGATGTTGAACCTGAACTGTCTAGTAAGGAAATATTTTGCAGGCCAATTCAGAACAACTTTAGCTCCACCAAACACAGAAACAAGTAAAGATTTGTAATTATGAATAACTAAAAGGCTGAAAGAGGTTGATTTTGCCTTTTTGTTGATTAAAGTTTTGGAATTGTGTGTGTCTTTTTCTTTTCATATCATGAACAGTTTTGATAAAATGCACCAGAAAACTTTACAGAACATGCTTCTTCTCTACATCATTGGTAACAATTGAATACATTCTTGTCTCAGTACCCTCACAAAAAGAGGTCACTTGGTTCTCCTTCTGGCGCAGATTACTACTCCCCACATTGAAACAGATTCCATTTTGTCCTTATATTATATGCCCCTGCAGTGCTTCTCCTAGACCAAACCTATTACTGGCTACACAGCTGCTCATGTAAATCCTGTACCCTTCCAGTAAGTTTCCATTTTGCTTTCCCCCCCCAAAAAAAAAAAAAAAAAATTAACACCCATCTCCCTAAGACTTTTTAAAACCAGCACTTTTAAATCCATTTTACAGTAAGGTTTCCATAATGTCTTTAAAAGCCACAGGTTGCTTTGTAAGGCAGTCCTCACCATTCTGGTACTTTTTTTCACAAGGACTTTGGCATATCAACTACTAATAAAGTTTGTATTCTTTAATCATAGAATTATGCACTTAAATACCTGCCAGAGGATGAACACATCTCCACCATTGTAGCTGAAGGATTTAAAAGTCCAGCATTTTTACATCAGTGCAAATGCCTTAAAACTAGTTTCCCTGTTTGCACTGACAGTTGTGGTTACAGGTGTTAGGCACTTATAAGCTCTGCTTAGATATTAAAACTTGCATACAAACTCACTCATATTTGCATTCGCTGACTGTGCTTATCTATGAAAAATCTGCAGTATATTTGTCATGCCCACGTTGACTCTGTATAACATGTTCATACAGAAGTTCCGAGCAACATCACAGAATTATTACAGTCCACATATGTAAATACAAGTGAGCCACTGCATGAACTTTTTAATATATAATACAGGAGAGCAAACATGTAATGAAATGGTGGGAAGAATGAGGGGTGAACTCCCTAGAATTAAAGCATATATGTACATAATTTTTATATACAGCAAGAATGTTTTACTCCTACCGAATACTTTAAAAACACTTATGCAACAAACAAACCTGTAAATAAGATTCAGATCTCACAAGAATTCCATTAGAGGACCTGATCATTTAGAATATTAGAGAGGCATTGCCTAACCGAAAGAAATAAACCCAACCTTCACTCCAGACTCACTACAGGAAAGTGGAGAGCTGGCAAGACTGAGAATTCCTCCTCTTTGATCCACAATGAAAAAGGATAATAAGGGTGTATGCACTCGCCCTTGTCTAGTTTTCACTTTCTTCAAGGAAAAGAGTTATGCTGATTCAGAACTCCGGTCATGGCGCGGGAGAATTCTGTTCTTGCGCTCCCCACACATCAAATCTCTACTTTTAAAAAGTTCTCAAGATTTTCTCTCCCTGTCCTTAACACAATCCATTCTAGTAACAGACACTTCTTTGTTGCTTGTCACCAAAGTGTTTGAAGCACATTGAATCCAGTCTCATTTTATACTTTTTTTCTAAAGAGTCAGTTCTGGCCTTCAGCAGTTTGTTTTCTTTCAAAACCTTATTGAACGAGTTGTGCTCCTCTGCGTTCAAGGACATCACGTTTTCTTTTCTCATGATAACTCTCACACTGAAATGTCTCAAGCTTACAATCAAATGCAAAAATAAAACTATCTTTTCCATTTATTCTTCTTAATAGCATCCTGATGGCTGTGCATTTCAGATAACCACTCAAAAGGACATGCTTGCGGGGCGAGGGGAAGAGGGTTTGGGTAACTATGAAGAAAATGAGGCTGGATCCTCACTAGTTGTAGCACAGGCAAGAAAAGCCATTAGTGCATTTATTCAGGAATGTCCAGGTTATGGCTCTGTATTTACAGCGAACATTTGTAGCAGGAATTGACAGCTGCAGCAGGTCTGGTGCTCTTACCTGCACAGGGCCCACATTAGCAATGCCTTTCCTAAGACACTAAAGGTGAGCATGTGTCAAGCAAGTGTGGGTATTGTATAGAAAACCTGCTCCTGCTTCCACCCAAGTCAACAGGAAAACAAAACAGCCTAGGAGTCAGAGCTTTCCTTTCCTCTTATTTAAATGTCAACCAGTGTTTCATGTGGTTGTTTATTAAATAATAATACAATAATGCCCAGAGGCTCCAATTAGGACTGGGAAGACACTGCAGTGGGATTGTGCAAAGGTGGAGGAAGGGATAGTAGGCTGGGAATCGGATGGCTCTCCAGCAGCGAGGAGCATGGGCTGGAAAACAGCTCCTCTCGGCAAGTGGGAAGAGCTGCTCCCAGAGCTCCCAGCCACCGGCAGCAGCTAAGCCTTTTGTTCGCGTGGGAGTTTGATGTTACTTCGTTTTTTGGGTTTTATTCATTTGGGGTTTTTTTAATGTCAAGATATAGAATAAGCAGGAAGATGTACAAAGAGGTTTTCTTCAAAGTAGCTGAGCCCGCAAAGGGAAAAATAAAGTGTATGTAGATGTATATGTTAATTCTTATTAATTAAAGCCAGAGTGCTCTGCTGGAGCTGTGCACAGGCTTTATTAGCTAATATTAAAACAAAGGGCTGATTCGCCTTCACAGAAATTTCACCCTGGCAAAGCCCTGTTTGCTGCAATGGAGTTACTCTTCACACCAACGTGGTGAGCACAGGATTGGTACAGGAACCCTCAGGAAGGACTCAAAAGCTGATAGAACAAAAGGACAAACAGGAGGCACATGGGGATGACAATCCTAAGGAGCGGGATAAGAACAAACATGTTGCTCTTGGCAGAAAGCAACTGGCAAAAATTAATTGCATAGTCAGTCTCTCACTCAGTTCTTTTTGTTTTGTTATGAAACAGCATTTGTTTTTATAATAGGGGGATGGGATGTATTTCAGCAGAGGAATCTGAGCTGGATAGGCTTTATGGCAGAAGTGCATTTTTACAGAGACATTTGAATGAAGACAGCATGCATTTGCTTCACAAAATGGGCACAGTCCAGGCTTAAACAAAAAGGGCAGCATAAATGAAAGCCCTTAGAGGAAAGCAGGAGGAGGGAAGGAAGGAAGTGATTAGAGGAAAGTTGGGCTGGACCAGAATGCATGGCAGCAACAACACAAATGATGATCTCTAGAGGTCCCTTCCAACCACTAACATTCTACGATTCTATGAAATCCTGAGTTGATGCATCATCAGCAGAATTCTGGACCCCAAAGATGAGGACTGAACCCAAAGAGATGCACAACCCAAGAAGGCCCCAAAAAAGGGCACAGTGGTGGAGAGATGCTGCTGCTCATTGAGGAAAAAGCGGGAGGAAAATAATGAAAACCTAATCTCCTAGAATAGGGAACAGAGGGACTCTTGAACTGAGTGGAAAGAAGCAGCTAGCAATTCCCCAGAAGAAACTTCTATAAAGCTGGTGATTTATGAGCATCTGCGGCCTAGAGGTGACCTAAGCTTGGGGAAGAATTTTGGACACAATGTGGGAGGTGGAGAAACAGGTCATTGGAAAAACTACATAGAAGAACAATCATGGCTTAAACCCAGCATTCATATTAGGAGAGAAAAGGGAGTAAATGAGCTTGGAGGATAACATTGTGTTGGTGGAGAAAGGACAAGGAAGGGATTTGCCAGCAGAAGATGGTCTTGTTCCTCTGTTTTATGAAGAGAAAACATATGCCAAGTAAGAGGTGCTGCATGTATTGTCAGATGGGACAGAAGCAGGGAAGAGGGGCAGTGGATCAGTCAGAATCAGGTTAAGCAGTAGATGCATACAGATGGTACAGCACACGTACATATCGCCTGCCCACTAAAGTGGGGAGTATCCCAGAGGTCAGCTGCAGAGGGAGGGAGAAGGTTTTTGAGAAAACACAATGTAGTCAGATGCTATCTGAAAAAAAGAGAATAGAAAAGACAGGCAAGATTGTGGCAGAAAAGTAGAACCCTTAGTAAATCATCTGGGAAAGTAAGAGTTTTATTTCAAGTACTACATTCTTCATTGTTCTTTGTAGAAAACTTGAGCTTAAGAACGGCAAAATTCTCAGCTGGATTCCACTGAATTTCAGTGCAAAATTTCCAAAGAAGTAACAGGTCTGAAATGAAAAGGACAAGCTCATGTCTTCAGTGTGCACACTCAAGTACAGAACTATGTGTTGCAAGTCAACAGAATGGATGGCATCTCAAAACTCCTCCTAGATTTGAGGAAATTAGTATGAATTGTTAATATCTCAGCTGTCACTGTATCCTATGCTGGTTTGTTCACCAGCACACTGGCACAGAAGAAAAGCCTGACCTTCACTACATCTCCATCTGACATAGTTGTGTAAACTCATGGAGGATCCAGGCTCCAATCTGAAAGAAACAGTGGAGAGACATTGACAAATCTAAGTGTGCTTGACTTCAGTGGCTCTTAATTCACATGTTCGGTATTACTCACATGATTAATATTTTGCCTGTAGTTTGGGGTTTTTTTGCCATTCCAGTTCGATGTATTTTTAGTTGACTCAACTACTCTCGAGTTAATATGTAATACCACACTGCTCTTTTACCCTTATATCCACTTAAGAAAAATTATCCTACAAAGAAATAAGACAACAATTTTTGGGGAAAAAAAAAAAAAAAAGTAAGAAGTGTAGCTGTCTTTTCTGCTTAAGCACTGTGACAGGGTTTTTTTAAGATCGAGAGCAATGCAGGGTTTAGTTTGGTGCAGTGTTTCTTCAGTACAGGTATGGAAGGCTATATGTGAAGTTGTAAAATGTGAATTCTTTACAATAGAAAAAGAAAGATATCAGAGAGGCAATATGTAAACATTTGACAGGGGAGGGTAAGGATGTGCAGGACATGGGGATGTAAGGCACTCTTTCTTTAGGTTGCATTAACATTTCCAGAACCTCATGACACTGCTTTCCCTACACCCCATTACTTTTTTTGGTGAACCTACCTAAGGCTGTGAATGACAATGGATGGAGAATTGTACTGATCCACACTTCACTAGTGTCAAGACTTTCCTGAAATTGTTGAAGTAACTGCAGGAGTCAGAGCTGCAAAATTTTGCTCACTGCTTCGTAATTATTCTATATCCAGGTCTGTTAGCACAATTCACGTGTATACACCAGTGACTTTAGTCATTTTCCTTTTATAGCCTCGATGTATTACTCTGAATATAGGTGAACTGACTCAGATGGGTTATTACCGCTTCACCTCCTTGCAATTAAAAACTTTAGTTCCATTGTGACTTTGTTGTTGCTGCTTTATGACCACAAGGACTTCCTGGGTCATTCAAGATAGTTTCGTATCACTGAAAGCCACCATAGCATACAAGACCTTCTCTTAAAATATAAACCTTTATCTAAAGACTTCCTAAGCTCCATCTAAAGATTTTGCTTTGTTTATTTTCACCCATAGTACTGTTTCTGGAAGCGTGTGCTGGAAATTCATTGCTCTGTCAGTCATAAATCTTCCTCTTATCTCAGTCTGGGTGAGGTAACTGCTAGTTCCTGTATCAATACAGTCCACATCACTAAAACAGATCTTAAAAGTCTCCTGAACTTACCTCCTTCTGGCATGTCTAGAGAAAAATCATAGACCTAAATAGTTATTTAGTTATGCCAATAATCTTTACCTATCAATTCTTTAATTTCTTGCAACAAGTAAACTTTCCATTTCTATTTTCCTGATCAGCTCAGTTACCTTTTTCTGGTTTTAATTAGGAAGCATATGCAGTATTTTAGAGGAAATAGATGTTTTGTATGTCACTTGTATTGACAAATATACTTCTCTACTTCTGCTGGAAATACTATAGTACCTTAGCCCTAAGAGACATATCAGTCCTACTGAGGGTCACTGCATGTTGCAGGTTCAGATCATGTTTGGTACAGTTTACCAGCATGTCAGCACCTAAAGAAGTGAGAGCTGACCTTCACTGACCACTGGCTTTCGTTCCTGCTCTATGTATCCCTTCCCTTTTGCCAGCACTATGTGATTCTATAGCAAAACAGATTGAGAAATGTATTCCATTTTTCTTTTGGCTGTTTTTCCCACAGTTCCTGTACTAATACCCATTTTTTTCAATTTAACTAATCCTTTTTGACTCAGCATGACACAAACACATCACTGAAGTCCTGACAGATAACCTCCACTGCATTTTGTCTACAAAATCTGCAACCACAATACGTGCCTTACACATCAGTAAGAAACTTTTGGAATGCATGGCCAAATTCAAGTGGAACGACGCTGCTTAAAGTGACTTTTCCTCACGCAGAGTGAGATGGAACAAGCCCTAGAAAACAGGTCAGCTAACAGGTCCAGTGTTCGTGAGCCCAAGCGATTAAAACAAGAAATAAGCCACTGTGTGAAACAGGAGGAATAGATGGCATGAAACTAAATATAAAGACTGTAATGGGGACCCTGCATCAAATGATAGGATGTCTCAAGGAAAAGGAAGAGGAAGCGGAGTCAAGATGGTATATAAAGAGAATGAGAGGAAGACAAAAAAACCCCAAACCAAACAAAACCAAAGTACAATGGGGGAATGGAGAAACAGCAGAGGAAGGGGAAAAAAGGAAAATGCATGAAGACAAAGATTTGTTCAGCTATGACATTTCCATTACATTCCCAAAGCAGTACACTGAAAGGGTTACCTCCCCACCCTATTCAGAGCTGTACAAAGGTCAGAAGTTGTCCTGTGCCTGGACTTGTCTTTTTAACAGGTGTCATGCTTGAAGTGCAGATCAAATAAAATATAGCACAACACCAGTTATAAATAAGGCCTTCTATTCCCAGTATTAATAAAATTTGCGGGTACTATTTATTTTAAAAATATGCTTATAATTTTAAAGGCACCCCACATAGCACATAATGGGACACTGCAAATTGGTTATATAATAAGTAAGTAGAAGAAAGAACAATATAAACAGTGGTTTGCAGCCTTGACCCTATGGTGTTTCCTGCCACAATGAAAGTAAAAACACATGTTCCCTGACAACCATCAAGCACTTTGTCACTGCTGTTGGACATTTTGCTGCCTTAGGGCTTGTCTACATGCAAAGCTACGTTGGTTTAGCTGGGTTTAATTTGCTGCAAAGGGCTGTGTGTATTCTTATTTTGACTTAAATCAGACTTACTTCAGTTTAGCTCAACAAATTAAAGGTCAGATAAAGCCCAAGTAACTCAGTTGATTAGGACAATCATGGTTGTAATCAATTGCTTAGAATTATAGCACTGCCTGCCCCACAAAAGCTCGCTTTCTAGTAGCTTATCTTGATGAAGTTTTGCTTGATTCCTCACATTGTTTTAATTGACTTAAATTGTGCCTGAATGGACCTTAGGATCTGGTGTCACATGAGTTCATGTAACTCATTCTGCTGATGAATGCAGAATATAATATGCAGTGGGAAAGTGCTGGTTATTTTTTTCTTTTTCTACATTGCACTGAAACAAGCACTTGTCAGCATACAGATGAAGACAGAATTGGCTGCCTCCGTCCTGTGTGGGCACAGGGCATTCCAAACTAAACAAGCACATCGCGCAAACGTTGAGAGACACACAGCATTTCCTTAATTCAAAGCCTGCGAGAACAACTTCGCGTTAGTCTTCCTGGGTGAAGCACCTGGTAAGAATACTGGTAAGAATACTTAAGACTGTTGCGCAAACACAGGGAAATCTTATCTGCCTAGGGAAATGTAATGGAAATGAAGAATTAAATGAATGGAAAACTAGCCATCATTATTCCAGAGAAGAATGTCCACGGAAGGAGTTATACCGGTATAGCAGTAGGACAATGATAGCACTGTAGTAACATCAGTATATTTCCTAAGTCTTGTTAGGGAGAACAGAACTTCTCTTAGATTTAGAAAGGCTTGTCAGCATCCTCCTTAGCAAGTAAATACTCCAAGTACAAGTAAATACTCTACAACACAAGAATCATTTTGCTATTTTCTGCAATTTTAGGCCAAGGCAAATCAGGCAAACCTAGGGTAATTTCACCCAATTGTTCATCTGTCATAGAAAGCAAATTATTAATTACTATTTCTAGCTTTGTTGGGCAGAAAGGCTCTGCTAGGTCACCCCACCACCTGAAACCTCAGTTACACTATAAGCAACACAACCATACTGCTAGCACCGACATCAGCATTATGTTTAGACTGACAAGGTGCTGTTAACAATGTATGCCATATATTGAACATGTAAATCAAAAACTAATTTCCAAATTATGGTAAGTTGTTGGGGTTTTTTTCTATGTCATTAAAGAAAAGCGTGTATTTCACAAGATAAATAAAACCCACCAAACTGTTAAAATTTTGTGAGAGCATATTCCTCATTTAACCTTCCAAAGCTAACCTGTCTTTATGTCGAGTTAAATTAACAGGCTGCCATACAGAAAGACTGAAGGTTACCTATATTTAGGACCTATCAACCTCTGTTAGCTTTTCCACTGGCATGAACTGCGACCCAGTTTGTTTTAATTAGGAAGATGAACAGGAAAGGGCTCTGCTCTTCCCACAGGCAACTACACTTCTTTGAACCTCTTCCCTCACTGCCTTCCTCAAGCAAGAAATCCCTTCACACAGCTGCAATGAAATCACTTGCTTACACCGAGGTACAACTCTTGGCATCGTGAGACCTTTTCTGGCAAGTCTTTAGCTGTCACCTCCACCCGCTTCGTACTTCTGACTCCTGCATGGGTTCCCTGCTCTGCCCTCATCGTGAAGGCCACTAAACGCACTTTGCCCTTATTTCGCACACAGTCGCTGATCGGACCGGCTGGGCGCCTGCAGGAACAGAAGGCCGCGGCCAGGCAGGACGAGGGGCCCAGCAGAGGCGGCAGGGCTCATTCCCCCTTTGTGCCTCCGGCACCTGACAGGAGCCCCCCGCTCTCTTCCCCAGGGCCACGCTGGTGCCCTGAAGAGCTGAGAACGACAGGCAACCACGTCAGGGCCGAGCCCTGAC
>VWZY01004962.1:86538-119503 GCA_013399075.1 Chloroceryle aenea | reverse complement strand
CCGGGGGTCGGTCTTTCCCCGCGGGGCACGGGGCGGCGGGGGACCCGGGATGCGGGGCCGCGCGTCTGCTCTTCCTTTCCCGGTGTGAAAGCCGGATGGGAACCGTGGGAGCGCGGAGTGATTCACTGACATGTGGGGGGGGTAACCTCAGAAGCAATTACACTTTTATGATTCAGCTCTTTTCTTTTTTTTTCCTTTGGTGTGTGTCCGCACGCCCACTCCTCGTCTCCAGCCAGGGACGGCAGAGTTGAGCTACCTGCTGCTCGCACCTTCCAGTCAGGCGAGGTAATCCAGCAGATGGGCTTGGGAGAGGGGGAGACCTGCCTGCATGAACGCTAGAACACATCTTTTGGGGGGAAAAAAGGAAAAAAAAAGAATAAAAATCTGGACTTGTTTTGAGTTGTTAGCTGGTTTTATTTCCTTCTCAAAACCTGATTCTACTTCAACGTTGCCATGTGTGTTACAACGTTAATGTGATTTACCATAATTCTACCTAATGCATCACCCAAAAAGAGAAAAAAAGGCTAAACTGGGCACAAGCATATCTGAATTTATCTCAGGTGGTGCTCTTCTCGAGACTTAGCAGCTTCCATCCACGCTGCAACTGGACTTCACATCCTAAGTGCATACCTTTTTTGTAGTTGTGAAGTGTGCTGTCAGTTTTGTGTACACTTTGCAATGATTATACTCCTGACGGGTGGCTGCAGTGGCTTCTGCATTAAATACATCGTTACCACTTTAGCAAGGAGACAACACATGCCAGCAACTCTGGACTAGCAAAGAGAAACGTTCCTCAGAAGTTTGAAACGTTGTATTTCCAACTGTTCAGCTTGTTTTGGTTCAAGGAACAAAGAACCATTTTTACGTGTTAGATTTCTGTCTGTTTATATTACTAGCTCTGTCATTTGGTTTGTGCTTACACAATTATAACATGCATTTGATGTCAGCTAGTGAGAAGAAGACGTGAGCAGGTACTTGTGTACTTCAGAGACCTCAAATGCTGTAAGACCCAGCTGTGTTTCATAGAGGGAATGAATGAAAGGATTATATATGCCCAACGAATCCAAATGCAAAGTCTCTACAAGTAAAAAGTTAGACATTTTCTCAAGAATTTATGGAAAATGTCACTGTGCAAGAGATACAGAAACTTCACCCTCCTGTGCTGTTAGTAGATGATGAAATGTGGACCAAAGATGTGATGTGAACCAGTGCTGGTTTCACCACTGTTCATGTACTCTCTCTGGAAAGGCTGGGACTTGTAAATCTACAAGAAAATCATCTCTTCAGCTCTTGCTCTTGACCTCCGTTTCCCTCGGACACTGGACCAGGTGCAGTATCACCATATCTCTTTTCTATTCATATTTTCATGCTGTAAGATGCTTCTCAGATACCTTTTGTCCTTCAAGAAGTGCTGGCATTTAAAATAAATCCTCAGGTGATTTTTTTTTTTTCTCTCAAACAGCACATCACCACCACCTACCCTCCTGCAAAAATAAAAAAAGATCCTAGGCAAGTGACAGTAAGAACCAGTGTGGTTTTGGGGACAGAGTGAATAGTTTGGAGGATTAATTTCAGTACTGCTAGCAGGTGAGAAGCATCTCTGAGGTAGACTTACCCTTGCATATGCACTGCATGCAAAACTCACATTGCCACTGAACCATGGGTTTGTTTTCACACATGACCCGTAAGTTGTATGTAGGAAAAAGTGACAATTAATTTAAATGATTGTGGGCAACGTGTTTTGTGGCAGATTGCTGTGGATTATAGTGCAACAAGGACTACACATCCTACTGACAGGCATTTGGGAGACACGTCTTGCAAGCAGATGACATTCAGTTTGTTTCTCATCTGCATTGCCTCAATTCTTCCAAAATTCTATCAGTGCATTCTTAAAGAGGGGCAGTGCCCACTCCTTTTCCTACTTACAACATTTTTATACTCAAGACCATCGACTGAAGGAATTTACTCCTCATCTGTGAAAGAAAGAAGCAAGTAAGGCCCAGAGACTCTTCAAATTTCAGTCATCTGCACATCTCTAGAGGGTCACCCAATGTCAGGACCCATATTCCAGGCTTTAAAAGTCAACACTGATACTGCTACTTCCCAGTAAAACAAACATTTTAATGCATTAATTATGAAAGTGGTTGCTTCTGAGGTTACAGCAAGAATCAGTAATTATCCTCATGAGGGAGATCCTCCCTTTTAATTTATTTAAAGTCATGGAGTACTTTTATTTGAAAGTTGTCATGTTAGCAGTATTATAACAGTTTCCCTTCCAACCTACATCTTTCAGTTCATAGTATGAAAAGTCATTCATTTGCTGCAATAAGCAAGGCAGTGGGTGGATTAATCTCTAAGTGTATCTTTTGTAAATTTAATGCATTAAAGGGAAGGGTGGATTTTTTTTAGTTCTCTACTTTGAACAGGAACTTTTCTATGTTCCACATTCATTTCTACTTTGACTTTGGCTAGAATTTGTGACACTTATCTATCTCGTGCAATAGGGAGATGTGTGAAACATCCTTAATTTGGAAGACAAATTAAATTAAAGGTTGAAAGGATCCCCACTAGAGGTGAAGAGCTGTAGTTAAGCCCAGGCAATTACAGTGAGAATAATCCACATGGTAAGTTTTTCTTTTTCTGAGGCTTAATGGGACTAGTACTGTGAATCAGTTATCTTACATAGCTTACCTCACACACTATAACAAACTAAAAAAATAGCCCAAAGCTGTTATCCCCTTAAGTCTCATTAAGACATAAATCTCCAATCCATCATTTGTTCATACTGAATTGTTCATACTCATCTTTTTTTTTTTGTTTTCAGTGTAATCGTGTGAATTTGGTCTCCCTAAGCAGTCAATAAGGATATTAAGAGTTCCTTGGTGACAACATATGATAGAATCACAGAATATTCATGGCTGGAAAAGACCTCCTAGATCACCGAGTCCAACCATACCCATATCAAAAAAACACCTAAAAAGCCCCCACCTAAACACCTAAATACACTGATCAAACACGGCTTCAAAAACAACACCCTTGAGCATGTCCTGAAGCACCAGGTCTACCTGCTTCTTAAATACCTCCCAGGATGGTGACTCAACCACCTCCCTGGGCAGGCTGGTCCAGTGCCTCACCACTCTTTCTGTATTTATTAACCAATAAATAAGAAATTTCAAACTATATCTAGGTTTCTCAATTAATGGCTTGTTTCTGCCCCTAAAAGTACAAAATCTGAGATCTTTATTCATGAGAAAGTGCTTAAGGAGTCAAAAGACCTAAATAATGTCTAAATATTGAATCACAAGCCTGTTACATGTAATCCGGAGGTACAAGCTAGTAACCAAAATTCAGTCATAAAAGATCTGAATCATCCCAGTGTTTTCCAGCAAGAAATGGAGTTAATGGCATAGATATTTCTATAATACACTTCTAGAGCACACAAAAAGGCCTTGTATGCTTTACTGTGTCTTCCCTTGAACTGAGACAGTAAAATTATTCTTAGAAAGGAATGATGGCACAAACTTCTGACTCTATCACTGCCTCCAATTGTCTGTCTCTTCAAACAAATACCACCTGTCCTCACCATCAGAGGTCTAGAAGATAAATCTTGACCTCCTTTTCTTATCCCATGCTGTATTGATAGATCAGATCCTAGCCACTTATGCCAGCATCCATTAGCCAGCTGCCAAGGTGTTTAACAAGTAATTTTTTTTTCCCTTTTGTTCATTGCATACTAGTGCTGCTGGAATCTCACCCTAAGTAGTAGAAGAGATACTTCACTGGTCTCCTTATAATACCAGTATGAAGCTTCTTTCTGTATTGAAAGCATCTTATGCTACTGCAGCACTGAAACCACTGACTCTGAGGCTGACCAGTTCAGTTCCTGGTACTCATCTGCTACACATCGTCTTGACTCAGCTGGAAGCTTTTCATGGCAGGTAGCATGTTTTTGGTTTGCATCTGAGGAATTAGTAAGATCCTGCTCAGCAGAATTATGGTGCAAATATTTGGTAACAGCAATGTAAGCTAAGAAACACAGGGCCAAGAAAATGTCAGTATCATATGAAAGGATCCTGGCATGTGTCACTATTTATCTTAACAATATCTAAACAGCATGGAATAGTATGTAATTTACCATGTATTGGCTTGAGATTTACCTTGAGCAGTTTCTGAAGCTAGTCAGTGTACAGATAGAAAAATGCTTCCAAACAACTGGCAAGCTGTTAAAAATACTTAAATGCTGATTTAACTTAATCCTTTTGTACTTTCCTACAGTCTAACTTTTTTAAAAGGAATAGTTACTTAGCTCTCTAAGTATAACAGACATGCATATATATTAAAAATAAACATTTGAAAATCATGTGTTGGTAGTTTCTGTAAACAGAAAGTCAACTTTTTCTCTCTGCTCAGCATTGAGCTTTTTGTATATAAAGAATTTGCTGGAATATCTCTTCTCTTGTTAACGACCAAAGTATGAAACAAGTGTTTGACTTCAGTAGGTTTTAATGTGTCTTGAAGTAGTATAAGAAATCAGGCTTTCTTAAATGTGTTCCATTGTCATAATAAAATTTTGTTATGCCTTTATTTGAAATGTTTGTCTGAAGAAAGTGTTATTATATATTACAAATCCCTGGATATGTTGGAATGTATCATGTTGGTGTCTAATAAAATCCATAGAAATCCTCACCTAGAAATGGAACTGTTATTTGTGATGTACATATAGGTGAAGAAACTTTGAACAGTATGAACTGGAACTCTTGTTTAATGCATAGGATAGTGAAGAAAAAAATCTTCCACAAAGGTACAGTTTTTTCTTTCCAGTTTATTATTTAAGTCAGTGCAGTTTGAGAGCTTTGACGTATATCTGGTAGACTTTTGACTTGCTATCTTTAAATAACAGCATCATCTTGAAAGGAAGATAGAGAGAAAGCAGAAGCCCTCAATAAAGTACTAGTGGAATTATTTTTTTTTAATTAACAAATATAGAGATAATGTAATGTTTTCTCCAATTATGGAATCATATGCAGCAGACACCTTCTCTTCTCTGCATGTAAAGTTTCCTGATACTGCATCATGAACCAAAACCCACAGCTCTTCTGTTTGGGCTGTTTCAAGACAAGTAGGCAGGATGCTGGGACCACAGGTAGCATATTTCCTTGTTTGCATAAGGACTCATCTCTGCATTTTGAATGGCAGCAGTAGTGCCAGCAAAAGAGAAGATGGCTTACAGGACTGCCATCTTTTCATCATATATTTCCAGGGAAATAATAAAAAGCAACATACTATGTGATACAGCATTCTAGTTTCATAACAAGCTTCCCATGCAAGAGTTGTCACGAGCAGCAGTCACACTACCTCCTTATAAAATTCCACTGGGGACTTACAGGAAATTAGGAGTAAGTGAAGCAGAACTATCTTCTAGAGAAGTATTGTTGCTCTTCTGAATGGAAATCTAAATAATGGAGAAAATATAATTTCTTTATGATGTTGAATGGTGTCACTAAGCTATTTTATGTGTCACATTGTAATGATCTGTGATCATTTCAGTTGTGGTAATAGTGAGTTCAGACTTCATACCATTCCATGCTATTTTAAATTCTTCTCACTATCACTGTGGGGGAAAAAAAAGTTATGAAGCACTAAGAAAAGTGAATAGATGACTCTCATTTGAATAGGTATATCTCTATCAAAACACATAATTAAAGAAGTATCAATTATTCCTTCTGTTGCCTACTTACATAGAAAAAAAGCCATGTCTATATAATAAATTCAATCTTTTTACATAGAACATGTCATTATTTGCCTACAAGTGCTACCAATGAGCTTCCTAAATGTTTTTATTTCTAGACAAAAAAAAGGAAACAAGAACTGAACAATAAGTTGCTTTGTTGAGAAAGCATGAGGTTGCTAAACACCTCCTGTGACGTGATCAGTTATGCAAGTTTTGCTAAATGTGATTTTTACAAAGTGACAAGTGCCTTAAATAAAGTGCAACTTTCCCTTAGTCAGCATTTTCTCCACCATAATCACATGCCATTATTACCTATCCTTTGATTAAAGAACTAGATCTTAATGTTTAAATTATAGGAAATACTTTAGAAAAAATATTGATGTTCCAAGGAAAATAGCTAAAACATCTTCAGCATAGAAAACTGGCACAAAATCATCTTTATAGATTCTCACTATGCTTAAAGATTGTCAGATAACAGTGGAGTGCTGCAACACATTCTAGAGGCTAAAAGTGCATTTCCATTCGTTTTATTTTGATGTCATAAGGGTCTTCCTGTGTGATGTGATAATGCAAGTGCCCCAAATAACTGAGTCCCACTAAGAGTCCAGACAGAAGTTGGCTTTTCTTTAGTTTAAGAAAGTGCACAAAATCTTAAGCATCAGGTCTTCATGCAAATGTACTGTAAAATGTCAGTCACCATTTCCAAGCTTTATGAAAAATAGATTTAGATCTGTTCTGTTGCTTTTTCTGCCTGTTTCTGAAAGGCAAATTGCTGAATAATTCTGTAACAAAGACTACCAAATGTGGCAATTAAAGCAGACTAATTGATGGCATCAGGAAATTAACATTTACTATGAGAACAGTTATGAAAATGGTATTTAAGCCTAATCTAACATTTTGGGTACAACACAACATCAATCTATAGGCTATGTCACCTGGTATTTCAGGAACATAACCCTGTATAAAAGATAAATCCCTGTAGATTCTGTCTCAGCAGTCTTCTCATTGTCCAGTTTTAGCCACCACTCGCTCCCTGTTTCTTCAATTCCCATGAAGATTTAAGAAGGGAGTGACAGTTTACTGCTGAAATCCTGAGGAGAGTTTTGGAGACAAGGGATTGATCTGGTTTTGGTTTTTACATTTCAGTGGTGCTAGAAGCTACAGTAAAGGGCCAGTGAGCAATGTTCTTTGATAAAACCAAGGGAATAGAGTAAGAGTAGATATGGTAGAATTAGGGAAATGATCCCATTTCTGTTGAAATCAATAGCAAAACTCGCTTTCAATTCAGTACCCCAAATATTTCCCTTACTAAAGCTTACTGTGGCTTGAACTCCATCGAGATGCACAGTGTTCTGCCACTATAAAATAAAACATTTCAACACATATTTAACTTTAATCATGCATAATGCAACTGAAAACCTCATATATTGCTGTTAGACAATCTTCTCAGTGTCTTGCTAAACTGACTCAGGGTCTTCTTGCTATAAAAATAATGATTGGTTTCTTAATTTGTACTAGAGTTTTACTAAAATATCAGTATTAGATAAAACTTACCATTTTGTAATTTTCAGAGTTCAGTTTTGCTCAGAAGTCTCCAAATATTCTGCTTGTCCTCTTCAGAAGGTGCTCTAAAACAGTGGAGTAATATCCTAAGCCCTGGAGGAAAGATGACAGAGTGACTTCAAGCCATTTTTTATTTGGATCTGCATGACAGATATTTCTGTACTCATATGTCCCATCAGCACATGCTTGGTAATATGTTGCAATATCTTTTTTTTTTTTCCCCCAGCTCCTTTGAAAATGTTTTGTTCCTTTTTTTCTGGTATGGAACTTGTATTTACAAATAATGGGGTTTTAATATGTCCACATATGCATACATGTGCACATGCATACCTATATATACAAATACTATCATTATTGCTTGAAAAAAGAATGCACTGCTTTCAGGTTTCCCTCCTTCCACAGAAATTTTGCAGTGCTTAGGGATGTAGGTTTTCCCATGAGAATCAAGACGTACTGGGAGCTACATTACTTTTAGAGGACTGGATAGTAAAGCAAATATATCCTAGCTAAAAAATTAAATGGAAAGAAAACCTTGACATTTTTAGCTCATTGTAAAAATGGATTCTACTGTTTCATCATTTTTGTAGTCATGAATGAGAAGCCCATAAATAACACTTTCATTTCTGAACCAGTAACCCAGAACACTACTGATTTTCAGCATAGTTTAGATCACAAATCATCTTAGCAAAGACTGTGGAGGTAGCATCTATTGCAAAATATAAAAAAGGAGAAACTGGGGGATAGGGCAAACCCCTGTAAAAGATACCATTGAAGGATTTTATTCATGTTTTTATTAATGCTTACTGCAGGGGTGTTGGACTAGATGACCTTTAGAAGTTCCTTCCAGCCCAAAGCATTCTATGATTTTTAATGGTCTCTGTTCTGCTTAAAGAATTATAAATGCCTGTTAGGGATAATTTAGATACAGACATGTAATCTGTTGCCTATTTGCAGTAAATTATTGGCATAAAATGCTTAAGAAGGCAAGAAAAACAACAGAGGACATTATTGTTTTAAATAACCATTATTAATCATTATGTAACAATCATCTAAATCTACCATTCAGTGTATTATAGCACAGTATTGTCTCTGATCTCATTTATGAATGGGTTATAGCTGAATAGTTATTTATGAATGTTAGATTTGCTTAAATAGTAATTAACAGAGAAGCTTGATAAAGTGGAGCCTGTTATTCATTATTTGCATAAGTCTCCCAGGATTTATTATATCAAAATCCTAAGCACAGTGAAATTATTTTCAGAGAAGTATTGATACATTTACTGAAGTGCTAAAGATAGAGAGGGATCATGTAAAAACATTAACCTGATAATAGCAGAAAAATACTTCAGAAGAACTTTCTTTTAAAGGTATTTTTAAGCAATTTTCCAAACATTTTTAAGTTAAAGGAGATACTCTGGAACAAAATGCTCTGCAGAATGAGCTTGACTACCTTAGCATATTGCTAATTACTTCAGCACATCTGCAGATGAGCACACAGCAGGCTGGCTGGAGCCTCCATTGATGAAGTTTGCCAAAATATCAATTCATTCTTTGTGCTGAAATGAAGAACAAGGAACTTTGACAGCGTCTGCTTGTTTATTAGACTGTCTCTTCTGAAAGTATCTTTTTTTATTCACAGCTTGACCAAAGCTGGATAACATCTTCCTCAGGAGAGCTGTTCTGTTATGGTTATTTATACATAACTAGACAGTTGGTTTTGTACACATCTTCACTCAAATTCTCCTTGCCTTACAGGGGAATTTAGTGCACTGGATGGCAGAAGGAGGTACTGCCTAGTACTTACTTTTGTTTTATCTGTCAGTGAAAGCCATCATGTGGATGCACAGGGTTGCAGATGACACCAAGCTGAGTCGTGTGACATGGATACACCTGATAGACAGGATGTCATCCAGAGGGACCTGGACAAGCTGGAGAAGTGTCCCAGGTGAACCTCATGAAGTTCAGCAAGACCAAGTGCAGTCTTTTGCACCTGGGTTGGAACAATCCTCATTATCAATACAGGTTGGGGGATGAGGTGATAGAGAGCAGCCCTGTGGAAAAAGACTTGCAGGTTCTGGTGGGCAGGAAACTGAATATGAGCCAACAATATGCACTTGCAGCCCCAATGGCCAATCACTTCCTGGGCTGCATCAAAAGAAGTGTGGCCAGCAGATCAAGAGAGGGGATTCTACCTCTCTACTCTTCTCTGGTCAGACCTCCCCTGGCATACTGCGTCCAGCTCTGGAGCCCTCAGCACAGGAAGGACATGGACCTGATAGAGCAGGNACAGGAAGGACATGGACCGGATGGAGCAGGTGTGGAGGACAGCCATGAAAATTATAGGATGGCTGGAGCACCTCTCCTACAAGAACAGGCTGAGGGAGTTGGGGTTGTTCATCCTGGAGAAGAGAAGACTCTGTGCAGACCTTATAGCGCCCTTCCGGTACCCGAAGGGATCCTACCAGAAAGCTGTGGAAGGACTGTTTACAAGGGCATCTAGTGACAGGATGAGAGAAGNGATGACACCAAGCTGAGTCGTGTGACATGGATACACCTGATAGACAGGATGTCATCCAGAGGGACCTGGACAAGCTGGAGAAGTGTCCCAGGTGAACCTCATGAAGTTCAGCAAGATCAAGTGCAGTCTTTTGCACCTGGGTTGGAACAATCCTCATTATCAATACAGGTTGGGGGATGAGGTGATAGAGAGCAGCCCTGTGGAAAAAGACTTGCTGGTTCTGGTGGGCAGGAAACTGNCCCTGCTTACTGCAGGAGGGTTTGACTAGGTGACTTTTAGAGGTCCCTTGCAATCTAAGGCATTCTATGAATCTATGATTCTAATTAAATTCTCTTTCTGGTATTTTCTCCATCCCAAGAAAGCTACTGACGTTAACCTTGATCTCCCAGTTGCATTCCAGCAGGGGTATTTATCTTTTTCTCTGTTTTATTTATTTTAATTCCCTCCACAGTTTCCAATTGTCACAGTACTTCTGTTGTCACCAGAGCTGCTAAATAGCATGGGTGTACACTGCTGACTGAAACCCGAGAGCCTCCGTTTTTCATTTAGCCCTCAGCTATGTTTCAGCTCTGCAGTTTATTCACCATGGGATCTGAAACATTTAACTATTCCCATAGAGCTTCTTCCATTGAGGGAAGATTAAAGCTATATATTTAGGAGGAAAACAGGAAAAATACTTCAGATTAGCAATAATTTTGTTACTAACTTTGCTGGTAACCAATTTAATTCAACTAAAATCCCCTTAGCTGTGATGGGATGCCTTTGAAAGCACTTGACAATGCCAGCTGTGCTGTCCAAGCACGTTTCATACTGTTTCCTAATTCAGTGTCTTCCCTGTAAGTTTGGACCATAATCCTCTGAAGCCAAGGACTGGCAGGGATGGAAAAACATGGTAGAGTGTGATTTCATGAGTATGTTTTCATGTTTATTGCCGGGGTCTTTGTTTCCCTACCTTAGGACATCTTGTCTCATGACAGAGGAAGTAAAGTAGTTAGTAAACATAAAAACATTACAATAGCAATGGCATCAAGTGCAGCAGAATGACATCTACACTTAGTTGTTCAGAGTAACCATCCATTGCACACTAGGGTACAACAAGGGTTGTTGGAAGTTTGCCAGCGTAAGAAATATCACTGTTTATGAAGTGTTTTGAGAGTGCATCAGGTAAAAAATTACTTTGTAGATAGAGGAACTCATTTGTTTAAGGGCAGTGAGCCTCTCATGGCATTCTCAGTGCAAATTCTAGATAAGAAATGGTTGTGTAGTGTAGAAAAGGGCTTCATGGGAGCACACGCTCCACAGAAGAGTATCTCAACAGTCTGTACAGCTTGCCACAGACAATGGAAATTTGATGTGCCATGACACAAAGCTTTATTGAGTCTCTAACACCTGTACCATTCGGAAGTAAACCTGCTCTTACAACCTTACAATGTTTCTGATAAACTTTTGAAAAAATAACAAAGCTATTCTTTACAGATGTCTTTTTCAGGCCCATGATGTGTTGAAAGGGGATGTTAGACTGGCAAACTACCTACCTTTAGTCCTGTAATGATGCATATGATCTCTGCAGTTCTATGAATTCTGGAATAAGAAAAACCTTTTGGTGAATGAATTCTGGAAGACAGTAAATCACTGGACTTCTTTAAACAGCTCTGATTTGTGGACCTGTGGAGAAATCTGAAGTCTTACCTCCATAACATGAAAATAACTCACCAAGAGTCCAGTCTCAGTGCACATGTTCATTGAAAAGCTGTTGTGAAAAAAAGGTAGGGCATTAATTTAATCTTCATTTGTTGTTTTACAGAGAGTCTCCACATAGATAAATTTATTTGGATTTAGGACCACTATAGCATGCAGCTTAATGACCTGCTAAAGGAAGGATATTCTGACTTTGCTGTAGTGTGTCAACATGGATAGGTACTGCAGACACATCTTGATTGCAATGTCCCCATTCAGTGGTGTCCAGTGACAGGACCAGAAGCAATGGACACAAACTGAAACACAGGAAGGTCCCTCTGAACATCAGGAAACACTTTTATAGTGTGATGGTCAGGAGACACACCTGATGGCACAGGTTGCCCAGGCAGTTTGTGTAGTCTCCATTGTTGGAGATACTCAAAAGCCATTGTCTTGGGCAAATGGCTCTATGTGGCTTTGCTGGAGCAGGGGAGTTACACCAGATGATGTCCAGAGGTTGCTTCCAACCTCAAACTTTCTGTGATTCTATAGCTATGACTTTTACTCATTGCAGGAGCATTTATTGGATGGGAGAAGGATAGAACTAAGTTTTGTCCACATTACAGAACAAGGCTGATGCAAAAGCAAAGGAAAAACATTGGAGATGAATTGAACTTAATCTTGATCTGGTTTCCAACAGGCTGGCCTATGCATTTGTTGTATCAATTGAAGTGCAAGTACTCATAGGGGTTGCACCTAAAAGAACTGTATCAATATATAATGCATTTATGACACTGCAGCTGCAGCCACCTTACAAATACACCCTGATTTGCCTTCCCCTTGGTTTCTAAACTGTTTCTAATCTTCTGTTACATGTGCCCTTGTTGTTTTCTGAGCTTCCTTCAAAACCTGTACACCACTTTGACTGTGTGGTAGTCAGGTTTACTGCAGATGTGTGTACATAAGGATGGTTATGAAATACTGTCCAGCACTTTCCCCACCACTGATGATTTTGAAGGAACTTCAACAGGAAAATTCTAGATTCCATTAGATGTATATTGCAAAGATTTAAGTACAGCTTCCAACCCCATGACTTTTCATATAAACATACAGAGCCTAACACATCAAGTACCTTTATTTATACAACTCCTTTGACTTCAGAAATAATACTTGATTTGGAACACATTACCAGGATCACAACCTTATGTTTGAAGTACACGTCAGATATTAACATGTTTGCACTGTTAAATGCCTCATTTATTTCCTAGCCTCTCTACTCTCTTCTAAAGAAAGAACTGATAGTTTCCTTATGTGAATGTTTGAATGAATTACTCTGTTTTTCTTATCAGGCCTGTTAATACATTACCTATAACTGAATATCTCTCAAAATCAAATCTCACTTCAAATACTCTTGTCCAGTGGATTGGTTTTGATTGGTCTCTAAATCATGTAATTTAAACAAGGATTTGTCTTTCATTTGCTTTTTGACTGCTTTCTAATGAAACTGAAAGTCACTTGTATTTAACATTAAAAGATGAATAATAGATTTTCCAACCCTCAATACTTTGTAGAAGATTGTTGGTGTTTTTTAGTTTGTTTCTATTTTAAAGTTGAGTGATTGTAGAGACTTCTTTGAAAAACATCTTATAGGTCAAGGAGAAAAGACAAAGAAAGGAATAATGATATCATTATTTATGCTTATTGTGCAGTGGTAATCATTGATGTATATTTCAACTAATAGGAAGATAAATGGGTAAAGGAGACAGGAAATCTAATAGCAGAAGAAATAAGTTTATCATTGCCAAACAGATGTTTGCTGAAAGAAAAATAACTACTTTTCTTCAAATAGATGACATTTTGCAGAGCTACAGATTCAGAGCTCGAAAGCAGGTGTGAATGTGTTTAGTGTTTCTTAATCCAAATTGTTTATACTGTTTTAGAGCTGTGGCAGGCCTTTTGCAAGACAAATGACATGCTGTTATTCTGCTTTCACAGCAGCTGAGAGAGGATTCATTTCCTTGCTCCTCCCTTCTTCAAGGTAAAAGACCTTAGTACAGTTCCTGTCTAGTTTTCAGTGCCCTCTGAGTTCTGCTGCCTTGAAACACACTTAAGTTTGATGCCTGGTATGACAGGGAGTGGGCTGAGTATACCACTAACCCTGTCCCCATCCCTGTTACCCTTTCTGGAAAGGAAACATCAGCTCTATGGCTAACATAGTGATCTCTCAGAATATCAACTTCTGAGGTACAGAAGGCAAGGTGGTGTCTAAGTCCTGATGACTGAGAGAAGACTCAAGTAAGCTAGAGAAACTTCATGCCAGTGCAGCAGCAGTAACAAGACTTTCATACACTTCAGTGCAAGTATTATCAAAGCTCAAAATTTTGACTGATTCTCTAGTCCATGCTCGGGAAAAAAGGCTGCAAATAATATAAATTTTCCCCAATAAGAATAAATTGAACAAAGTAATAGATGTTTATATATCATACCCTAACATGTAAAGTTTATAAAAATAAACACACATATTTAGGGGTTACATTTTTTCTTTGCTCTGCTCGACTTCAGGAATTATGATTCTAGTTACTAGGCTGTGTTATACTTAATTTGAGTTAAAGTTACTAGAGTTTCTCTGAACACAGTATTTTCTGTTACTCCTATCCCTTGAAATATATACAAGCACTATAAAAGTACAAAATATGTTCCATTTCATTAGAAGCAGCAAAATCTACAATATATTACACATAATTTCTGCATCATAAGTTTTCTGCTTGCCAGAAGTCTAAAAGCATGTGTGGACCCCGATTGAACACAATGGTAATTTCTTCAGGGCTGATGCTGAGGTCCTAAACATCAAGTTCACAGCTCAAGCAGTTTGTGAATGGTAGCCAATCCCTGGGATTAAATACCAGGACTGGAATTTAGCTCAGGACTGCGCTGTTATCTGTCATCCACCATGCGTGTTCCTTTCCTAGGACAAAATGATGCCAAGGGTAAAAAAAACGACCCTGAACTACATGGCAAAGTTTCCTTAGAGAAACTCGTAAGAAAAAAAACACTCGATTTAGTAGGGTAGGGATTAGTCCTAAAGTTTGAAATATAAAGTAACTGATCTTGCAGTCTTTAATGAGGGGAAATTAGACAGACAAAGAAAAGGTTACCTGACTAAGTACTGCACAGTTGGGCTCCCCATGAGTTAGCAGCAGTGGCATTGCAAACACACATTAAGCAGAACTGTCTGAGAGCAGAGTGGCAGAGCAGAGATTATAGGATAATTACATTGATTTGTACCAGGAAAGAGCTTGCTTACAGAACATTTTAGTAAATCATCATTATCCATTCTGAATTTATGGCTGTCGATCGTAAGGTGCGTATGGAGGCATAAAGGGCCAATCAGTTCATCTGAATCTTAGAAGTTGAGAAGACTAAATTATTGCAGTCCATTTACCAATGTACTTTCATATCCATTTTCCCTGCTGAGAAGGTTTTAACCTAGTTTTTCCTCTAAAGAGAAGAAAAAAATCGGTCATTTACACTAAAACCATGAAATCAGAGAGGATCTTGCAGCCAGATAAGATCCATTTGCAGCCTCATACCCAACCAGGCAACTTCAGTTACAAGTTCACAGCATGAGTTTAGCTTGGAGAATGGTTAGTAACAGAGGTAAGCCTCCTCTCTGCTCACTGTGGCCTTCTGTTTGGCACTGTTTTTCCTGTACCTGCTTCTGCAGAGCACAGGCACTGACTGGATCTCCTGGGGTGCAATTTTAACTACAATTCTCCCATGGTTAGCACCAAATCATATTACATCTAAATCCTTTTAACAGCTGAAGATTACATTTTTTTCCCCTTTATTTGTTTTTGGGGCTTTTTTTTTTTCCCATTCTGAAGCTGTAATTCAGATTTCATCTTTATTAAAAGCTATGGTTAAACCTTTTTGTAGAAATTGCAGTTTTCTATTCTATTCTGGACCTTTACCACACCATAATACCTGTCAGCTACAGAGCATAGTCTAAAATTAATACATTGTGAAAGAATGGCGTATTAAAATAATTTTATTTCCTTTTATTAATGTTAGCTTTCTAAGAGGCTACTTTTCTACCTGTTTTCACATTCAGCTTGGCCAAAAAATACCTAAAGCACATGTGGAATATGGGGTAGATTTTTCAGAAAATTACTATCTGTGCTGCCACCTAGTGAGTTTATACAATCCCTGATTACAATTTTGTTCATAAAGTGATTTAACTCTTTTTTTTTTTGACAGGAGAAAAGGCTTTGTTTGAAGAACTGTTTCGATAAAATAAGAGGCTAGAAAATTATAAAATGTGTTACAATTTTATTTAAAATCTGGTTTAAAATACCCAGATACACTTATTGTAAAATGCTAGGGCTTTCAGCTTGGATACTGTTGTTCAACATTAAGTATCCTTTTCTTGTAGGATCATCCTACAGAATTCCAACAAATCATAATCATAGAGTCTAAGGCAGCGGCCACAGATGTGTAAACATCTGTTTTCAATCATTGTGTTCTCTCTAATGTTTAAAACATCACTGATTTACCAGCGGCCCTGGGTTTGTTCCTATGGAACTAAAATCAATGTGCTTGCCATTTACTTTAATTGAACGGGGTTCTTCTGTAGCTGCAAGACTTAATCTGTATGTTTGCCAAACTGTTTTTAACAGAAATCATCTGCCCAACAAGCGTATCAGCCCCTGTTTGTAAACACTTCTTGAAGCAAGATAGACTGCTAGGTTTTCAAAGCAAATCTTACGTTCAGCAGATTTATTTATTTATTGTCTGCTGTGGATCTTCAAGCAGGAAAATGCTGAGTAAAATGATCACTAATGGGTAACAATAGCAGCTGATCCACAGTGAAATCATTTCTTCCTGACAGTAATTAGCATTCCATAAGGAAATCCATGGCATAACCTCTTGTCATTTAACATTTAGAGTCTTTACTAGATAAGTGAATAAGTACCTAGCACCTGTGCAATTTTAATGCCCTGTGGCTCATAATAAAGGCATTTCATATTGGAGACACACACGTAATCTGTAAGTATTGTAAGGCTGATTTTAAACCTGACTGCATTAAGTTAGTACTCAGGAACAGGGGAGGGTAAGCCAACCTGAGATTTAACAGTCTGAAGCCTGCATAAGATTGGAGTTTATAGGAAATGCAGATTGAGGTAAGCTGATCCAATACTTTTCAACTGATGCCTTTTGTTTCCTAAATATCCCTTCACAATAAATAAACTACTTAATTAAATATATTGTTTCCTACATAAATTATCACCATACTAATCTAAGTGCTTCTAAACCAGAGATGTTTGCTTCTTAGGACTGTGTTACACACAGCTAGCCCTACTGGACTGAACTCAGGGTGGTTAAAACATTCTGTTAGGGCCAGATTTTTAGGGAAACAGGCTATTTTGGGTGCTGAAGTTTCTGAATGTTTGACTGTCAGCAGTGATAACATGAGTTAGGTGAAATGGTTACCATTGCTTTGGCTTGACCAGAGCAGTCAGGCCACTCAGTCATAAAGTCATCAGCTGCAAAAGCATTTGTTCAGGGCTGCCAAATCTAACAGCCCAACAGAAGCGAGGCTGCCACACCAATGTATGCCCCCCGTCCTGACCAGTAGTACGTGCAGGCAGAGGCACGTGTTCCCAATAGATGCACACACATGTACACAACATGCATATATACACAAATGCACCGTCAGCCACAGAGATTGACACAGAAATCACAGAATTCACACAAGCACCCATGGCCTCATCCTGTTCCCCTCTCTGGCTGATCCAGATGTCAGTCTACCAGTGGGAAATAACGTATGTGTGTATGCAGAGGGGACCCTCCAATAGTTGGGCACAGACACAGTCCACCCAGGCCCTGATGCTCAGTCTCCCCAGCTGCTGGCACCTGAGCATGGGACCCCCTTACACACCCCAACACACACACAGAGATGACTGCCCCAATAACTGAGCTTAGCTAGTGAGTCATGCATGCAGATCATTGCTCTCCCTGTTTGTCTCATGCACTCAGACAGAGACAACCACAGGCCACTGCTGCTTGCAAGCCACTTGCCCCACTGTCACCCAGGCACATGGAGCTGTGACCTGTGGTCCCACTCCAGCTGCTGGGCCCCCAGACTTGGAGCCCCATATACACACATGCACAGGTAAATAATCAGAAATAGAGCTGAATGAGAAGCCAGTTCAGGCTGCTCTGATGAGATGCAGGGCACGGGCAGACAGCACACTTCTATCTCACTAACCCTGACGAGCATTGCATTTTCTGGATCATAGGTAAAATGGAAGATCTTGAGCACTTGTAGTCTTTGAAGTACTTTGCAGTTCATTCTTCATAAGAGTTGTTACTAATAATATCCTAGAATGTATCCTAACAAAGGTTTCAACTGGTAGAGTTATTTTTCATCTTATATCTGTTGAAAAGTAGCTGTGGTATTAAGACATATTGAAGAACGGCGCTTATGAACAAAAGCTGCTCATTTCTATTCAAGGTAGCTAAAAACAGGAATAGGAGAATGAACAATTTGTCGGCCATTTTTCAAACATTTTAGAACCTTTAGTAGATAATGTAATCTCTTCCAGACCTGCCACTTTCCAACAGGCAATTAACTGCTTTTATTTCTGGCAAATTAGTAGCAGAATGCAGTATGTAATCGTAAGTGCACGGCATCCTAAATTACATGACATCCTATGAACCAAAGACATGGTTTATAGTAATCCCATACAGTATAACATTCATTTCCAACTTTAGAGAGACTTCAGAACTACTTTTGTACTTCATTCAAAAAGCTATTAATTAGCAGCAATAGCCAAGCAGGAAGCTTAAGCTATGTCACATTCACTGATATCTCAACTGACTATGACATGTTCCTGCTTTCTTTCTATGCAAGCAATCATGACCTTTGGCAGGTGTGATATATTTCAAAGCTAACACTCTAAGGCAGATAGCACAAGGGAGTAGCAGAAGGGTCCATGGCACACACTGGTTCTGCATGGCATGCAATACAAGCTGTACTGGTGTCATCATAGATGCCAGGTGACACACAGAGTCCCAGCTTTGTGGTCGAGGAATGCCCTAATAAACCCCACACCTTTTCTGGCAACAGTCCATGTGTTCCCATAAGAATTAATGCCACTGATCTATCTGTTATCACTACTGAGGTAGCTGTGGCCAAACCCAACCGGGCACTGTGGGCAGTGCTGGGGTGGAGGGACTGGGTGGTCTGATTATGGGCATGGTTATGCCTTGTTCCTGGTCCCATACTGTAAAGGCCGCTGGCTGAGGGACCCTGTTGTACTTTTTTGGGGCACCAGGTCTCGCACCCCACCTCCTGTTTCTTGAAATAGGTTGCCCCTGTTTTTCATACTTAGAATGACATTGATTTCCCCAGTGATATCCTTTCCTACACACAGGACATAACTGAGTAGGTTGTTGCTTTACATTTCTCCCTTTACTCTGAGGACAATCACATTTCATAGGCCCCTCCTGTCCACACTGGAAACATCTCACAGCAGCTCTGGCTGAGACCATTTGCCATACCAAGGCTGCTGCAAGCACCTCTGCCTTATAATGTTCAGATCCCACATTCTGACAAGCCTTTACAAGGTCAGCAATTGGTTTTGCCCTGTTACAGATAGGATCAATCGCTCGCTTGCAATCAGCATTAACATTTTCAATAGCAAGCTGAAAAAGCAAAACCTCAGCAGCTTCCTCTTGCTCTATCTGCTGAACTACTGCTGTCTGCAATCGGTCTAAAAATTGTACGTAGAGTTCCTGCACCCCCTGACGAATGGACACAAAGGACACTTCCCATCATCCTGAATCTGGAATCTCTCACAGAGCTTTAATAGTTAGGTCTGCTGCTTGTAAATACAGCTGGGGGTAAAGTAGCTTGCGCTACTCCTGTAGCATAATTTCCTTGCCCTAGGAGTTCATTTTCTCCTATCCCTAATCCCACAGCAGGGTTATCCAGGACTTGTAAGGTCACAAATTCTTTATATACTGACATCCACACTGTAAACAGTGCAGGAGACAAATCGGGTCAGTCCAATCAGCTGGTGTCATTACGTAGGACTCCCCTACTGCCTGTATCAAAGTAGTTGTATGTGAAGCCTGAAGTCCATATTCACGGATTGATTTGTGCATTTCCTTAATAACCTCATGTGGTAAATAAGCATACTCAGGAGATCGATTAGGCTTATAAATTACAGGCATCGCTTTCAAAAGAGCAACATCTCCCTTACACAAAGCCTCTATTCCACATTTTTCCAGCAGCTGATTTGACTGTGGTATTGCAACAGTCTTAGCAGTCTCTACTGGATCTGGAGTGTATAAAGGTGCAGTCAGGATAAAGGGAGGAGGTTTCAAAAGTGATATTTGGGAGAGGGACCTTTTACACTGTGCCTGCAGAATCTCATCTGCTGTGGGTGCAGAAGCAGCTGTAGCTTTAGCAGGAGTTATCAGCAGATAAAGATCTGGTTACTTCTCAGGGTCTACCACTCCCAAATCGAATGGAACATCAGGTGCAGGTGAAGCAGATACAGATTGAGGTTCAGTCTGTGTCTGTTCCATAGGGAATGGAGGGGGTGCAGCAGATGCCTGTAGCACACCTTCAGCAGGTTTCAGCACACCTTCAGTGCATTCAGAGACATATACACCACCTTCCATGTCACAATAATTTACTCTGGAACCTCAAGTTGCCAGTCTCTTTTCAGTTACATTTCTTCTCCCACCTTCACCCGTAAACTGCTATCATATGAGCCTATAGAAGAGAACCAAGGACAAAAATCCCTGATCCAAAATAACAGTTCAACCCATTGGAGGCTTGGAACTGTAAATCCTTGTTCCTTTAAAATTCTTTGTAAGATTTCTGCAGGGAGCTTCTGCTCCTTGCTAGCTGTTTGCCCCATGCCAATTTACCATGGCTACTCACCTCAATCATCGGCAACAAGGCGATGGTTTCCAGATCTGCATGCATGCTATCCATCCCTTCATTCAGCTGCAGAGTCACCACCAGTTTATGTTCAGTAGTTAACCCTGTTTTCAGGCACCATTTTTGGTGACTGAAGACATGGACCCTGATATCAGCTGAGACAGAATCACTTCATTGTTCTAACGAGCTCCCTAAATGCTAACACAGCAAGCATCAGAGCCAATCAGCCTTAGGTTTGTGGTTTAAAATAACAGCAACATTCACTCCTAGCCAGGTTTCTACGCAGCTTCTGCTCATCCAGGATGTTTGTCAGTCACCTGTTTCTGCTTTCTTTCTATGCAAGCAATCATGACCTTTGGCAGGTGTGATATATTTCAAAGCTAACACTCTAAGGCAGATAGCACAAGGGAGTAGCAAGGGGGTTCGTGGCACACGCTGGTTCTGCATGGTGTGCGATACAAGTTGTACTGGTCAGATTGCCTCCCATGATCTTGCTCTAACAATATCAAGCCATATTGCTGCAGAGAGCTGGTGTCTTTTTTAATCTTCAAAAAATATGATCAAGAGCACCTCCAGAGTTGCCAACAACATCATTAGGCAACATTTGGCAGCTCAACAGCAGGATCGGGTGACTTCTGGATGTTCTGGAAGTATAAAGTCTTGAAGGAAGAGTCTTGTTTGGGTGAAATATTTGAATTGGTGGTGGTAAAATTTCAGTGAAGACTAGAAGGAGATTCTAACCCAGTACAGCAATATGTGTGTCACCTTGAAGATGCCAGTCATATAATTACATAGTGATGCAATTTAGGTGACATTTCTCCAGGTTCCTCTTTCATTCCTAAAGGAATGAAAAGGGAGAGTGGTAAATCATGTGAGATCACAGAATCAGTCAGACCTCACACAATCCTTTCTACACTGAAAATGCACAATGGAGGCTGAAGGGCAGGTAAACTGAGGCAGAAGGATGGCTACTCCTTCTCTGCTGAAAGCATGTAATCTGAAGGCAAACCATGTTGCTATTTCTAAATAGCCCTGCCAGAGTCCCTGAAAGCAACCTTGGACAGGAGTGCGTGGTAATGTACGTTCAATGCTACTGTTTTGAGAGAAAGAAGAAGGAGATCTTTGACCATACAGCTCAGAGAATTATTAGTGCAAGTTTTCTCCGGATCACACTTGAGGAGATGGAAAGACATGGCAGAAATCAGTGTTGGTATTTCTGCTCAGATGCGGCATTATCTAAGTGAAATTTCTGGGTAGGAGATCAGTGCTTTGCAAAACCTACTTGAGTAAAAGGTATTCAGGGCCACATCAGGTGGAGCTACATAAGGCAGGGGAAAAGTTTCAGAGGAAAAAATGTGGGAGCATTGCATGTTTTCCAGAAGGTTCTCAGGCTATTCACACTTTTCACAGACCATGTTTCTCCATTCCCTAACCTTTCTGTCCAGTCTCCTTGGACCTTGCACGCTGCCAGCAACACGGTCATGGTGCAACTCTTCTCTTCCCCTTGGCCTTAAAGATCCTCAGCTACTTCTATGCTATCCAATCTTTTAGCAGCTCACTGAATATTCCTCTTTTTACACTCTGTTCCTATCATTTGCCAGTTGCTGGATGCCTGATGTCATTTTATTGTCACAAAGGATGGGCAGTAAGGTGGGAGGGAGAAGCATTTAGCAGTTACATTTTTATACCTCTGCAGGCATTCCTTGTGTCAGAAGAGACGTCACTGATGCAGAAGCAGAACAAATGCCTGTTTCAAAAGGCCTAAAGGGAGCACAGCAAGGTACACACTGACATCATTCACCAGCATGGTCCAACCTGACATCCTTCAGGTTTGAAAGGCCAGAAGCTATTCTGAAATGAAAAACAGCAACTCTCCTTCTGATGCTGGAACTACAACAGAGTACTTTTTTTCACAGAAGTTGCATTTTGTACCCCCTGCAGACATGCACAAAGTTTGCAGTGACATGAATGGAATTACAACAACTTTTGAAATTATTAGAGGGTGAGATGACCTGAGCCTGTCACCTTACCAAACTCTTATTATTTGTGTGCACTTAGGCATTCAATAAGCAGAACACTGGAATTGCTGAGTTTTGCATGAGACACCACCACAGTCCACATGGAGACAAAGCCACCCGGATGTCCTGCTGAAATGCCATGGTTTTGTGCTATGAAACCTGAAAGACCTCTCACCAGACTATTCCACAGAGCTTTAAAGTGTTCTCTATTACTTTGTATGCAGTCTTAAAAGAGCATTGGCCAGTTTTTGAATTAAATAATTGTCATAATTCAGAGTCTGCACTGTACATGGTGCAGGCAGGAAGAAGATGTTGTAAGTGTAGAACAACTGTACAAGAAGCTCCCCATAAGCAAAAGTGTGTGTAGGACAAGAAATAAATGGTTTCTGGCTGGTGATCTGGTTAGGTACAGTGAATTTTTAAATGGACAGGCAAGAATAATCCTTCCCTAACATAAGCAATGTTCTGGTTATGAGTAAAAAAGACTCAAAGTCTATCACAGAAAGTTAAGCAAAATATTTATAACTAAACACAAATCTGGCCAGGTTCCTATCGCAAAATGAAGGAGTCCCCTCCAGAAATCTAGCAGTCCAAGCAGTCTCTTCTGTAATCTTCTCAGAGAGCTCTGCACTACAAGGAGGCTCTGTTTCTCAAGTGACTGTTATCAGACCCCATGCTGAACCTGGCATCAGCTCCATGCTGCAGTATCTCAGCACTCTTTACAAAACACAAGCAGGCAGAAGTATCTGGCAAATAAAACCTAGTTTAGCCCCACACAATAATTAACAAAGAGTCCTGGAGGGTCTCTTTTTTTTCTTTTCATTGTTGAGAAACTGTGTTGGATTTTTTCCTGTGGTCCCACGTTGCAGGGCAGACATTACTTTGTTAAGCACACACTCTAGTGACAGCTTTGTAAAGACCACTGCTATGAAGTTTGTTCAAAAAAGCAAATCATCACCTCTTCCCAAAAGACAAGGAGACCAGTGGTTTGCTGCTCTATATAAGGCACATTTGGAGGGTGGTGTATCTTCAAATTTAGGATGTTTTCATCTATAGAGAAAGCTTTCCACAGGAGATGATATCTAGTCAGCCACAGGACAGTAGAGGCCACGTGAATAAACTCACCAAACAGTCACATGAGGGCACAAGGCTGGCAAAACAGCAGGCACTGTAAATGAGCAGAAGTGCTTTTCAACTTAAATGTGCTGTGAAGTTTGTGTTCCTCCAGACAAAGGTCACAAAGGTCACAAAGGTCTGTACTTCCTTAACAGACACTGAGGAATGGGACATACGAGCAGTGTACAGAAACAGTATTCAGTGCAAGCAAAGAGACTGTTCCAGATCTGCTTAAACTGATCTAATCTAGACTACCATGGTTCTCCCTTCCCTGCACCAGTGCTGCCAGTAGAGGCAATAGGAAGACAAACATCTATGACATAATCAGTTTAGGCTTGTATTAAGTGCAGATATCAAAACCTGGTAGTTCAGTTAGAAGAATATCTGATCAATTGTTTATGAAACCAGGTGGTAAATTTAGAAAACTCTTTGCAATAAAATGTCTGCAAAAGAAACGTGGTTATGGTTGTCAACATGAAAATAAAGTGGTTTACAAAGACAAAGAAAAGAAGGCAAGTACTTTTGGTTTAAGCACCTACCCTTCTAATATGTCCAGAATAGCTGCATTGAAATAATATGCTATATGCAAGGTGACACATCAATTTTTTGATTTTGCTATTGACATTTTGCTATTGAGACAGAAAAGACACATCTTCAATAACACCCTGCCAAATTTCAGATCATCTTCTTTTAATATATAAACACTGAAACAAGCCCCCAGGGAAGCAGTTGTGGCCCCAGGCTTTCAGTATCCAAGAAGCATTCAGACAACACTCTCTGATATGTGGTTAAACTTTTAGATTGCATGGTGTGGAGTCAGGAGTTGATCTTGGTGATCCTCATGGGTCCCTTCCAATTTAGGGTATTGTGTGATTGCATGATTCAAGAACAAAAAAAAAGTGTTTCATTGTGTCTTTTTTTTCCTTACTTGAAATAAATTTAATCCCTCATCTGATTTTAACATAAAGAATATTTCAGGGTAGATATTATACCTGTACATTTTTTTTCCAGATATAGAATTACTGGAGAAGGTTTGAGAGATGTTAATTAAGTATGCTATCCTTGGGCTGAAGGTGAGTCACAATTTCTGATAAACTGTCAACTCAAAGCTGTAAAAATACAGGAGCATTAGGAAGTTTGAGCTAGCAACAAATTGTTTTGACTGCAGTTGATGTCTTAGTATGCATAGAAATAAATACATTAATAATAGCAGCCCACTGAGATTATAGCAAAAACAATGAATGCATCATTTTTCATGGAATTAGGAAAATGTCAGCAATAAAAAGGATAATTGGCAAGTGTCCTGCATCAAAACTTCAGCAAGTTAACAGATGGCTTTGTTAATATTTTCTTTTAATAGTCTGCTGGACCAGTTCCCATGACCCCCATGTATGTTAAGAGTAAGTGCAGCTAAAACTATTACTACACATACAGCTTTAACCATAGCTACTGATACAGCTGTCAAACTAATCTCCAGTCTTTCAGGCAACAGCTTACATTCCTTTTACTGGAGGACCATAGCTTGAAAGAAAGCTCTGATCTGGGAAATTTAAAGCTTCTGTATTTTAAAAGTTAAATCTTCTCTCTCTCTCTCTACCTAGTAGCATAATTATGAGGTTGCCAGACACACTTTATGACACTGAAAGATTAGATTTTCTCTGATACAGAGTCTTTTAGTGTGGGTTGAACTTTTCAGACAAAAGTAAGGGAGAAAATCTGTCCTCATGGAAATGCTGTTATCAGCTGCCATGATTTTACCCCAAAGTGAACCAATTCACCACCACTTCGAGGTGTTACACACTTAACTACTAGACGAACTATCATGGCATAAAATCCATAGTTCTAAGAGAGACATCCAGGTTCCCATGCAGTGACCACACCATGTCAGGTATCAAATTAGGGGATCTACATAAACTGATGTCAGCAAATTAAACCCAGAAACTTCATGCTGCTACCTGGGCTAGCCTGACCAGAACATTCCTTCAAGCAGTTTATCTGTTCCTAGCTCTGGGAACTGACCTAGACTGTCTTGTAGCAGAGTTTTCATTTCTCTTCTCTTCCTCCAGATCAATGGCATCTAAATGTACTTCTTTAGCGGTACCCTGGGATCCTAGTGTCTGCAAGGCAGCAACCACCAGTTTTGCTTAGCAACTACAAGCATCAGAGCCACAGACAAGATGCACTGACACCAAGGGTGCGTGTAGAGGCAAGAGCAATGACCTTTTTATTCCTCATCAACTACAGTGTGCAATCACTACTGTCCAAGATCAAACAGCAGAAACTCAGCCTGCCTTTCTGAGCAGGCACTGAGATGTCAGCTAGCCTGTGGGAGCCCATAGTCCAGGAATGCTGAGGAGCCAGAGAAACAGGAATATGGAACTGTTCCACATGATGCATGAAGCATGTTCATAGGGACAGTCCCAGAAACCAGTTTAGCACAGCAGTGTAGCCATAATCTTATCTGTGCCATGGAGACTACATGGTTTTATTTCAGCATTACCACATTAGAGTCCAAAGTCTCAGCTGTAATCAAAAATAGTCCATGATAATAGTATTTTATTAAGTAAGAACCATCAGCCACATGCAGTACCTGGGCTAGCATGATGTTTCCAGTCCTTTAATCCCTTCCCTAACACAGCTTTGTCTGAAACCAACATAGCAGAGCTTTGCTTTAACAAGAGCTGAATATGAAGCATTTTTGATGATTGACAGTGACAGTAACATGGGAAATTTCATCAAAGCAATTGTATTTTAAACAATATTTATAAAATAAGGCCTCATTTTCTACCAGGAGAGGATCCAGCAGGCAGGAACAAGAAGACATTTTACATTTTTGCTTTCAAGCCTGTGGAACCCAGCAGTTTATTATTGCTGTTACTTTCAAAAGACCTTCAACTGTCCAACATCAGAATTGGAGGAAAATAGATAGCAAGAATTCACTATCAATAAAAACTGCAATAAAATCCCTGTTTTGTTACCACCTGCTTATGTTGAATAATGCTGTTAGCTCCAGCAGTGATCTATGATACTTTTACTATGCTGAAATTCTACAAAATTTGAACACTGTTCAGGCAAAAGCAACAATACATTTAAGAACTGCTTGGCACAAAGGAGCACGTTAACAATCTTGGCTATGAAGTTTTAAAACCACGTTTGTTCTGCATTGTTCTTGTAGCTTTTGAACATTTGGAGTTGTTCCTTTCATTCCTGCTGTCCCCAGCCATGAGTGTTTTGTTTGTGCTATTTCAGCCTATGTCCTAAGGTCAAAATTCCCATTCTCAGTTACCCAAAATTTTGTTTGATTTCAAGTCTTTACTTTGTCCTTCCAAATACGGAACAATAACCAGATATTTCCCCAAACTGTAAAGAAGATTGTGTAACAATATTATATAGACATACAGAAACACAGGCAGCTAGAGGGAATTTCAGGAGTCTCTTTTCTGAAATTTGCTGTTTGTACAGCAAAGAAGGTGGTGGTGAAACTCTTAAACTAACCCGGTTTATAGGTGGATATTTTAAAGTAATGCAGAATTAGCTGTGGTTTGGTTTCATAATTCACAGGCCCTAGCAAGGACACGCACTATAGAAATACTGATGAAAAGCTGTTCATCTCTCTGGAGCACTTTGGGGTTAATTCTTTAATGGCAAGAGACCCTAAGAGTCAAAATTTCCTCTCAGTACAACTGGATTTGCAGACGGTTTTGCAAAACATATTTTATAATATACCTTGTGTTTTTACAAGAGTTTATGAAAATAATAGAATAAGTGTGATAGAAATACTGCTGTATGGCAGCATTTGAAACTTCATGTGGTAGTCACAGTGCTACCCGTTAGATACTTTAAGATACTTTAAGTATCTTAAAGATAGATACTTTGTTAGATACTTTGTCTGTGAAGATGCATTCAACCATCTGATCTTAATGTCTGGGTATCACTGACAGTTAGGAATACAGACAACCCTTAGTTGACACAGGACAAGGCGATGTGAAGTGCAAAGCAATCCTGAGTTTGTCAGATTTTTCAATAAAAACAAACAAACAAACAAATTGACACAAATAATTGTCAGGGACGTTTTCAAGGCTGCTTGCGACAGCTGTGCTTTCCTCACCCTATCCCCACTCTGTGCCAGGCAGCAGGGCCAAAGTGCTTCTGAGCTCTCCCCAGGTTCAGCAGGACCTGAAAGTGTGGGCTGGAGGGTGAACCATGGTGCAGTGGGTCATACTGAATGAGGAGCAATCCATACTCTGCAGAGATACACACACTCTTTTTACATCCATGGAGAACCTGCTCAGTGCTGTGCAAGACACATCCTTACATGGTACTAGCCTGGCATGAGCTATGACAGGACACCTGAGCACCCCAGATTTCATGCTGGGGTGGTGGACTTTGCAGAAGGAGATTTTGAGGATGTTATTACAGATACTAAACTCCCAACTATTCTTAGGCAAGGAGATATGAACAAAAAAGAAACATCTGTCTGCACTACCAGGAATGCAAGATTTGCAAGTGTAATGTGAGAAATCCCAAATACCAGCAGTTTTAAATAATTCAAGTTGCTGATTTCTCCCTTCTCCTCTCATCTATTACTGAAGATTATCTCATCCACATCAAAATGCTAATGAAACCTGTCTGCTCACTGGGGTCCAACAACTTAAGGTAAACTAACAAAGGGAGTTTAAGCCCTGACTTTAATGTAAAGTGCCCATGAATACATTCTCTTCCAGGGACTGTTTGAGACCGGGGAGTAACGAGCTGCCAAGCAGCAGTAAGACATGGCCAGGGCAATGACTTCCTAAGTGACTGCCCCAGACATTTCAGCTGCAAACATTTAAATGGAGCCCCACAGACTATGGTCAAGCCTAAAGACTGAATCTGTTTTGCACTGAATTTGGACCTGATAAACAATCAGTTTTCAGAAGACTGAGCCTGAGTGGACAACAGCAGCAATATAATCCTCAGAAAAAGAGAAACCACAATAACAGCCATTGCCCAGGACTCCAGGAGCAATAAAGGATGGATGAGTTTAAAAGTCTAGAGTACCCCACAGGCAAGCCAGCCTCTAACATGCAGGAAATCTTACTTGCCCTCATTCGCCCCATGCCAGACATTCCTACTAATATGATTTGTAAGAACAGCTGCAAACACGGAGATCAATGTGACTCTAAAGGTGATAGAGACTCACCCACTTGCCATCAGAAGTTTTGGTCAGACTTACTGTGAAAAACGGCTGTGGTGATTTAAGGTCTCGTGACTATCGTGCCAGTGACTGCCCACTGCACAGCTAAACTGGCATCCAGGAGTGCTCAAACAGCTCGGCTTTACCAGCTTCCCAGCCAAGGAACAAGAAGCAGCTGGAGGTAATGCTTAAGATCAGGGCAGCTCTTTTATGGATGGCTGTTTGTCTACATCCTTATTTAAATCAGGCACTTGTTCAATAGGTATTTTAAGCCAACATTGTTGCCAAAATGAGGAAGTCTTCCCCCATAAATCCCTCATAGCTCATTGCCATCTTTGCACCACCATGTTCCCTTCATCAGCACAGGTATTTATTTGTACCATGAACTGGATGGGGGACCAGATGTGATGGAAAGTTAATCATCTTCTCCTTTGTTCAGTGGTGGTGGTTCCCTGATCTGGCTTCTATAGGCACAGAGCATTTGTGAGGCAGGAGGGGTGGGGGCAGCGTGGGCAGGAATATAAGACAACAGAAGTGGGGACAGGGACAGATTCTTTCTCTGGCAGTGACTTGTTTCTCACCAGCACCCCCAGTGCTTACATCAGCTGAGCAACAGAGCATCCAGAAGTGAGCTGCCAGCGAATGGGGCTGCATAAGGCTTTTTCTTTAAACAAGAGAGAGAAAAGAGAAGCAGTTTTTTTTTTTCTTTTAATTTTTTTTTTTAATGACATGAATTAGCATAAAGATTTGGACCAAACCCCATGTTGATCCATGAAAGCGTTTTGGTTCTATACTAAGCATGGTTTCCACATCACAGTGTCTCTCATAAATGCCCAGCTTTAAGTATTCACCTAGGCTATGTTTGACATCTGACAATATATACCTGAATAGTAATATACCTAGTAACAGATAGAGCAGGAGTAACAAATCCCAAGCAGTTTATTTAAAGTTAATATAGTACTTTTAATTAGATCTTGTGTGTTTGGGGAAATGATTTTGCTCTTTCATTCAAAAAGGAAAACAAAGTAACTTCAGCAGTTTTTCTTGCATTCTGATGACAAATGCTATGGTTTTATGGTGTCCATAAATACTTACTTGAGTGTGCATGCCTATTTTTATACTGCTGCATCCATAAAAGCTTAGTAATACATGTGTGTGACAGTGTTGACATGCTGGCTGTGTGTGAGTAAGCTGGCTGTGCTCTCTTCTGGGTGTGATCCCAAGGATAATGCAAATGAGGAAACAGTGACTGGAAATCTCAATACAACAATGTCATTATGCACTTACAGAAATTAAAACAATTATTTCAAAAGTAGATTCTTTCCTAGTATTTCTCAGAGAAAAATGAAATGCAGAATATGCCACTGTTGCCTGTCTGTCACAGAAGCACCCCTGTGCCACTTCCTGGGTGGAAAAGTGCCTTCATTCCTGGTTTTCTTAAAGTGAGCCAGTGTGACTTTGGGGGGTTGTGGAGGAATGATCTTCATATACTGTTTATCCTTGACTGCTGAGCATGTGTACCAAAGCATGTTTTATTGTATTTGGCCAGTGTGTATAACTAAATACAAAAAACTTGCAATCTGTGTAGCTCTTTGGGTATGCATATGTTTAAAATTATTAGCATTTTAACAGTGGAATGATGTTTGGGCATTAGCACTCTACCTAAGATGCATGCAGAAAAATTTCACACCTTTTTTGGTGTTGTATTGCTCCAGACTCACTGTCTGCAATGCAAACAAGACCTACACTCAGATTTATTTATAAAATGCGTAGGTTTAGAAGCCACAGAATGAGTGAAACAAAACTGCATCAGTGAACCCTTGCATTTTTCCACATACATTGTAAGTGCCTGAGACTGAACCACAAAGCTGATTTCTTTTAGCTACTTTGGAAAAGAAGTTTAACTTCATTAATCCACCATAACCATACAACCATAGCTCGAACGTTATGTGGCTGTTTTGCATGCACTGTACCTATACCGACCTATCTTCATCCTGGAGCAAGATGTTTACTTTCCCTTGATATCCTCACCCTTGGCCATCTCCTGGAAAAGGATAAATTCAAGTCTGGCCTTTTCTGACATACCCTCCCCTCCAAAGGACTATCCCACCTATACCGTCAATGGCTGACAGCCATTTACAGCCTGAAGGTGTAAAACACATTCCCAAATCCCTGCTCAACCTAATCTGCAGCAGTGATTTAAGGGCAGTTTTCATGTATGCTATGTGCTAACTGAAAGACATTGAAGCAACCTGCACTGAATCTCTGAAATTGAGGGGTTCCTCTTTATAGAAATAATTCAGAAGTCCTGAAAAGTACAGATTACAGTAAGTAACTGGAATATGGGCTCACTAATTGATGGACTGTCTAAGGATACAATCTCAGTAGATCCTTAGACTGGGAAATTTACACCCTTTCCTTATGTATTCAGGGTAGGGTTTTTGTCAAGTTTATCATAAATTAGCATAGCTGAAAACAGGACAAAAAGCAGGATGAAACTGTCCTCTGAAATGGGCTCATGAATCCTTTTATTTGTGTCCTGATTACATTGTTACAACAAAATAGGAGTTTAGAAATTTTAAACTTTTCAGTTCCCTATCTCCATCGTGTGGATAGAGTTTACTGATTTTCTTTCTATTGGTGGTTTCAGGTATCATTCTTGTATTGGATGTGGGGTGTTTACATTACACCTTCATCTGGAGATGATGAGGAGATACTAATGCACAGGCAGCAGGCAGTAATGACCTGTTTGATGTAGTAATATTGTAAGAAATGGTGTGTGTATGCCCTAACCATCAATGAACTAAGCAAATGCAATCGGCCTCTGAGGACATCTATTTTGTATTAATATTGCATTACTTAGTTAATCAACATCTTATACAGATAGAGTTTACTCCAATGAATGCCAAATTAGTTAAACTGCTGCTCCTGGTTTATAAAATAGGCCTATGAGACAGCCTGCTTTGTTTTTATGATCTAGCTCAATCATACCCACCTCACCTGGCTTCATATGACAACACAACTCCTTAGCACAGAAACCTATGACTGACTGGATCCATTATTATTAATTAATAGCACAAACCAATCATGAAATGTTTTAAATCTTAATTATTCATCACCATCTGAATATTTGTGAGCTAGATAAACCAGAGGAGGAGTGCTGTCAGTGGTTAGTAACAGTATCATTCAGCAATCCTCGCTCATACTAAAATAACAATCCAGAAGTACTAGGCAGCATGCACTGCTTAGCAGTGGTGCTCTGCTCTTTGACTCAGGGATTCCTAAAAGAAATCTCCTACCAAGGAGGTGTGTGACAAGTCCTGCCCAGGGGTCTCCTGCCCAGCTTACCAGGGAAGGAAGGAAGGGCTAGTGCAGGAGAGACTGTCCATGCCCCCAGCCACCCCACAGCCCTGTCTTCATCATAAGAGCCAAACAAAACCCAGAGGTGTCTTTGCCTGAGCTATTCAAACCTGGGTCCTGTGCTTCAAACACATTCACTTGCTTTACTCTTTCAAAGTGCTGATGAGCTGCAGGCATCCCACCAACTGTTCATAAGGTGTAGCAAGCTCTAATTTTCCCAGTTATGCAGTGACCTCCTGAAAAGGGACCTCTGGACAGGTTCTCACAGGCTGCCCAAAACCAATTCCGTGCACTCACCTGTCTTTACTGATAGCAGCAATTTGTTCAGTTTCAAGGTTTCCTTGCACATCTACCCAGTAACTCTCACTCCTCTACCTGGATGATTCATCCAACTGATCAGATGCCAGGAGAATTCAATAACTGTTGAGATTCTTGTTTCTTTGCTGCCTGGTAAACATTTATGGCTATGTCCTGGTTTGAGAGAGAACAGAATGAATTCTGTTCAGTGATTTCACTTTTCAGTTCAGTTTTTCTAACTAATGACACTTTCTGAAGTCAGCAGCCTGTTTTCCCAGGCAGTGGCTGCTGCTGGCAGTGATAACACCCTGTGTTTAGAATCACCACCAAGGGTTGGGATGCAGAGCAAGGACACTACTGGAGCTTGTGCACCGCATAGAGGGGAGCAGAAAGTGAAAGGTGGCATCTGTAGGGAGGAGTGGACAGGACAGGTGACCCCACACTGACCAACAAGGTATTCCATCCCATAGATGTCATATTCAGTATAAAGCTGAGGGATCATGAGGGTCTAGCTCTCTGGGGTCTCCCGGGCTCTTCTCCCTTCTTAAACCAC